>CM053027.1:442327891-442390391 GCA_028564925.1 Lithobates sylvaticus | reverse complement strand
TGGCGCGGTGAGGATTTAAGGAAGTCTCTCTGGGGATCCTGATGTAGGGGGAGGCTCTCTGGGGACCCTGATTTGAGGAGGGGCTCTCTGAGGACACTGATGTAAGGGGAGCCCTCTGGGGACCCTGACGTAAGGGGAGGCTTTCTAGGGGCCCTGACGTAAGGGGAGGCTCTCTGAGGACCCTAATGTAAGGAGGGAGGCTCTCTGGGCACCTATGCTCACGGCATCATGGGTCAGGTAGAGGGCCCCTTAGCAGAATTTTGCTTAGGGCCCCAGGGAGGTCAGGATCGGCACTGCTTGTACTATCTCAGCTATGAACGCTTTCTGGACGCATCACAAACGCGTTAGAAAACACCACAGTCATTTGTGAGGCATTTGTGGCGTGTTTGCAGTGCGTTTACATAGAGGCGTTTGGGAAGCGGTAACGGTAGCCAAACAACAGATGACGGATGATTTGTGGTGCGATGTGATGTCATCGCTCGCTGCTACGCACACCATTGTGATAGGTTGCTCGGAATACCCGTATAAACGTCTGCTTTTGGCGCCAATGTAAACTTGTCCTAAATAGATGTGATTTCTTTCTGTTTTAATGGCTCTTTTCATCTACAAGAGGGAATACAATACTAGTGAGGCTAACAATAAAAAGACTGTGCGTCGGGAGCGCGCATGTCTCCTCAGCAGGCGCACTGGGGTTGTGAATAGACACGGGAGCGCGCCTACAGACACATCGCTTCAAGAGGCGGCGTGTGGAGGGGCGTGGCATTTACGCTATCCGGACTGGCGTAGCTAGGCGGCTTTTCCAATAAGTAACGCGGAAAGAGATCGGTAGGCGGGGCGCTATCAGCTGAACTGTTTTATCTAGCCGGGCTACCGTAGTAGAAGGCAGAAAGCCATGTGAGCTTGCAGCCGGTGCAGTGCAGATTTTTTGGTGCAGTGCCATAGAATGAGATTTGCCATTAGAATGAGATGCTGCCATTCGCTCTCATTGTCCTAGACGGGGGGAGATTCTGAGCAGCTGCCGAGCCATTAACTCCTATTGGCTCACAATCAGTCTCACTTAAAACATGGTGTCACCCCCCATACCCCCCTATTTTCGAGGTGGCAGCTCAGCGTTGGAGATCGATGGTGCACGTTGGATCGGTCAGAAAGGCCTACAGGCAGTATTAGGGCTAGAGGATAGCAGGTTAGGCAGTTCCTAATTGCTCATTCCCTAGGATCAGTAATGGATAATGGCCGACAGGCCCACTTACCAGACCAAGCAAAACAGCGCAGTGATCCCTTCGGCTGATTGCTCACTCTGGGTTGCCCAGGGCGAATCTGGTCAGAAGTGTAGCACGTCTGTACCTTGGCACTGGCTTAGTCTTTCTCTCTCTAGTGGCGCTGGGCAGCGTGGTTCTCTTTCTGGTGGCGCTGGGCAGTGTGGTGCTCTCTCAGGTGGCGCTGGGCAGCGTGGTGCTCTCTCTAGTGGTGCTGGGCAGCGTGGTTCTCTTTCTGGTGGCGCTTGGCAGTGTGGTTCTCTCTCTGGTGGCGCTGGGCAGTGTGGTGCTCTCTCTGGTGGTGCTGGGCAGCGTGGTTCTCTTTCTGGTGGTGCTGGGCAGTGTGGTGCTTTCTCTGGTGGCGCTGGGCAGTGTGGTGCTCTCTCTGGTGGCGCTGGGCAGCGTGGCTCTCTCTGGTGGCGCTGGGCACTGTGGTGCTCTCTCTGGTGGCGCTGGGCAGCGTGGCTCTCTCTGGTGGCGCTGGGCAGTGTGGCACGCTCTCTCTGGTGGCGCTGGGCAGTGTGGTGCTCTCTCTGGTGGCGCTGGGCAGCGTGGCTCTCTCTGGTGGCGCTGGGCAATGTGGTGCTCTCTCTGGTGGCGCTGGGCAGCGTGGCTCTCTCTGGTGGCGCTGGGCAGTGTGGCACGCTCTCTCTGGTGGCGCTGGGCAGCGTGGCTCTCTCTAGTGGCGCTGGGCAGTGTGTCACTCTCAGTGGTGGCACTGGGCAGCATGGCTATTTTTCTGGTGGCGCTTGGCAGTGTGGTTTTCTTTCTAGTGGTGCTGGGCTCAGCTACCTTGTTACTGTGGACACAACCCCCCCCCCCCCATGAGACCAGCTTGCTCACAGGGTGGGTGGATGGGTGGATGTGTCACTCAGCTACTGTGCCTATTATAGCTAATACAATATATATGTGTCCAGCAGCACCCCCCCCCCCCCATCATCAGACCAGCTCAGGGTGGGGATGGCTCAGTCAGCTAATATATAGTGAGTGTTGTCTATCTGATGGGGGGGGGGGGTGCTGCTGGACACATATATATTGTATTAGCTATAATAGGCACAGTAGCTGAGTGAGCTGGTCTGGTGGGGGGATGGGGGGCGGCTGGACCAGATTTCTCTCTCTCTCAGGACAGCCAGGGCGCCAGACACAGAGTCCTCCCACACCAGCTCTTTTTGGTACTGTCAGTACCATGGCAAGCCCCCTCACCCTGGGCTCGGGCCGGCGGTGGACACCAGGATCCCCCGCCCCCCCCCCCCGCGCACCTGTTCTGAATCTGCACGGCAGCTTGAGTCTCTAGAGGAGAGGAGGGCAGCTTCACAGCGTGCAGCCGCCGCGCCGCCCGGGCGGAGATACTGTGTGGTGACGTCATCATCATGTCTTCAGCGAGAGATGTGACAGGATGAAGTTCGCTGGCTGGCTCAGTAGGGTAGGGAGGAGGAGGAGGAAGGAGGAGGACACACTCACACACCAGGGGCGGCATGGCGCTGGAGGTGTGTTGTTTCAGCCCAGCGGGGTGAACGGGTCAGATGGAAAAAAAAAAAATACCAGGGCTTTCCTCACTGTCGGGAGGGTGTCACCCGGGTGCGCACCGCACCCCCCGCACCCCCCTTGCAACGCCTCTGCTGGAGCGTCCAGCTAGGAGACTTCCCCTGGATGGGCACCGCAATGCTCTGACTTCTACTCTACTTACAAAGCCCCGTGCAGAATGAATGGTGAACGGGTGGGGGTTGAGGTTGCAGGGGGGGGGGGGTGGTTTTTCCTGTGAACAGTCTTATTTAGCAGTGAATATATAATGGGATGTGAAGCGTTTAAGCAGAAAGCAGGCTTTGCAGATGACTTTGTACCTTCCTCTCTCTCTGTCTGGTGATTGTTATCACTGGACACCCTGGCACCTGGGGCTGTAACGTGCCCGTCGTCCACAGGTCCTTTCACATGGGACTGCTTGCCCAGTTCTGCAGATATGATTGGTGTGTGCCCCTCACCCCCCCCCCCCCCCCTCCTCCTTCCTATGTGCCCTGCACTGAACTTCTACCTCCAGTGACAGAGATGAGCCATCCACCGGGCTGGACCGGGACACGGAGAGCTCCGTGCAGGTCCAGCTATCACAGGGAGGAGATCCTCTCCCTAGGATAGCCAAAGTGAGACTGATTGTGAGCCAATAGGATGTGATGGAGGCGGAGCATCTCATTCTATGGCAAATCTCATTCTATGGCCCTGCACCGGATGTAGTTGCGTTCCTGGGAAACCATAGCAACTGCCAAGCAGATGAGGCCACACCCTCCCGTACTGCGGACACGCCCAGAAGGGGGCGGCGCTGTCAGTGGCGGAGGTTAGCGGCGAAGTGTTGTGTATACAGGCTGTGTACACCGTTATATGCCATACAGAGAGCGATCGGCACAGCGACTCGTACAGGAAACCGCCGTCTACGTACAGGAAGTAGGGAGTCACACACAGCCCAGTCCAGCCAAGCCGGGGATCGCCGATCAGGCTCCGCTGGGTCATGGATCACCAGTACCTCCAGGCCGCCAGCCGGTACCAAGTGGTGAGTACCGAGGGACGTGTGTGGGTGACGTCACGTGAGCCGTGATGTCACCAGTGTGGATGTGCTGACAGCGCTAGGCTACAATGGGCCCGTTCTTTCCTGGACTGCCAGCTGCAATGCGTTCCTGTTATTGTCTGTATACAGGCAGTCCGATCAGCTGGGATCTCCGGTGACCGCACCATCCATCCATCCATCCATCCCGTACAGCGGACCGCTGTGCATTGTCTAATCTGGGGAGGGGAGCCCATTATATTCCATCCCATTAGATCTACCAGGCCAGGCCTGAAAGTGTGCCCATTGTCATCCCCCAATGTAGGATCAGGAGCTCATCACCTATCCATATCACTATTGTCTCTAATAAAAATACATTATATCCTGGTGTGTGTTATCAAAATATATCATCTTCAACTACTATAAAAAAATATATATTTTTTTTAATAGGTCAAGATCATATATTTTTATCAATAATTATAGGTCTATATATAATCTTGACCTATAAAAAACTTGTATTTATGTATGTATTTTTATTAGAGAGAAGAGCGTGTGTGTGTATGTATGTGTGTGTGTGTGTGTGTGTGTGTGTGTGTATATATATATATATATATATATATATATATATATATATATATACACACACACACACACACACACACACACACACACACACACACACACACACACACACACACACTATATATCTATCTCTTGAAGTGTCTATTGTGTTGCTTTTCCAAACAATCACAAGGGTCCCGGAGATTAGGCAATCAATGCTCTTTGAGAAACAATGGTCCCTTTGTTCCTGGTAAAGAGACCAAACCAAATGAGAAGTCCGTTCACTGCCCAGTTGGAGAGTAAACAACAAAAAAAAAAAAAAGTTGTGCCCTACGTGAAAAAGTTGTGGTTGGTTTGGCAGTGTGGCGTTCGCAAATAAGTTTGTCAGATCTTCATGTCGTCATCCAATGAATTACTAACAAGGCAGAAAATGGGCAGCACGCCAAGGGTTAAAGATCATGAATTTAGATGTTACAGTGGTCACACGCTTTGATTTTGTTATCTGATTGACGTGCGATACGTTTTGAAACGGCAGGAAAATCGAGTAGGCATAACTTCCCTTCCGATCTCTGGTGGCATTGATCAGCTAGGAAGGAAAATGATCAACTGTGTTGCATTAATTGGCAGGTCATCCCTAGCCACCATTAAATGCGATCAAATTCATTAAAGAAGCATCTCAGAGCTGCAGATTGAGGCAACACCATTGATCTGGTTTTGGATTCCAGTCTAGACCCACCTGAGCCAGTGTGTCGGGAAGCTGTCACTGTCCTGGGCCAGTCATAAGCAATCAGAGTATTCCTTGTCCACAGCCCCATGTATACACAAGTTCCTTGAATGCAGAGCAGGAAATACCTTGGCCACAGATGATTGGTCTAATATAATGACAGCTTCCCTGGCGGGAATCACAGGGGTGGGTTGGGACTGGGATCTGAACACAACCAAGCTTAAAGTCAATGTAAAGTCTCGTGTTTGTAATGTTTTTTTTTTTTTTCCTATAAAAAAAAACAAAAAAAAAAACACTTACCTTACACTTTGCTCTGTTGTAGTGGATTTGCACAGAACAGACCGGATTCCTCCTTTTCTCGGGTCCCTCTTCTGTGATCCTGGCCCCTCCCTCCTCTTCAGTGTCCCCACAGCAAGCAGCTTGCTATGGAGGCACCCGAGACAAGTCCATTCAGACATGGAGCCCCGGCTCTGCCCACTCTCTCTCCCCTGATTGGCTAGCTGACTTTAGCGGCAGCCAATCAGGAGGGAGAATCTCGGACGGCTGAGACACTTGTGGACATCGCTGGACAGATGGGGACCTCAGGTAAGTATGGGGGGGGGGGGGGGGGGGGGGGCTGCACACAGAAGGCTTTTTATCTTAATGCTTTGAAGATAGAAAAAAACCCTTCTGCCTTTACAACCACTTTAAAGTGGTTGTAAACCTTAGACATGAATAATGAACAAAGCATATCCCTCTATAGTGTGTACTTGTCCCAATCCAGAGCACTAAGTGTCATTTATATCTGCTGTTTTGTTCCTCTGCTATCAGCATGACTCACTTCTGATATTTTTTCCTGATGCCACCAACGAACAGGCGACAGGGGAGGAGTCTCCAATCTGACATCCTCAGCTGTGTGAAGGGGGGGGGGGGTATTCCTTCCTTCCAATCAGCCCTCAGAGCTCTCTTCACTGAGCTCTGCAGAGTAGCTTCAGCTCTCCGCCCACTTTTTTTTGTTAACTCTCAGACAAGCTTATACATTCTGGACTTTGAATGGATGTAGAGAAGAGAAGACTGCAGATAAACAGGTACAACATCTGTAGGTGGATTTTTTTTTTTTTTACAGTTCCCCGTGGATTTTTTTTTCTTTTCCAAGAATTTTATTAGAATTTTCTCAAAGTTCCCAAGTTTACAACCAAAATTCCGATGTGGCAAATATTTCAAAGTATCCCGTCATACACAATTAGGAGAACAGATAACTTCTGGCAAATAATCAACAATATCAGGATAGTTTGAGCATTGTCATATCAAAAGAATTGAACAATTGAAACGCTGTGTTCATCAAACCTATATAGACACCATGTTCTATTTATGCGCAAATGATATTAAATGTGTTCTTCTGTAACTGGGCTTGCACTTAGATGTTAGCTGATCACAAGGGAGACTCATTCTAGGAGGATTTGTTTTATTTCTGTGTATAAGGATGAGGATAGTTTTTTATGTATGTAAGGGTTTACAACAACTTTAAACCTAAAGTTGGCCATAGATGAATCAAAACTCAGCTGGTTCAGCAGGGACTGTCCAAATTTCAATCCATCTATGGCTGTTTCCATTCATGAGAAGTCAATCTGACGATCGGAATACTATGACACAACGGGGAGGATTCCCCCCATACACCTCAAATGTGTGGAGGAAAGAATCGGTTTCGTTTTTTATTTGTTCAGCCTGCTGGCTGAATGAAAAAACTGAACCAAGTGTGGCCAGCTTAGAGAGATGTGATCGGTGATTGATGATTGTATCTTCCAACAATTGTTTGAGGAAGGGAATTGAACAATGGTGGTTTTACATTTCTTTTTGTTAAAGCTATGTTGCCTTTTCAACTTGGATCTTGGTAAAGATTTGAGATCTTTAACCCCTTCCTGCTTCGTTGGATTTACACGGTATCACCGTTGTCTGTGCTTCCCCTTTTTAAATGTGTTGCTTTTTAAAAAAAATAAAAAAAATAAAAAAAAATAACAAAAATATCATGCTTACCTGCATTGTGCAGTTAGTTTTGCACACAGTGGCCCCAATTGTTGTCTTCTGGGGTCCCCCAATGGCACTCGCGGCTCCTCCTCGCATCAGTAAACCCCCTAGGAGAAGCCGAGTCCAGCATTTACGTCCATAGACACAGAATGCGGGACTCGGCCCCGCCCCCCGGTCATTGGATTTGATTGACAGCAGTGGGAGCCAATGGCTGCGCTGCTATTAATCTATCCAATCAAGAGCTGGGAACCCTGGGCAGAGAAGTAGAGCGTGTCTCCAGCAGGGGAACGAACGGGCTCAGGTGAGTAAAACTGGGGGGCCGGTCAGTGACAGAAGTTTTTTCACCTTAAAGGGGTTGTAAAGAAAACTAAAATAAAATAACAAACATGTTATACTTACCTCCACTGTGCAGCTCGTTTTGCACAGAGTGGCCCCGAACCTGGTCTTCTGGGGTCCCTCGGCGGCTGTCTCGGCCCCCCCCCCCGCAAGTACTTCTCACCTAAATGCGAGCTCCCTCGCATGGTGAGAAGCATTGCGGGCGTGCTCCCGTGATACAGCCGGCGGCTATAGCCGTTTGCTGTATCACTCTGCCCCGCCCCCCGGCGCGCCGCGACATTGGATGTGATTGACAGCAGCGAGCGCGAGCCAATGGCTGCGCTGCTTTCAATCCATCCACTCTAGCCAATCAACGCCCAGGGAAAGCGGCGAAGAGGACGTCAGGGGGCGAGCGCGGGACTTTCGAGGGGTCATGTAAGTAAAACGGGGGGTCTGTGGGGGGGGCCGGTATAGTCAGATGTTTTTTCACCTTAATGCATAGAATGCATTAAAGTGGAAGTAAACCCCCCTATCGTTTTCAGCCAAGGAAGCTGCCATCTTTGCCTCTGTTTGTTTAATCTTCAACTGCCACAGTGCTGCACATGTGATCCGTTATGACACCAGCCATTGGATGGTTTGACTGTTTGGTTGAGAGCACAGCCAATGTGCAGTTAGCATTCATGGCATGCCTTTTTTTTTTTAGACTGGTAAATCGATGGGTTTCCGCTTTAAGGTGAACATTTTTTTTTACCTTTACAACCCCTTTAATGCATAGGATGCAGGTGAAAAAACACGAGTTTACAACCCCTTTAAGTGGTGAAAGATGAAGGAGCCGAATGGATTTCTGTAATGATCAGTAAATCGCCTACTTGTGTATGGTGAGGTCTTAGGACTTTGGCTTTGTGTATCTATCTTGTTCCATTGGAATGTTTTTATTATGTCTTACTTTGGTTTTATTGTTTTGTCTTCTTGTATTATTATTATTGGGAGTTCCAAGTTCAGTCCCGGAATGTGTTTATGGCCTTTATGATGATAAAGAAGTGCTAATTACAAGAAATTACTCATTGCATTATATTTCAGTGACTTGCAATGTAGGTTGTTTTCTTTTTACTTTGACCAGTGTGTTACCGGTGTCTGCGAACAGGGTGTGCTCCTTTTCTGATTACACAGATTGATGTAGAAACATGAGTGTTTTTTTTTTTTTTTTCTGTCATTCAGCCTAGGTTCACAGACAACGCATGTGATTTGCACCCGCACTGCTGTGCCAATCATATGCGAAGTCTGTGCAATGCCAGTTTAGCCATACAGTTTTTATGGCTGAACTCGCATTGAATTCGCAACAAAAAAGGATCAGGGACTTTTTTTTTTTTTTTCACCCGCACTGATATCGGGTCGCATAGGTGTTCTCACCCATGCAATCTGATTCCTGTGCGAGTTCACAGTTTGCACTGCGATCTGAGAACCGATCTGGTGTCATTAACCTATTGACACCTGCAGAGATATGCCATGCAGAAAACCGGGGCTGGAATCGTGCTGGTTCCTGCATCGCACAAGTGTGAACCTAGGCTCAGTCTGCCCCTATTTATTGATTTATAGATTATTTTTTATTTATTTTTTGTTTTAAATGGGTTTTTGTTTAAAGGGTTTTTTTTTTTTTTTTTTTTAAATAACAAACATGTTATACTTCCCTCCATTGTGCAGCTCGTTTTGCACAGAGTGGCCCCGAACCTGGTCTTCTGGGGTCCCTCGGCGGCTGTCTAGGCCCCCCCCCCCCGCCGCAAGTCCTTCTCACCTAAATGCGAGCTCCCTCGCATGGTGAGAAGTGCTTGCGGGCGCGCTCCCGTGATACAGCGAGCAGCTATAGCCGGCGGCTGTATCACTCGGCCCCGCCCCCGGCGCGCCGCGTCATTGGATGTAATTGACAGCATAGAATGCATTAAGGTGAAACATTTTTTACCTTTACAACCCCTTTAAGTATATTATATGTGTACCTAATTGTTGACATTCTCTACCTTTTTATTCACTTGCTTTCTTCGTTTGCTTGATATAATTATGAGCCTTGTTAATGAAGAGGTGTTCTTCTTCTCATTAACATTCTTACAGCTGGACCCCAGACAGAGCTGTGTTTAAAGAGGAAGTAAAGCCTCTTAAAACAAAAAAAAAAAAAAGACACCCTGCATGGCAAAGGCATAATGAGCTAGTATGCATAGCATACTAGCTCATTATGAATTACTTACCTGAGATCAAAGCCCCCGCAGCGACCCTCGTTCGCCTCCTCCGACGCAGCCATCTATTCCGGAGTGACTTCCGGGTATCGCGGCTCCGGCGCTGTGACTGGCCAGAGCCGCAAATGACGTCACTCCCATGTGTGCGCGGGAGCCGCCACTAACGGCATGATTGCCGTTAGTAACGGCGTGCTCAGTGTGCCTGCGCCCGATGTCTACGGTGCATGCGCTGTAGACAATCGGTGCCGCTATTCCTACAAATATCTCCTAAACCTTTTAGGTTTGGGAGATATTTCTTGCACCTACAGGTAAGCCTTAATCTAGGCTTACCTGTAGGTTAAAGTGGTTGTAAGGGGTTTACAACCACTTTAAACCTAAAATGTCATATATTGCAGCTTACAAAAATGAGTGTAGCGCTGCATAAGGAAACCAAATGAATGGAAACATCTGTGCATGAAGCTAAAAAGAAAAAACACACCGTAAATGAACTAGTGACAGTAAATCACTAGCTCTCAGTGATAGTAAGTGTGAACCCGCTGTAATACATGAAAAATATATTCAAATATTAGAACGTGAAATCATGCAAATCTATAAAGACAAAGGTGAAACATAAGCAAAAAACGCTAATGTCCAAACACAAATGTCACAAGTAATGAACATGAATGTCCAAACAAGTGCGTGCGAGGAAATCAACTTCCAGATGGGGTGTTGACATGTAATCCGAGTGAACGGATCAAATGCCTGTGCACACTTCAACCAATACTCAGATGGAAAGTTGGGTAGTCTTACCGAATACGGTGGACACATATACCATACGGCAGTGGGTCAAACAAGCTCTCTACTCCTTAGTTCCTGGTGCTTCAATGCTGTAACGTGATAACGGATCTTGTGATGGATAGCAAGACCACCTATGATGTATGGTCTAAGCGCGCTCATATAATGATCACTGCAGTAAGGGAATCGCTGGATTTCAAAAAGATCTTCAATGTATTACTCAGACTTTAGCTCTAGTCCTGACATAAGGAAATGTTCTCCTTCGTTCTTATAAATGATACTCTCCATTTGTCGCAGTAAAATTGACTTTGTTTGTTTGAGTTTTAGCAGCTACTGTTTGTTTTTAGTTAGTTTCGGTTTAGCGCAGTATTTTATCCCTTTTTTCATATATTGCAGCTTACCAATCATCAAATGATGTGGTGGCTGCATTAGTTTTTCTTTTACTTCCACCCCCTGTTTTCATCTGGTGATCTGGCCAGTAATGCTCCTCCTGTATTAGGCCCCTTTCACACGAGACGGATCCGCTTCCACTGAGTCTGCCGGCTCAGTGGGAGTTCTCTCCGTTGATCTCCGCTGAGCCGGCGGATGACAGGTCCCTCTATGCTCACTGAGCGGGGAGGGGCTTGTCGAGCGCTGCTAGTTTCTATGGAGAGATCGGAGGAAAACGGACAGCGTGTCTGTTTTCATCAGATCTCATCTGATCCGCCAGCCACAGATCCGGACGTAGGGCCATCTGTCTGCTTTTAGCGGATCGGATGTCAGCGGACATGTCACCGCTGACATCCGTCGCTCCATACACTAGCATGGAGCGCCTGTTCAGATCCTTCATCAAAACTGACTGGCGGACCTGAACGGTCCGACAGTGTGAAAGGGGCCTTAGGCTTCATGTACACGGGATGTTTTTACAACCTCTCCTGAACGATTTAACTTCACAGATAGTAACTAGAGCTGCACGATTCTGGCTAAAATGACAATCACGATTTTTTTTGCTTAGAAGATAGATCACGATTCTTGCGGCGTAACATCATCTTTCACATTGAAACAAAAATAATTTGGCTAAGTTTACTTTTTTTTTTTTTTTTTTTAATTATTCATTGACGTGTATTTTTCCCCAAAAATAGCATTTGAAAGACCACTGGGCAAATACAGCGTGACATAAAATATTGCAGCAGCAGTGTGTGTGTGTGTGTGTGTGTGTGTGTGTGTGTATATGTATATATATGTATGTATGTATGTATGTATGTATGTATGTATGTGTGTGTGTGTGTAATATATATGTGTATAATATATATGTTTGGGGGTTCCAAGTGAGAAACAAGTGTCAGAAAAAGATTTGGATTTTAAGTGGTTAAACTTTCTGCATTTACACACACAAGTTTGATCTAAGAAGGAAGTTGGTTACAATGTTTCCTGTTAGAATCCAGGCAGTCTGCCAAGTTTTCTTTTTCTTTACACACACTTTTATCCCTTTGATCTAAGAAGGAAGCATTAGTTACAATGTTTCCTGTTAACTTGGCAGACTGCCCAGATATTTTCTTTTGACAGCTGAGAAAGCAGATAAAGTCTCTCCACTTGTTATATGAAAGAATTCGCAAACGATGACAGGGGGGTTGAATCTAGATCACTATTTTTTAACGATTAATTGTGCAGCTCTAATAGTAACCCACGTTTAAAACGTCATTTGTGCCGCGTTTAGCTGCATTTGCGTTTAGAAACGTTTGGAAAAAAAAAATATATCATTTTTTTTTCTTCTATATAGCCAAAAAAATGAAAAACGCGCGTTTAGAAGTGTTTTGGTGCTTGAAATGCCTCTAAACACACCTTCTGACCGCATTTTTTTGGGGGGGTTCCAAAAAAAGCCTCTAAACTCAACTACCTAGAAATGACTATAAACGAACCTGTGTACATGGATAGATAAGGCCTCATGTACACGGCTGCTGGTAAACGGACGTTTTGAAGCAGTTGTGCATTTTTTTTCAGCTGCTCCTGAACTCTCCTCTGTTATCATATCAGCACATGTACACAGGGTCGTTTATAGTCGTTTCTAGAAAGTTGAGTTTAGAGGCTTTTTTGGAACCCAAAAAAATGCATTCAGAAGCTGTGTTTTAGAGGCATTTCAAGCGCTAAACGCGTTTCGTTTACAGACGTTTTTTCATTTTTGGCTATTTTGAAAAAAAAATAAAAACTTCTTTTTTTTTTTTTTTTTTTTTAACCAACGCTTCCAAATGCTAAACGTGGCAAAATGGACATTTTTAAACGTGGTTACTATCTGTCAAGTTAAATTGTTCAGGAGAGGTTGTAAAAATGTCTTGTGTACACAAAGCCTAAGATAAAATAGATGAGAGTTCAGGAGCAGTTGAAAAAAATGCCCAACTGCTCCTAAACGTCCATTTACCAGCAGCAGTGTACACGAGACACAACTCTAGAGAAATGAGCACAGCAGAGAGCAGCATTGTCAGTCGGGGGCCGAGGGGTGATGAAGAGATATAGCTACATGACTAAATAAAAGCTAATTATGTTTATCACCCCTGTCAGTGTGAAGTGGTTTGTCTCATCCCATATAAACTGATACATTCTGCTGGAGAGCTTGTGCTTCTGAAAAACAGGATTAGGCCGGCCATTAGAGCTGCACAATTAATCGTGAAGAATCGTTATCGCGATCTTGACTGAAGTGTTTCACAATTCTTTCTATGCAAAGAATTCTCTCTGCTCCTACTTCTGAAGCCCTCAAAAGAAAGGAAGAGGAAAAACTGGGCAGTCTGCCAAGAATCAAAACATTCTTTATCAGTTAAGTATAAACATTGTAACAATTTGTCAATGGAATAGACTGTGTGTAAGTGAAAAAAGTTTAACCACTTAAACACTAAACATTTTTCTGACATTTGTTGGTTTCAAGTTAAAATCATTTTTGCTTGAAAATTACTTAGAACCCCCAAACATTATATATATATATATATATATATATATATATATATATATATATATATATATATATATATATATATATATATATATATATATATATATATATATATATATATATATTATATATTTTATATTTTTAGTAGACACCCGACACCCTACTCACACTGTATTTGCGCAGCGGTCTTTCAAATGCTATTTTTTTAATTACTTTAATGAATTAAAAAAATTAAAAACTAACCAGTAAAGTTAGCCCATTTTTTTTGTATAATGTAAAAGATTTTATGTCGCGAGAATCGTGATCTTTATTCTAAGCAAAAATGATTCTCATTTTGGCCGTGCAGCTCTACTGACCATACACTATTCGAATCTCGGCCGGTTCCTGGTGATTTGAACTGGTAATGGGCAGGCTGAATGTACCAAGTTGATCAACTTGGGTACAACCAGCCTGGCAGATTCTCTTGCCATTATCGCTGCTATAGCCGCTAGTGATAATCACTGTCATCTCCCGGCGGGGACGGCTTTCCCCGCCCGCCAAAGACCATTGCTGATTCCCATCAGCACTGTCTGCATTGATGGGGAAATTGAGGATTGCGTATGGCCGGCCTTGATGGCTGGATCACCAGATGAAAATAGAAGAAAGAGCCTAAAAAAGGAAAACAAAGGCAGCCATCACATCTAAGTAAGCTGCAATATAGTAAATGTTTGCTTTTGGATTTAAAAGAACCAAAATATTGAGAATTCATTGGGAATTGCTAGTTCACCCATCTAACCAGATATTGATGCGTTCCTTTATCAAAAATATTATGTTGCCCTCTTTTACTTTTTAAGTTTTATTACATTATCTATATCAGTGATTGTTTAAGTGTTAAGAAAAGGGCATAAATGAACATTCCAAAGTCCAATATACAAGAACAGGATTTTCCTACTTCCCTACTCCTAACTAGACCCGGAATACCTGCTGAGGTGTACTCCAGCAATCCTAGTCCTTCAGAGGCACTCTCACGCAGATACAAAACCTTCAGAGGCATACTCCAGTGCTGTTGTCTTCAGGGTGAACCCCAAGTTAAGTCTCTACATGCAGGCAGTGATGAATGACAACCTTCTGCTGCTCCAGGTCTCATCCTCTTTCTCAATCCCTTATGAATCTTGCAACCCACAGCTGTGCTAGAACTCTCTCTCAATGCGCTGCTCAGGGGGAGGACTTTTTGAGCCAGACCATTGACCCAATTTATATGACATAGGACAAGTGAACCAGACCCAGAGAAGAACCCACCAAAATCACCAAGAAAACTGGGAGCGTGATTTACTCCTACCCTTCCGGTCACTACAGCACCTGTTTTAACCTGCCCACAAGTGGCAGGGTCCTCTCAGGATTGAGGAGAAGGCAGACGTTGGTAGAGGGGACCGTTGGTCTCAAAGGCTCATTGCAGCACTGGATTAGAGGTCCATTTTACCCGTAAACATCGGCAGTGTGAGGACCTGGATGGAGGACTTGGGACCTTCTGTGGCTGTACAAGTCTCTGGCTTTTTAACAGTGAAATTACAGAAAGCAGAACTTAAAGTACAACTAAACTTTTTTTACTAAACCCATCCCTCTCTAGCCCCTCAACCTAACCCAAGCTTGAGCCCTCTCCACCTCCAACCAGGAGCTTACTTACCTCCTCCTGATGCTAGCAGCCTTCTCCCTAGTTTTATAGCCTCCCTTCCAATATCTTCCCCTGTGCTGGCTGTTTCTGCCTAGTAACTGCCCATGGACTTCAATGCGGCCATATACCTAGAGTCACTATGGTAGGTGAGTAGCCATTCAAACCTATGGGGAGTTTAAAGTGGACCTTCAGTCAATTTTTTTCAACTTTCCATTAAATCTTCTTAAATCCACTTTTTTTTTTCTCTATTAAATCTCCTGCCCTTTGTGGTTTTTAACTTTGGATAGTAAAATATATATTTTTTCTGCCAGTAAATACCTTATACAGCCCACTTCCTTGTTTCTTGTCTGGTCATTAGCCTAGACTTATGACATCATGCACAGCTTTCTCTCACTCTCCTGAGAGTTGCCAGGAAGGGAGGGGGGATGAGTCATAAGAGGCCAATGAAAGCTGCAGAGCTGGAGGTGTGCCTCTGTGTGTCTGTGTAAATCCAGGAAGTGACCAGGCAGCAGCTTCAGCTGCCCACAGTTAAAATGGATGCAGCCAGACTCGGTGGAGGGAGCTTTCTGCAGAATATTTGGCACGTACAGAATCACAGTATTTATAAAATGATATGCAAAGTGGTTGGAGGGAAGCTTCAGAATGGCAAATATGTTTTTATTACAAATTATGTGAGCAGACTGCAGTTCCTCTTTAAGGGATGAACAGAGGAGGAGAAGATTTCAGGAACAAGGCCTCATTTTACATGGGTGTACTGTTAATCAGTCTGCTTTGACCCATACATTGGCTCCTGCCATTGGCTGAGAGCAGTGATTGGGATCTGGTTTGCTGCTGGTTTTCCAGCATGCTCATGTGACAGAAGCCGGCTGACATACACACGGGCCGAATGTCAGCAAGTTTTTATTGGACCAGCCAATGTCTCCCGACATTCAGCCCGTGGCATTGTGGGATCTACATTCAGAGTGGGCGAGGCTGCCATATTGTGAAAACCTAAATTTGGGCACTGTGAGGGAGATTTACTAAAACTTCTGCACTCAGAATCTGGTGCAGCTGTGCATAGTAGCCAATCTGCTTCTAACTTCAGCTTGTCCACTATGGCTTTGGCAATTAAACCTGGAAGCTGATTGGTTTCTATGAAGAGCTGCAGCAGATTTTGCACTCTTCAGTGTTAGTAAATAACCCCATTATGTGTCTCCTTTGGATACCAATGCCATCCATCTTATATTCTGCAGCATTATGATTTTGTGGAAATTCCACTTTTATAAAAAAAAAAAAAAAAAAAAAGTATTCTCTGGAAAAGCCCATTTATTTATTTATACACACACATGTAGATTACTGCCGAATGGAAAGAGTTATATCATAAGTGCTGCGTAACCACAAGATTCTTTTTATAACTGTTCTTCCTGCTGAGCAGTTTACACGTGAGACGAGATCGAATTAAAAATAGAATACTTTCTCCAGTCTGATATAGAGTTTTATTTCACAGTGTTTGTTAAGCAGCAGATTGATGTGCCCGATGCTGCAATCTTTTCGTTCAAATGTTATTGATGTTCCTTTTTATGCCAATTGCATCAGGGTGCTTATTTTTTTTTATATATTATATCTATATTTTCTATCTCAAAGTGCCACACTTGAGGAAATGAGTCAGCCTGCTTCAGTCGCTATACTTTAAATGTCATACGTTAATTACTTTACATCTTTTTTTCTGATAACAGAGTTCTTGATATTTTAGAAGATAACAACTGAGGTTAACTGTCATCTTTTCTGTTTTTTTCTATATATATATATATATATATATATGATATAGAAAAAGCATAGGCATCACTATGTTGGTTGAGTGCCCTGGCAGCCTTAACCACTTAAGGATAGAGCCTCATTTTGAGATTTGGTGTTGACTGTTTTTTTGCTAGAAAATTACTTGGAACCCCCAAACATTTTATTTATTTATTATATTTATATTATATATATATATATATATATATATATTAAATATACAGTGGGGATCGAAAGTTTGGGCACCCCAGGTAAAAATGTGTATTAATGTGCATAACGAAGCCAAGGAAAGATGGAAAAATCTCCAAATGGCATCAAATTACAGATTAGACATTCTTATAATATGTCAAAAAAAGTTAGATTTTATTTCCACCATTTACACTTTCAAAATTACAGAAAACAAAAAAAATGGCGTCTACAAAAGTTTGGGCACCCTGCAGAATTTATAGCATGCACTGCCCCCTTTGCAAAGCTGAGACCTGCCAGTGTCATGGATTGTTCTCAATCATCGTCCGAGAAGACCAGGTGATGTCAAACTCAAAGGTTTTAAATGGCCAGACTCATCTGACCTTGCCCCAACAATCAGCACCATGGGTTCTTCTAAGCAGTTGTCTAGAAAACTGCAACTGAAAATAGTTGACGCTCACAAAGCTGGAGAAGGCTATAAGAAGATAGCAAAGCGTTTTCAGATGTCAATATCCTCTGTTCGGAATGTAATTAAGAAATGGCAGTCATCAGGAACAGTGGAAGTTAAAGCAAGATCTGGAAGACCAAGAAAAATATCAGACAGAACAGCTCGCAGGATTGTGAGAAAAGCAATTCAAAACCCACGTTTGACTGCACGATCCCTCCAGAAAGATCTGGCAGACACTGGAGTTGTGGCACACTATTCCACTATAAAGAGATACTTGTACAAATATGGTCTTCATGGAAGAGTCATCAGAAGAAAATCTCTTCTACGTCCTCACCACAAAAATCAGCGTTTAAACATTGCAAATTAACATATAGACAAGCCTGAGGCATTTTCGAAACAAGTTCTGTGGACCGATGAGGTTAAAATATACCTTTTTGACCGTAATGAGCAAAGGTACGCTTGGAGAAGAAAGGGCACAGAATTTAATGAAAAGAACCTCTGTCCAACTGTTAAGCATTGGGGTGGATCAATCATGATTTGGGGTTGTATTGCAGCCAGTGGCACAGGGAACATTTCACGAGTAGAAGGAAAAATGGATTCAATAAAATTTCAGCAAATTTTGGATGGTAACTTGATGCCATCTGTGAAAAAGCTGAAGTTAAAGAGAGGATGGCTTCTACAAATGGATAATAATCCTAAACACACCTCAAAATCCACGGGGGATTACATCAAGAGGCGTAAACTGAAGGTTTTACTATGGCATTCACAATCGCCTGACCTCAACATTATTGAAAATCTATGGATAGACCTTAAAAGAGCAGTGCGTGACAGACAGCCCAGAAATCTCAAAGAACTGGAAGACTTTTGTAATGAAGAATGGGCAAAGATACCTCAAACAAGAATTGAAAGACTCTTGGCTGGCTACAAAAAGCGTTTACAAGCTGTGATACTTGCCAAAGGGGGCAGTACAAGATATTAACTCTGCAGGGTGCCCAAACTTTTGCAGACACCATTTTTTTGTTTTCTGTAATTTTGAAAGTGTAAATGATGGAAATAAAATTTAACTTTTTTTTTTTTTTTTTTTTTTTTTTTACATATTATAAGAATGTCTAATCTGTAATTTGATGCCATTTGGAGATTTTTTCATCTTTCCTTGGCTTCGTTATGCACATTAATACACATTTTTATTCTTGTATTTTTAAACTGTTGTTTAAAAAAATAATAAAATAAAAATAAAAAAAGAGAGTCTAAAAGACCTCAGATCTCCTATTTACACTAGAATGCAATTAAAATAAATAATAAAAATTCCCCTTTTAAGAGCTATGGGCGTTTTTTGATGTCAGTTTCGCCCTGCAATGGTATGGAGTCAGGTGGAAGCCATCTCCCCCCCCCCCCCCCCTCACTCATCTCCATACCACACAGGGAGCAGGATCCGATTGCCTCCGCTGCTACCGATGGCTCCGGTAAGCAGCGGAGGGCACTGGAGCGCGGCGGGAGGGGGCTTTCCTGCCACCAAATTAAGTGATCTTGTGGCGAATCGGCCGCAGAGACCACTTGCATCTGAAAGCTGCCCGCTGAAGAAGAGGATACCGGGGTTATGGCAGCTAGCTGCTGCCATAACAACGATAATACTATATAATAAGTGCCAACTTATAAGGACGTGGGCGGTCCAGAAGTGGTTAAGCTGGGTACGCACTAAGAGAAAATTGGGCAAACAAACGTCTGGTTTTCCTTGATATTTCACAGGAAGTCAAAGCTGAGGATGGAACTAATTGTACAAAAATTCTCGTACGACAATGGCTTTTTTTATTTATTTTTTGTTTGACTGTGTGTGTGTGTGTGTGTGTGTGTGTGTGTTTTTTTTATTTTTATTTTTATTTTTTCAATGTACGAAAACAGTACACATTAAACAAAAATCATTAGTTCTGCTCACGTACGAGAAAAGTTTTGGAGTTTGTCCCTTCGGAACTTTTTGTTTAGAAAATCTGAATCGGATGTTGAAAGTTGTGTACACACTATCCGAAAATCGAATGATCTTTCCTCGTACAGAATTTATTATTTTTTCTTTCTCCGATTGTCTCATAGTGTGTCCCCCACTTTGGAGCTTTAGATCCCTGCAATGTACTGTTGTCCAGTAAGGTTTATGGGCTTAGTGATGGGTCATATACAAAGAGGATTTCCAGATTCATATACTTAAACATGCATTGTTGTGTTGGAAAAAGTAGTGCAGATGCTTTTTTCCTGTGCATTGATGGCCATTTAACTTGGGAAATAATGCACCTTAACAATGTGACTCCTTCAGTCTTGGGCTCCATTCATCCTTGGACGACTCCAACGTTGCGCCGTTTTTGCAGTACAACTTTGGATGGGTGCAACTTGGATATAACTTTGACTTTGACCAGTGATAATGAACAACTATTGCACACAAGTTGCATTGTATAACATTCAGGTACGACTTTCATGCAACTTCTGAGGGTTAATATTGAAGTCTATGGCCTTCAAGTTGCATGAAAGTCAGACCAAAGTAGTGCATGAACTATTTTGAAGTTGCTGCAACTTTAAGTCACGCATATATGAATGGTTCTCATTGAAAAACATGGGGAACAACTTTTCATGCAACTTTGGTGTCCAAGTTGCATAGCAAGTCGCACAAGTGTGAATTGAGCTATATTAAAACTCTGCTAGGTGTCTGCATGTTGGTCCCTTAACCAGTTAAGATGGTTTCAAAAAGAAAAATCAATACCACCAAGATTTCTACTATAGGTGGATGACTTTTGTTAAAATTAAATTGTTCTGCATTTTAAACATTTAAAGAGGAAGTAAAGCCGTTTAAAAAAAAAAAAAAATAGGAACCTGCAAGGCAAAGACATACTGGGCATAGCATACTAGCTCATTATGAATGACTTGCCTGAGAACGAAGCCCCCGTATCGGTCTACATCCACGATCTTCGGCGTCGCCATCAAACCCAGAGTGACTTCTGGGTCTCGCCGCTCCATCGCTGTGATTCGCTGGAGCGGCGATGACGTCACTCCCGCGCATGCGCACGAGAGCGGCATATCGCCGTGATCTCGACATGCGCAGTGCGCCTGCGCGCCGCTGTCTACGGCGCATGCGCACGAGAGCGGCATATCGCCGTGGTCTCGACATGCGCAGTGCGCCTGCGCGCCGCTGTCTACGGCGCATGCGCCGTAGATAGCGGTGCATTTTCTTTTCTAAATATCTCCTAAACCATGTAGGTTTAGGAGATATTTATTGGACCTACAGGTAAGCCTTAATCTAGGCTTACCTGTAGGTCAAAGTGGTCCCAGAGGGTTTACTTCCACTTTAAAGGTGAATGTTCTGCAAGATGAAACACAATAAATAAAAAAAAAAAAAAAAAATATATATATATATATATATATATATATATATATATATATATATTTATTTAAAGCTGGCTGTACAGTGAGTACGTTTTGTTGGGTTCCTGATGAAATTCGCTGTGGGTGGACCTGTTGGCACCTTTCCATCCATCATCTTTTTAATGAAAAATCGAAGGAGCTAGGCAGAAAATTGTTGGCTGATTAGCGACTGCATACTGTCAGATGATGGCAGCTGAACTGTCAGAATACAATAGCTAGCACTTTAAATTCATCCATCTGCCCCGTACAGCTGTTGGCGGAATAAAAACAATCCTACCAGTGTATGGCCAGCTTTATTATCGGTTTGTCACAGGTGCCTGACTTGACTTCATGAATGAGCTTCACCAATTGCCAATTCCATCTCCTGTGAGAGTAGAATTGCAGCTTAATGCACATTCTAAAGTCTATTATTGCAACACTCAGCAATGCACTGAAGATGCGCATTGCGGTGCATATGCTCTGTGCACTGCTCCTGGTCTGGAGAACATATATGTTTTCATGTGTTCAAGTGGAAGTCTGGGCTAGAATTTTTACTAAGCTTAAAACTGCTCAACCCCCACCCTAACTACCCTGTAGACGGAAGAGGCTTATGCTTGCCCATTCTGAGGACACTCCAGTACAGTCATGTGATTAGCTCCCAACAGAGCTGGCTTCAGGGGAGAGGAGGGATAGCAGACAACGGATGCCCCCTCGTAAGCCTAAGGCCGCGTACACACGAAGGGACAATCCCGCGGGATTATCCTCTGGACTGAAGTCCAGCGGATAATCCCCTCGTGTGTGGGCGCCGGCGGACTTTTTGGCGCCAAAGTACGGCGGACTAAAGTTTCAGGTTTTGTTTTCAAATTATCCGCTGGACTTGGAAGTCCAGCGGACAATCCCGCCGTTAGTGGGCAAGTCCGCGGGACTTTTGAAATGAACGGACTTGCCGCTCATCGGCAAGTCCGTTCATTTAGCACGTGACTTCAGGTTACGTAGCTAGCGTAGGCAGTTACTGCCGCCGCGCTAGCTCCGTGACCTGGCATGGATTTAAAGGGAATCCCCACGCTGAAAAAAACGGCGTGGGGTTTCCCCCCAAATCCATGTCAGACCCTCATCCGAGCACGCAGCCTGGCAGGCCAGGAAAGGGGTGGGGACGAACGAGCGCCCCCCCCCTCCTGAGCCGTACCAGGCCGCGTGCCCTCAACATGGGGGGTGCCCTGGGGAAAGGGGGGCCGTGCGGCCCCCCCACCCCAAAGCACCTTGTCCCCATGTTGATGAGGACAAGGGCCTCTTCCCGACAACCCTGGCCGTTGGTTGTCGGGGTCTGCGGGCGGGGGCTTATCGGAATCTGGGAGCCCCCTTTAATAAGGGGGCCCCCAGATACCGGCCCCCCACCCTATGTGAATGAGTATGGGGTACGATGTACCCCTACCCATTCACCTAAGGTGTAAAATGTAAAGTAAAAAAAAAACACCCACACTTTTGAAAAAAATACTTTATTGCACTGCTCCGGGGGTCTTCTTCCGTCTTGGGGGTCTTCTCGCCGGACTCCCCCGCCATTTACCAAGCTCTTTTACCGAGCTACCTTCTTCGTCGTCGCCGCCGTCTGGGGGTCTCGATCCGCCTTCGGGGGTCTTCTTCCGTCTTGGGGGTCTTCTCGCCGGACTCCTCCCCTCTCTTCTGCTCTTTTACCTAGCTCTTTCACGAGGGGAGGAGTCCGGCTACCTTCTTCGTCGTCGCCGCCGTCGTCTGGGGGTCTCGATCCGCCTTCGGGGGTCTTCCGGGGGTCTCTTCTGTTCTTGCGGCGGTCGTCGTCTTCCGCGCCGCCGGCGCCTTGTCCTTCTTCTTCTTGTCCTTCTTGTTCTTCTTCTTCTTCCGATGTTGACCCGTCGCTGTCTCTGCCCGGAATGCCTGTGCCGATCTGCGCTCGGACTTATATAGGGACATGTCACATGGTGACCCCGCCCCCTTGTGTTGTCACAGTCCCGGAGGATGCTGGGACTGTGACATCCTAAGGGTGACGTAACCACCCAGGTTTTCTGTTAGTTGCCGTCGCTCTCTCCTCTCCCATGAAGCCGGCTGCTGGGGAGATCACATGACCAGACTGGAGCGCTCTGAGAATAGGCGCATCTTTCTTTTACAAGGTAGTTGGTATAGGAGTTAGAAGGTGGGTGGGAGTCATTTTAAGCAAAGTTAATTCTAGCCTGGACTTTTAGTAAAGTGATTGTAAATCCTCACATATACCCAGTGAAGTGACCAGCCTCGGATAATACACAGAGATGAAACAAATCCTCCTACATAGGTTTTACATGTTTATCTGCAGTCTTCTCTTCCTTACACCACTTCAAAAGGGCAGAAAAGTGTTAAACTGTTTCTTCATCTGTCAGTAGCACAGAGGAGGGGCGGAAAGCCTGCAGTAACACTGTGTGAGAGCTGATTGGAGGAAAGGCACACCCCCTCCACACAACAGTGTTCTGAATAGACAAGCTCCATTCTGAGCTCTCCCTCCCCCTCCTTCCCCACACAAATGTATCTTATGTGTCAGGAATACTTCTCAGAAGTGACACATGCTGATAAGAGGAGCGAAGTACCAGAGAGAAACAACACTTAGAGCTTTGGAGAGAAATAAGTAATCACTGCTTTGCTCAGATTCCATGACTGTGGTTTACAGGGTTGTTGAGAGCCTAGTTAAAATGAAAGGGTTGTCTTATGCAGTCCACCTCAAAGCATGAAAACGTACAAATATGTAAAGCGCTGAGTAAGGCCCCTTTCACATGGGGCGGATCCCTAATGATCCGCCCTGTAAACATCCGCTTGCTCAGCGGGGATCGTGCTCTCTCAAGACCTTTGCAACCTTATTGTTGCAAAACATACTGATTACATTTGCTTACAGAAGGATTTCTAAACTTCTGAATGTTCCAGTGAGCACTGTTAGGGCCATAATCCGTAAGTCGAAAGAACACCATAAACCAGCCACGAACAGATGCTCCTCGAAAGATTTCTGACAGAGGAGTGAAAAGAATTATCAGAAGAGTTTTCCAGGAGCCCACTTGTGGAGAACTTCAGAAAGACCTGGAATTAGCAGGTAGAATTGTTTTAAATAAAACAATAAGTAATGCACTCAACCGCCATGGCCTGTATGCATGCTCACCATGGTGCAAGTCTCCATTGCTGAAGAAAAAACGCGGTGAAGCTCATTTAAAGTTTTGCTGCGCAACATTTAGACAAGCCTGTGAAATACTGGGAGAATATAGTCTGGTCAGATGAGACCAAAATTGAACTCTTTGGATGCCATAATACACACCATGTTTGGAGGTCAGCTGGCACTGCACATCACCCCAAAAAGCCTCCATACCAACAGTGATGTTTGGAGGTGGGAACATCATGACGTGGGGCTGTTTTTCAACATAAAGTACTGGTAAACTTCATGTCGTTGAAGGAAGAATGAATGGAAAAATCTGCTGCCATCTACCAGGATGATGAAGATGAATCAAGGGTGGACATTTCAGCAAGACAATGATCCCAAACACAAAGCCAAGGAAACTCTCAATTGGTTTCAAAGAAAGAAATTAAAATAAAGCTGCTAGAATGGCCCAGCCAATCACCTGACTTGAATTCCAATAGAAAATCTTTGGAAAGAACCAATGATCTGAGTTCATAGAAGAAGCCCACTGAACCTTCAAGACTTGAAGACTGTGTGTGTGGAAGAATGGGCCAAAATCACACCTGAGCAATGTATGCGACTAGTTTCTCCATACAGGAGGCGTCTTGAAGCCGTCATTACCAATAAAGGATTTTGTACTAATGCCGCGTACACACGAAGGGACTTTGTTCGCCGGACCTAGTCCAGCGGACAAACCGCCGGACTTTCCAGCTGTGCTTCGCCGGACTTGAAAGCGAACGGACTTGCCCACACACGATCACGCTAAAAGTCCGGCGGTTCACGCGATGACGTACAGCACGTACGACGGGACTATAAAAAGAAAAATACTAGAAAAATACTTGCTACTGAGCATGCGTCCTTTTTGGTCCGCCGGACCATACTACAGACGGCCGTATTGTCCGCCGGACTGCCAAGTCCAGCGGATAATTTTAAAACAAAACTTAAAACCTGGTCCGCCGGACTTTTGGGAAAAAAAGTCAGTCGAAGGCCCACACACGATTGGACTGTCCGGCGGACTCGAGTCCAGTGGACAATCCCGCGGGAAAGTCCCTTCGTGTGTACGCGGCATAAGTATTAAATACATTTCAGTTAGTGTGTTCAATAATTTTTCCCTGTGTCATTACATTTTTACACATAACTTAATTTCTCAACTTATTTGCTTTGAGTTCTTGTATGGATTGCATGGGTTGTTACCAACATGTGGTGAAAATTTTATGTCAATAGCCCCTTTTAGAATTGTATTTACCTAGAAAAATGGTGACGTGTCCAATACTTATTTTACCCACTATATCTCCCAGGTTTCAGCAATGAATGCACAAATATAGACGACACATTTTTATATGCGCTAAGGTCTTTGGGTTTGTTGAGTACTTGTTTGTTGGCAGCATATTGATGAAATTAATTACGGGACAGTGGCTGTGTATTCATCAAGGTGTTTTCTCGGCTCAGTAATTTACAAAGGACTGACTAGTCTTGTGTCACATGGGTGTTGCTCTAGTTGCCTGGCACATTCCTTACTAATTACACAGTGAGGGAATAGGCCTCATTGAGGACAGTCAGTTCAGAAGAACTTCTGAATATGCAGCACTAATGAGGACAGATTGCACTGTCTCCCATACTATAGAAGAATACTGTATACAGGGTACTATTCTATAAGACTGCTCTGTGCACACTCCTACACACAGAGATTGTAGCGACAGATAGATTTCCACTTTATCTTACATCGTTCTACACTTGGATGGTCTGGTTGCTGCAGCAAAGCAAAACTATTTCCAATATGCTGGTCTTGTAGAGATTTGTTTTTTATATATATATATATATATATGTGTGTGTGTGTGTGTGTGTGTGTGTGTGTGTGTGTGTGTGTGTGTGTGTGTGTGTGTGTTTGTGTGTGTGTATTTTTACAAGAAGTGCCTCTTTTACACAGGGATGTGGGTGGATGCTCAACAACCCACCTTAACCGCTTGCCAACCAGCCACTGTCATTATACTACGGCAGGTTGGCTCTGCTGCACGAATCCCCGCAGGTGTACATCGGCTGCTTTAAGAACAATAGCAGGCACGTGCCACCGGAGCCAATGCTGCCGGCCACCTGCGATCGCTCCACAGATAGCCAGAATGGGGAATCGGTCAGTGTAAACAAACAGGTCCCCAATCTGGCAGGGGAGTAGAGAGAAATCGGCTGTTCCTAGTGATTAGATCTCTGTGTCTCTGTCTCTCTCTCTCTCTCTCTCTCTCTCTCTCTGTCTCTCTGTCTCTCTCTCTCTCTCTCTCTCTCTCTCTCTCTCTCTCTCTCTGTCTCTCTCTCTGTCTCTCTCTCTCTCTCTCAATAATCGTGGCTATTTTTAGCACTGATCGTTGTATAAATGTCAACGGTCCCAAAAAAGGGTCCGATCTGTCCGCCACAATGTCACAGTCCCGCTAAAAAAACGCTGATCACCGCTATCTATCTATATATCTGTGTGTGTATATATTATAGTAAGAAATTTAGTTTTTTTATTTATTTTTAATTTTCTGTCTTTTTTTTTTGTTGATGGCACAAAAAATAAAAAGCGCAAAAAAGTGATCAAATACCACCAAAAGAAAGCTCTATTTGTGGGAAAGAAAGGACATATATTTTGTTTGTGTACAACGTCGCATGACTAGGCAATTGTTCAGTTAAAGTAGAACTATAGCCAAAACTTTTTTTGTTTTTATTTTTTCATTTTAGCGCAATGAGGGTTATAACCCCTGTCAACTTTTCTTTTTATTTTTTTCGCCATCTGTGTCTCATTGCAGAATATTTCCTTCACTTTCAGTCCCATAGCCAAACAGGAAGTGAGAGGAAATCCCTGAAAATGAAGGGAATTCCTTGATGACCCCCATTTTACCAGAACTAGTGTTCTCGTTGGAAGATTTCCTCTCCTCTTACTTTTCCTGGACAACGCACAATTTGGGATTTTCTTTTATTTTCACCTTTAATGGTAAACGGGACAAATGGAGAGGGTGGATCACCCTAACAAAGGCACAGGCAACAATAAAAATTGACAGGCGTTCTAATCACTCTCTACTCTATCCAAAACTAAAACCACTGAAATGCTTACCTGAGCCCAATCTCGATCCAGCGCTGTGACTGTCTGCAGCA
Organism: Lithobates sylvaticus; assembly: GCA_028564925.1. Taxonomy (NCBI): domain Eukaryota; kingdom Metazoa; phylum Chordata; class Amphibia; order Anura; family Ranidae; genus Lithobates; species Lithobates sylvaticus. The sequence goes on along the minus strand of CM053027.1, from coordinate 442,363,357 downwards.
GCACAGCTCTTCTCTTCCCTCTCAGCAGCACCAGGAGACGAGGGCACCTGCTGCTTTCAATCAAATCCTCCAGAGACGGGGGGGGGGGGGGCAGGGGCTGAGCTGAGCCTCACTGTGTGTCAATGCTATGGGGGCACTCGGAGAAGAGAAAGAGGCAGCAGTGCCGGTATAAGGGGCGAATCGGGGATGCTCTGTGCAAAACCATTGCACAGAGCAGGTAAGTATAACATGTTTGTTATTGTAGAAAAAAAATGTGTAAGTTCACATGTTTTTTGGGGTTTAACATGTTACTAATGTAGCACACCCGATCAAACAGCCCATACAGAGGTACAGGCAGAAGGCTGTAGGTAGTGGCTGCAGAAGACTGATATTGCACTTGCGATATGCTGTTAGCAGGTGCAATGCTCTGCAGGATCCTGAGAAGAAAACAAAATAAATGCAAATTTTTTACCTACTAAAGATGTGCATTTATTTATTTATTTATTTATTTAAAGTGGTTGTAAACCCTTTACAACCACTTTTTACTAAAGGCAAGCCTATAATTAGTTTTACCTGTAGCTACATTGGATATCTCCTAATCCCTGTATTTGCATGTGCCGACGTCATCGGCACATGCGCACTTAAGCAAACTGAAGCAATGGCACGTACATGCCATTGCTTCAGTTAGACTGTGCCATTACCGACGGCTCCCGTGCGCATGCATGGGAGTGACGTCATCGCGGCTCCAGCCAATCGCAGTGCTGGAGCCGCGATTCTTGTAAGTAACCCCCGGGTGCGATGTCAGCCGCCGGAGCGGTGAACAAGGACCGATGCGGGGGGCTTTGATCTCGGGTAAGTAATTCATAATGAGCTAGATGCTATGCATACTAGCTCATTATGCCTTTTGTCTTGCAGGATTTTTTTTTTTTTTTTTTTTTTTTTACAACCACTTTAAAGTTGAACTTGCCAACCTGATGAAACACTCGTCTCGTGGTTGCAGCACATTATTCCCACTGTAAATTGCCTTTTGGAAATAAAAAGAAAAAATAGGCATTCAGAAGGTTGCCTTAACCAGCCTTTTTCAACCAGGGTGCCTTCTGGGTTCTTCAGGGGTGCCTTGACAAAATGCCTACAAAGTGCCCCAAATTGTCAACAAGCCAGAGGATGGATCAAGCCTGCCTTTTTTTTACACAAAGTCAAGCTTTTTATTGTGCAGCATTAAAAACCTTGGGCACCGTGTGGGCCAGCTAACCACCGATGACCTCATAGTTTGATGAGGAGGACTTCAGCGCCCGAAGATGTCCTTGTTTGGTCCTCTCCTCAGCACTGTGGTCATGTTAGCTGATGGAGAAGAGAAATGCTGAAGTCTGTACCAGTATGCAAAGGTGGATTTGCTTTGGAGGAATAAATCACCTCTAGTGTTGGGTGTCTTGCGTGTGGGGATGCTGCTGTGTTATGAAAACATTATTTGTTTTTTTTTTTTTACATTTTCGAATGTAAAAAAACGAGGAGGTGCCTCGAGGTTGTGCAGAATGTCAGTGTACCTTGACTGAAAAAAGGTTGAGAAACACCGGACAGCGGCTGTTTGGTGGCACTCTGTAAAGTGATTGAGAGAAGAGACTATGAGACATGTATACAGTACAGACATTTAGATTTCCAAAACTGGTTTTATCAGTTTTTTCTTTTCAATATGTTGTTGTTTCAACAAGATCATATAATGGAAAATGTAGAAACTGTAAGATTGGTGTTTGTTGCAAAACATTGATTGCTCCTATTAGATAAGCCCAGTCACTGGTATGACCTCTAAAGGGCGTGACATTGCCTGAGATCCAGAAGGACAGAAGACGGTGCTCTGTCCGTCCTTTTATCCCTCTTTTGCATCTCATAACAAAAGTCTACATAATTGAATGTACTGCTTAACAAATACAAGCTTTTTGTCTTGACTTTTTTAAAGCAGTTGTATACCGCTGGACGTTTTTTCTTTCTTTTTTTTTTTTTTTTTCCTGCAAGGTAAAGTCATAATGTGCTAGTATGCATTGCATACTAGCACTTTATGTGAAACTTACCTTAAAATGAAGCTGTTCCCAGTGCCGCGATGTCAGCACTGCAGCTGCTTCCATTTTCACCCATCTTGCTTCTGGATTCGTGGGCTCTGGCTCTGTGACTGGTTGGAGCCGCAATGACGCCACTCCCACGCATGTGCACAGGAGCCGCCGGTCACGGCACATGGCCCGCACCGGTGGCCATTCCTTTAGAGCGCGTGATGCCAAGTGATGCTGGGGAACTGTATCAGTGTTCCGTCTTTCACGGACGAGGAGGAGGTGGGGCTTTGTTACAATGGACGGCTGCCGAACAGACTGCATGACACAGCGGGAGACACCCGCTGTTTTAGTAATCACAGGTACAGCTGCAGATGGGCACCCTCACTCGAGTATAAGCCGAAGGGGGGTTTTTCAGCTGAAAAAGTGTGCTGAAAAACTCGGCTTATACTCTAGTATATACAGTATTTGGTTCAGATGGTGTCAAGCGTGTGTGGTGGCAACCAGGTGAGGAGTACAAAGACAAGTGTGTCTTGCCTACAGTCAAGCATGGTGGTGGGAGTGTCAGTCTGGGGCTGCATGAGTGCTGCCAGCACTGGGGAGCTACAGTTCATTGAGGGAACCATGAATGCCAACATGTACTGTGACATACTGAAGCAGAGCATGATCCCCCTCCCATCGGAGACTGGACCTCAGGGCAGTATTCCAACATGAGAACAACCCCAAACACGCCTCCAAGATGACCACTGCCTCGCCTAAGAAGCTGAGGGTAAAGGTGATGGACTGGCTAAAAATGTCTCCAGACCTAAACCCTATTAAACATCTGTGGGGCATCCTCAATTGAAAGTTGGAGGAGCACAAGGTCTCTAACATCCACCAGCTCCGTGATGTCGTCATGGAGGAGTGGAAGAGGACTCCAGTGGCAACATGTGAAGCTCTGGTGAACTCCATGCCCAACAAGATTAAGGCAGTGCTGGAAAATGGTGGCCCCACAAAATATTGACAGTTTGGGCCCAATTTGGACATTTTTCCCTTAGGGGTATACTCACTTTTGTTGCCAGCGGTTTAGAGGTTTATTTTGAGGGGACAGCAAATTGACACTGTTATACAAGCTTACTACTTTACATTGTAGCAAAGTGTAATTTCTTCTGTGTTGTCACATGAAAAGATATAATAAAATATTTATAAAAATGTGAGGGGTGTACTCACTTTTGTGAGATACTATATGTTGACTGTATCCACACACAAGAGCTCCTGTCTGGTGATCCACTATTACTGTCACGCTGACGTATTATCTGATTCCTTGTTCTTACAATTTTGAATGCTATATGTCAAGAGGAAATAATGTTAGTGACTGGTAGATGTGTGGGTGGAACATTTTGTTAATGAGTAAGCAAAAAGCCCTGTGCTTTCCTAGCTTTATGCAACCATTTCATGAGACCAATTTATTTTTTTCGTTTAGGACCTCATTTACACTACTAGTGCTCTCCGATGAGAGAGCATTTAACGGGCAATACGAGGCATTTGTATTACCTCCCCACCACCTGTTTTAACTCCCTGAACCCCACACTACTGCGCCACAATCGCCCTCAACAGCTAGTGTAAACCAGGCCTAGGGTAGAGTGGTGAGGGGTTAGAACTTCTTTCAGGTTTTTATTGCTCTGTATCCAAACTGCCTAGATTCCCTTTTTTATATATCCTGTTGATCACGATTACAGGGACTGAAGTAAGGGAAAATCAAAAATTTTGAACAGCATTAAAGTGGAAATCATCAGTTAAGACAATTATTTCAGTGGCTTTTTAATAGTGATGAGCTTGGGTTCAGCCTAATCTGGAAGAAAAAAGCAGCTACAGGGGTTCTCATGACATCATTGACCAAATATGCCAATATTGTATACGACCCTATTAGGTCACCAATGGCATATCAATTTGTGTTTGATTTTTTTTTTTTTTTGTTTTTTTGTGTACGTGCAGCTACGGGGTGGGGAATCCCTCACCTACAGTTCATTGGCCCGGCATTGACAGCTACCTTCCGGTTTTGGCCAAACATCGGTTCGGACTAAACCCACGCTCATCTTTACTGTCTAGGAGAAGTGCAAGAAATGCAGCCTGACCTGTGCCTGGTGACTGGCGAGGACGTCATCCCATCCACCTGTCACAGGCAGAGCGGCCCCCGAGGCCATACTCCGTTCGGCTGGTGGGGCTGCTTTGTCTTCTGAGTGACAGGCCCAGCCAGGAGATCGCCCGCACTTGAGGGAGATGGCCGCCCGGTATTGTAACATGACAGAGGGGGGGGGGACCTGATCAGTATTCGCTCAATAAGACGCACAGATATTTTCCCCCAGGGGGGGGACGGGACATAAGACGCACTGTCTTATGGAGCGAAAAATACGGTATATAAAAAAACATGTTCTACTTGCCTACTCCTGTGTAATGGTTTTGCTCAGAGCAGCCCTGATCTTCCTCTTCTTGGGTCCCATGCTATCACTCCTGGCTCCTCCCCTCGCTCCAGCAGCTTCCTAGGGAGGGGTTACTCGTACGGGGTCGCTCCCAAAGATAGTGGGGCTTTGCCCTGCTCCCTACTCCGGCATCATAGGATTTGATTTACTGCAGTGGGAGCAAATGGCTCATGCTGCTATCTGCCTTAGGAGGGAGAGAGCGTAGAGAACCGCGGTTCTCGGGCACAATGCTGGGTTGAGATTGGGCACAGGTAAGTATAGAGGGGCTGGGGAGATCCTAGATCAGGGATATGCAATTAGCGGACCTCCAGCTGTTGCAGAACTACAAGTCCCATGAGGCATAGCAAGACTCTGACAGCCACAAGCATGACGCCCAGAGGCATGATGGGACTTGTAGTTTTGCAACATTTGGGTGTCTGCTAATTGCATATTCCTGATTTGTGACGCATGTTCGTCATGAATCACGTGACTTCATCAGGGGATCCCTGATGAAGTCACGTGATTCATTACGAACTCGCGCCGGGACTGCTCTGTACCACCGGAAGTGACGCTTATCGAGCTCGCCGCTCTTTTATACACCGATCTGCTTGCTATTTACTTATGTGAGTACCTGTCTGTTATGCTTGAATGTGTTTAATATATATTTGAAACTACTATACTATGGGGCATACTTCCTCCTTTTTGTAACATATATGGTATTGGTGAGACCTTCTACCCTGGACACCCCATTACCCACAATCAAAGGGGACACTCAGAGGCAGGATAGAAAACGCCAACGAGACCTGGGCTACCATATCTGGGATCCACAAAAGGGATGGTCACCAAGGCATACAATTTCATGCTGTAACCTTACAGCTGTAAGGTAAGGGGCCACCCATATTACTACCACTAGGAACGCACAGGACACAAGGATCGCACAGGATACCCACTACCTACAGCACTTTACATCAAATCTCGTTTACCAGCACTTGCACCTTTTAATATTTTGGATTTGAAGAAACCACCACACATTACACCTTATGAATTTTATGGACCATTTTATGTGTACACTGTTCTGATTTTAGGTTGCTGTATTTTTTTAGGGCATGTTGCATTATCAGCACCACCAATATCTATGTATTAATTCATCACGTGGCTTCACTACCACCATTTTTTCACAGCCACATTTATTATTCTGTGTTTTATGCACTTTATTTGTTTAATATTTTTACCTTATACTTATGATACATGCGTTTTTACTATTTTATGGAATTTTGACCTGTTGGAATTGCATTATCTACCAACATTTCTCTATTGCTCCTGGTTATTACATTTCTTTTTAGCTTAGTTTTCAGCCTTTTACCGCGCACCACTACCTCCTCTTACTTACCTTTGGGTTCAGACATTTCCCTCAGTGTGTGCAGCAGTACGCTAGTTAGCTCTCCCTGCGTCGGCGCAGGATTACCTCCGTTTATTATCTATCGGGACCACGCGAGTATTGTTATTTTTTCTTCTTTTTTTGCAGCTTATTTGTTTGGGCAGTGGGTGGTTGGCAAAGGTAGTGGACCTTCCATTTGCATGGATGGTTTGGTTTACAGCATTAAATAAAATTACTATTTGTAAGTGTTTGGGCCCTTTCACACCCATCAGCTATGGCGCATTGCGGTAACATGCACATTGTGGCAAAGCAATGCACCTCTGACACACGTGTCTTGCAGCGCAACACAATACCTGGTAACACACTACTGTGTGTTGTGGTGTGCTGCATCTGGAAAAAATGGTGAACGTCTGTTCTATTTATGATAGGCTGTCTTATCGCAACATATATTAACACACAATATAAAAAACATAACAGGCGTACATTAATGTATCAAAGCAGACAGGTGTGAATGGGTCCTAAAAGAGCATGGTGGCTATCAATGGATATTTACATCCATAGGTGAACTTCAGCAATTCTCTTTGTGTGTCCAAAGCAACATGGAAACATGGTCCTGACCGTTCCTCTAATACTGTGTATGTCCAGGTGTTATGAGAAACTGTCCATCCTACTGTCATCTCCCCTAGGGGAGGCCATCAAGAATAACCAGACAGACTAGAAGCCCTTTAGGGTCAATTTTAATAGCATGCCTTTTGTTTATGCTGTAAATGTACAGAGGACATCATACTTGTTTTGGGCGGACTAAGGCAGACAAGGTCCAGTAAATACATTTCCCGTCTTCTACAATAAAATGTACACAACATAGGATCCATCATACTGGTTTCATCTGGTTAATTGTTGGATAGCTGGTAGAACAAGTAATATGAGGTTTTCCTGAAGCATGTTAAACGACATACTATTGTTGCACCTTTGGGTACCTACTAATGGCATGGATGGCATGAACGCATTTGCTCCAGGGAAAAGAGATTGGACCTACTGTCATCGTCTTCATTTTTTCAATGTCTGAAATTAAATGTACATTATTATTTTTTTGTGTTTAGCTTGAGAATGAAGATGACCCTTCAGAAGCTCCAGCCGTAGAACAGCCATCGACCTCCTCACAAGCTCCTCTGGCTGCCCAGGCATCTGGAAGCTCTACAGTAGAAGCATCTCCTCCACCTTACAGCAGCATTGTGGCTGACATTGCCACAAACACAGGTAGGTTTAGAGACAGCAAGGGGTGCGGTCCAAATGTTTCACTGAGTCAAGGTACACCATTTACCTATTGAATGGCATATTAATGCTCATGTTTATGCTTGAGATCTCTCCAAGGGGGAAACCGAAACAATAGCTATTCTGACACACCCTGCCACTCTCAAAGTTTTTTGCCTTGAGTTACATTGTAAATTGAAGTGCGTTAAAGTGATATTAAACCATGAGTTTTTAAGCACTTTCAGCAGCCGATTCATTCACTTAGCATGCAGCTACTTTTATCTTTTAATCTTTGCCTATTTTCCAGTTTAACCACTTCAGCCTCAGAAGGTTTTACCCCTTTTAAAGGAGAAGTCCAGCCAAAGCTCATTTGACTGCACTCCTATGATCCATAGGAGAAGTACAATCGGTTACAGCACTACTGTAACCCAATTTCAGCAGAGAGTGGACTGAAGTCCGCTCTCTGCTGGCCTATACCAATGTTGGTCCAGGCACCGTGTCTGCCCGACAATGGGAGTCTGGATCCGCCAGATGTCTGGACTGACACCCGTCTCAGGCTCTCAGCGAGACGTTTCTAGAGTCTGAGGCGGCCGTTTCGCCCCTTCACAGCTCAGCGCTCCAATGAGCGAGGAGGGAGAAGAGCAGAGAGCTGTGACTGACAGTCTGCAGATCTTTGCTCACAGAGCTGTAAAAGAGGCGCCGGGAGACAGATGCAGCATCCACCTAGGTAAGTATGAATGGGGGGGGGGGGGGGGATGCCCATACCTCTCTTTTAATGACCTGCCCATTTTTTGCGATACGGCTCTGCGTTACTTTAACTGACAATTGCACAGGCGTGAGACACTTTACCCAAACAAAATTGATGTCCTTTTTTTTCCCCACAAATAGAGCTTTCTTTTGTTGGTATTTGATCACCTAGTTATTTATTTTTTGTGCTATAAACAAAATAAAAGACATTCGTTTTTCACAGAGCGTCCCTCTTCTGGAGTCGTCGTCCCCGCATTCTGGGCTTATTCCCCCTTCCGAGTGCCAGGTTTACATTTTTTTGCGTTTATAAAGAAAAAAAGACCTACAATTAAAAAAAAAAAAAAAAAACAATTTTTTACTTTTATGCTATAATACATACCCCAAAAGAAAAATGTAAAACAAATTTCTTCATCAATTTGGGCCAGTATGTATTCTGCTACATATTTTTGGTCAAAACAATCCCAATAAGCGATTGGTTTGCGATTTTTTTTTTTGCCGCAAAATTTTTTCTTTTTTTATTTCTTTCATTTTTTTTTTTTTTTTTTTTTTTTTTTTAAAATCTATAGCGTCTACAATCTATGGGATAGGTTTATGGACCTTTTTTAGGTTAGTGGCCGCATTAATAACCCCCCGACGTTGGGGTCAGTGGCCACAATGATCAGCTCCAATATTTGAGGTCAGTGGAAGCCATAACCCCAACTTTCAGGTCAGTGGCCCAATAACCCTTAATATTGTGGTCAGTGGCCGCAATAATACACCCTAATATTGGTGTCACCAGCCACAATAATAATCCCTAAATTTGATGTCTGTTACTGCAGTAAGAAACACCCAAAATTGGGCCTCAATATTGAGGGGGAAAAAAAGAAAACCTTTGCAGCACTTGCAATAAGTTACTGTAAATCTCTAGTTGACATTTGTTTTTATCTTTTACATATAAATGCCATGTAGGTGTTCAGTGGTTTGACTTGCCTCAGTACCCACTTCAGTAGTACTCCCTCAGCCACTACCGGAACTTTAATTTAACTGTCAGACGCGATTCCTTTGCCTGTAAGAGCAAACACGAGTGCAGTCACAGTGCTGGAATGCAAAGTGTTCCAAACAGCAACACTTTTTTTTTTTGGTCCGCTGATGGATTTTCCAATCCTTTTGGTTGGTCATTCTGAACATACCAGCATCACAAGAATAATAATCTGCTAGAAGACCTTGTTATGATAAATGCATCAACTCTTGACTTTTTTTCTTCTTTGTGTTTATTACCTTGCCAATGTGCCGTGAACATTCTAGTAGTTGGTGGAAAGTGCATAAGCAGGGGTAAAGTGGTTAATAACTTCCTCTTGTTGTTCCACTATGTTTTACTCTTAACTAATTTCTTTTCAATTAATCATTCAGAGCAGATTTTCCATAGGGCTTATTTTAAGTCGTCTCACTAACTTCAGAATTTTACCACTACATTCTATTTATTTTTTTGCTTTTTAGAACTCTTATACTGATTCGTAAATGACAGCATTTTGACTTGGATTGCTCTTGGTGCTTCAGTGTCTGAAAGAACAATTGTAGACCTTTTTGTCACAGATAGTAGGGCACTGCTTGCTTTAGCTAGGGGTTTGAGCAGTTCCTTGATTGAAGGATTGATGACGAGTACATAGTAGAAAACCAAGACAACGCATGGACAGAAATCTGAACACATTGCAAGCTCTGGAGAGGAGATATAGGGTCAGTGGACAGAGCCAGTAGTATGCCTATATTGTCTTCTGATGGTAAATTGCTCTCACTGTGGTGCAGAGCTTAGAGGCCCTTGGCCTTCACCAGAGTCATTTACGGTAGGATGGACTTGTGTGACAGGACAATTGCAAGTATGCTTCCCAAGGCATTGTCAAAGGCGTGCCAGTACACAACAAACACAGATGCACCAGCACTGCCCAGTCAGGGCGCATTTCTGAAGTGGCTTTTAACACAACAGATGTAAGAAGGCACAAACACAGATTAAAGCCATTGCCAGGTCTTCTTTTTTTTCTCCTTCCACACAAAGTGGCGAGTGGAATCTCCCCACCGGGACTTTGTATTCTGATAGTGACACGGCTCGCTGTCAAAACACACCGATCAGCGACTGCAGCTGGTTGGCTGCAGCTGCTGATCGATGGAAGATTTTCCAGCATGTTCCTTTGACAGAAGTGGATTAAACAGTTTGTTGAGTGGGAGAGCCCACACACTTCTGTTAAGCTGGGCACATTTAAGAACAGCCCAGAGAGAGAAATTACAGCAGATGTGAGACTTTAGAGATGAATATACCTCAAAAATAAAATTTGTACTGAGAAAGTTTGGGTATGCCTTCTGCATGAGTCACAAGCTTCATTTTGAAATTTTGTCTAAAGTGTACATTTTTTTTTACTATGAGTCCCTTGAGCCATTAAATGATTCTGTAGAGAAATGTTCATCACCTATTCTTAGGGTGGCCATACGCCTTTTTTTTTTTGGAACACATGTTCAGTAACGTGATCTTATGGACCTCTACTGGCCACATACCTTATGCTAGTCATAATCAGGGCCATACTCTAACACAGGGATCTCAAACTGGCAGCCCTTTAGCTGTTGCAAAAGTACAAGTCCCATGAGGCATTGCAAGGCTGACATTACAAGCATGACTCCTTCAGGCATGATGATGATGGGACTTGTAGTTGCGCAACAGTTGGAGTGCCACTAGTTTGAGAACCCTGTGAGTCTAGCAAACATTGGGGCAAGGATGTTCTCTTTCTTCTGAAAATCAATAAAGAGATTTAAGGAGCACATGTGGGGCAAGGTCCATAATGGCAGTGTAGGTCCAGAGTTTTCACACTGAGCCGGGGCATTTTTCAGCTATACCTCTGGGCACAGGTTTCTGAGGGAGATGGACCACAGTGGGGTACACTGTAGGAGGCACAAGGGACTACAGAAATGCCAGGAATTTTTATTTTTGCCACAAGTTTTTGGAAATTGGATATTTCTCACGCATGCCATGGGTATACGTGGCATTACGCCCCAAAACACATTCTGCTACTTATCCTGAGTATGGGGATACCACAAGTGTGAGACTTTTTGGGAGCCTAGCCACCTACAGGGTCCCAAAACCAATGACCATCTTCAGGTTTTCAAGGGGTGTTTTTAACCAGCTGCCTTAAAAATCATTTAATGGGTCAAGGTATCCTATCAACCTCCCTGCTATATAAATAGAAAAGGTGTGTTTATAATGAACGCCGACAGCAGTAAACCCGGATAAAAGGTTCTTCAACCTTTTACCTACTGTACTAAAAATAAAAACAATGAAAAAAGTTGGATTGCCAAATATGTCTCCATACCACCTCGCCAGACTGTTGAAATCATTATCATCAGTAGTCCTATTGGGTAGCAGTATGACTTCAAGATGTCTGCTTGGCTTTGCTTTACGTACAAATGAGAAAGAATGGGAGGGAGGTAAATCTACCACTACTCTTGTAAATAGGAAAAAATGTCCTTGTGGGATAGGCTTTCCCTCACTTTCCAGTGACTATCTGCCACCAGGACCGCACAAGGCAGGCAGCAATAAAAACCTACAGCACAAACAAGTAGCAACCACTCCGAACTATAAATAGCCTCTGCAGTAAGATGCACATGGAAGGGCAACGAACATCACAAACAAATTTAAAATTTCCCAGCACACTTACTAGCTAGCCTGCAAAAACCAAAAACAAATTGACCCTGTTAACAGTTCACACTAAAAAACAGAGAGTTGCGTTTGCACACATTTGCAAATGTATGTGTAAGCTGCAACGGCAACATCAAGGCTCCTCTGTATACAGTATATAGTCCTAATTCTGTAGTCTTGAGAGTCTACAAGTTGGAGCACATATAGATGGATAAATTAAGAACAGCAGGTTTGCCTGGAGGGTGCCCATCCTTCCTTAAAGCGGAAGTAAACCCATCGATTTAACAGTTTAAAAAGAAAAGGCATGCCGGGAATGCTAACTGCACATTGGCTGTGCTCTCAACCAAACAGTCAAACCATCCAATGGCTGGTGTTATAACGGATCACATGTGCAGCACCGTGGCAGTTGAAGGTTAAGCAGAAGCAAAGATGGCAGCTTCCTTGGCTGAAAACGATAGGGGGGTTTACTTCCACTTTAACCACTACCCCCCGGGTGGACATCATATGATGTCCTGGACTTTGAGTTAATATATTTGGATGATGCTTGCATCTACAGGCATCATCCAGATATCCTATTTTTTATTAAAAAAATTTAACCGGCGATTCCATGTGTTGTTAAAGCCATCCTAGTGGCTGATTGCTTTTACAGGCATACCCCCTCGCCGGTTTACCATAGAGCTGGCCATTGACCAGATGGCTCCCGACCATCTCTATGACCCTGGGAGGCTGGAAGCGACATCATGACATACTTCTGGCTCTGGCAGATGTAAACACTGCCAGTTTTATATTTCATTGAAACTTATTGAAGTTTTACAGAAAGCAAAATGGAACCGATGAAGGACATATACTCGAGTATAAGCCAAGTTTTTTCAGCACATTTTTTTGTGTGCTGAAAACGCCCCCCTCGGCTTATACTCGAGTCTCCCTGCCTCACTGTGCCCATCTGCAGCCTGATGCACCTGATCTCCCGGCACTGTGACATGCAGTCTAGTCGGTGGGCGTACAGTGTAACAAAGCCCTGCCTTCTCCTCGTCCTCTTCCGTGATAGGCGGAACACCGACTCCCTGCTGGGAAACTGAATCAGTGTTCCGTCATGGATGAGGAGGAGGCTGGGCTTTGTTACACTGGACGACTGCCGACTGGACTGCATGTCACATCACCGGTGTTCTGGAGATCAGGTACATTAGGCAGGGAGATGGACACAGTGCTAGGGAGGAAGTGCTCAGCATAGATAGAAACTCACTGAAAACTGAGCAGGCGCAGTACTGCCGACACTGCTCTGGAAATTCTCTAGCTGAATTGGGGACTTGGACAGAAGAGGAGATAGAGAGCAACAGGATCAACCAGTTTTTTTTTTTTTTTTTTTGCAGAATACAGAAAATGAATCTCGTAGTGAGTATGAACAGTGTGTAATACAGCATTTATTGATAGTGTTTTTATGATGTGGGTTTAGAAACACTTTAAAAGGCAAGTATACTAAGGTTTATTAGCTGTACTGGAAACTTTTTGGGATGTTGGCACTGCACCCATAATACCACTTACACTATTTCTACATTACATGTGTTCATAGTGATGTTTTTTTAATTGGCTCATAATATCAGATTACAGAACACTAAAGTCTAATGCCGCGTAGATACGGCCGGAATTTTCGATGGGAGCTTTTCATCGGATTCTCCGACCGCGTGTATGCCCATCGGCCTTTTTCTGTCGGCATTTCCGACAGACTTTGGATTGAGAGCCTGTTTTTAATTTTTCCGACAGAAAACCTTTCTATCAGATTTTCCGATCGTGTGTATGCAATTCCGACAGGCAAAATTCCGACGCATGCATCTGAAACAATTCGACGCATGTTCGGAAGCATTAAACTTCCCTTTTATAGTGCCGTTGAACGTGTTGTATGTTGTGGTGTTATTGACCGTCGGAATTTGGTGTGACCGTGTGTAGGCAAGACAGTTTGAGCGAAATTCCGACGAGAAAACCATCAGAGCTTTTTCCGACAAGAATTTCGATCGTGAATTTATACCTATAATTTTTTTTTTCTTCTTACCAGAATGAATTTGTTATATCTGTTTGCTGTAAATATGTTTTTTAATTTTTTTTTTTTTTTTCTGCCTTCCTGTAGAAACACAGAGTGACTTCTACCCTGTACCACCTCCTTACAGCGTAGCCACTACTCTTCCAACTTATGATGAGGCTGAGAAGGCCAAAGCCGCAGCAATGGCGGCAGCAGCTGCCGAAGCAGCGCAGAGGGTAAGTTGTGTTTTATAGAATGGGACTTCCTAAATGTGAAGTTCTTAATGTTTTAATTTTTCAATTTGTCTTTTATAATGATTGATGCTAAAGTGTTTTCAAACATGCTAAACATATGTCAAAAAGCTTCACTGTTTTACTGGTGTCATAATATTGTACTGTCATTCAGATTACAAGGGGAACATGAGAATAAATGAATCTGAAGTGCACATTTGCTTTTACCATACAGATCACAGATACAATTTTAAAGGAGAGCTGAACCCAGGAAATAATGCTAGTATGGGCAGCTTTGTAAGAGACTTTGTATGTCTAATGCTAAAAACTCTCTTCTCTATCACTAGAAGGTTTATTAACACGATCTGCTACACATGTGTAGTGCATTGTACACACTTGGTATCTGTTAGCTAAGGTCTATGAAGGTGGAACTCTATGACACATGTGAGTTGCATCATCAGTGCCCACCTTATGGATGAGGAAAAAATATGCCACAACAAGATGAGCTTTCCATTAAGATGGCGTTGTTGACTGGCAAGGGAGATCAGAGCTGTCACAGGTGGAGCAGGACAAACTCAGAGGTAAGTTTTGTATAATGTGAATGTATGTTGTTCATACATGTGCAATAGATGAGCACTCTTCTGTGCTCCTGCCCCCTCCCTCCTGTTAAGTGCCCCCACAGCAAGCAGCTTGCTACGGGGGCACCCTAGCCACATCTCTCCCGTGCTGAAAAAACTGCACTGGCTTCCTATTGCCAAGCGAGTACTATTCAAGGCAATGTGTTATATGTATAGGGCACACCGGAAACTGGGCCCAATTTATCTGTCTGAATGGGCCTCTCACTATGTACCGTTAAGACCACTCAGATCGGCTAACTTACTTCTCACAGAACCGACAATCAGCAGACTAAAATTTACTGGTAACAGACGCCTGGTTACAATAGGCAATGAGCTGTGGAACTCCCTTCCAGCGTCTCTAAGGTCCTTACCCTCCCTCCTGAGTTTCAGGAAGGGTTTAAAAACCTTCCTCTTTATCCAGGCTTACGGATAATCTGATGAAGAATAGGAATTGTGCAAAAAACGTGAATTTTGCATGCTCTTTTTCCTCCCCCATCTGGAGGGTTTTGTCCCACCCCCCCCCCCCCCCCCCCCAGGTTTCTTTCTGTTTTATTTTGCCTCTCATCTTGGGCACCCTAGGCTCTGTTCTTTTAACATTCTAGTTGAAATCTCAACTTTTAGATTTATGGTTTTTAGGGTCTTGGTGCGCCTAGACGCGCTCCTAATGGAGCGCATTCGGCGCAATACAAATCCAATATCAAATCAAATCAAATCAAGTCACAGCTCTCTGTCTCCATTCAGGCTCTCTCTCTCCTGATTGGCTAACTGACTTTGAGAGCAGCTGGAGCCAATGGTGCCGCTGCTGTGTCTTAGCCAATCAGGAGGGAGAGTCCCGGGAAGGCCCGAGACACTTGTGGACATCGCTGCACAGAGATGGGGCTCAGGTAAGTAATAGGGGGGCCGAAGGGGGCTGCTGCACACAAGGTTTTTTTATCTTAATGCATAAAATTCATTAAAGTGTAAGTAAACCCCCCTATCGTTTTCAGTCAAGGAAGCTGCTGTCTTTGCCTTTGTTTAATCTACAACTGCCATGATACTGCACATGTGATCAGTTATGATACCAGCCATTGGATGGTTTGACAGTTTGTTTGACAGCACACCCAATAGGAGTGTTACATTTCCAGCACGTGGCGGAAATTAACGTTTTATGGATGGGTTTACTTCCCCTTTAAGATAAAATAACCTTCTGACTCTACAACTCCTTTAATAGTAAGTAGAAAGATGGGACAAAGTACTACATGTACTTTTCCCCTGGTGGACAGATCACTGCAATTAAAAAGGATTTTTTTTCTATAGCTGGAATAGGAAAATGCTCACTTCACATATTTGAAATTTTATAATTTTTTTCCTTTTTTGTGAAGGACATTTAGAACGTTAGATCTGATTGCTAAAATTGTGCAATTTGCTCAAATATGATTTTTAACTCTCTCTTCTGTTTTACATATATCTGAGTGGTAAGGGGGTATTTAGATATTGTGGCATTGGAAAATTGCTGAAATTGTCTGCTTTTGTTTAAGGTGTTGGTAACTCAAAAAGTACAGTAGTTCAGGTGATGTACTATATAGTTACATCTAGAGTCCTGGGATGAGAATTAGGATAAATTCATCATACTTCTAAATTGGGTGAATGGAATTCTAACCTCACATCTTATTTAGCTGGGAGTTAAAGTATAGCCAGTGCTTTGTTGGCTGCACTTCTCCTATGAATTACATGAGTGCAGTTCGTTCTGCACTCATGTGACCTATTTTCAGCCTACAGCACTCTAAAGCTTGCTGACGTCATAGAGATGGTCTAGGCCATGGGTGCTCAACCTGTGGCCCTCCAGCTGTTGAGAAACTACAAGTCCCATGAGGCATTGCCAGGCTGACAGTTGCAAGCATGACTCCCAAAGGCAGAGGCATGATGGAACTTGTAGTTCTGCAACAGCTGGAGGGCCACAGGTTGAGCACCCATGGTCTAGGCTCTAAAAAAAAAAAAAAAAAAAAAACTGACAATTTGGTCGGGATCCACTCGGATGCCTGGACCGGCAGTTGACTCAACCTCTCAGCGAGCACTCGAGGGGCAGAACACAGAGTGGTGACTTTCAGCCACCAACTCTCCACAGCCTGAAGACCGAGAGCTGAGTGATTAGCAGTGTTTGATCGCTCAGTTCTTGGTCTGGAGCTGGCAGGGGATAGATACAGCATCGGACCGATGCTGCAGTCACCTAGGTGAGTATAATTTTTTTTTTTTCACAAATTTCATACTTCTCTTTTTGAAGTATATGCAAACCTACAAACAAAATTTTAATATATTGCAGATTATCAGTTCATAAACGTATTGGCTGCATTCATTTTCATTTTTTTTTTGTCTTTTTTTTTCCCCCCATTTATGTTTACCTGGTAATCCTGCAAAAAACACTTTTCCTTGTCCTGGTTAGCTATGTTCACTCACTGCACTGCATCTATGGAGTGAGCCATAGCTGGACTTTAATCATATCTGCCTTTGCTCAGCCCGATTGCATGGAAAGATGGGGAGATTAGTAGTTCATACAAATAAGATAACATTTGTTTATGCTTCCAGTTCAACTTACAGGCAGTGACCAGAATTTTTTTTTTATGGCAAAATCAAAAGATATTTTCTTGGTTTGCTAAAAATGTTCCTAGCCTGAAAAATAAAAAGCATTGCTGCAAAATATTAGCCCTCATTTTTTTTCCTCCCCTGGGCACCTTTACTGCAGGGGAGGAAAATGTAGCTGAAAAAAAAGTGCGTAAAGCCTTGTTTAATGCGCGTTCACGCAAGCTTGGCATTGATGCATTCTATTGGCTAGAATATCAGTTTATTTGAAAATCTATTCATACCCCCTTGAAATTTTCCACATTTTGTCATGTTGCAACCAAAAACGTAAAATATATTTTATTGGGATTTTAAGTGAGAGACCAACTCTAAGTGGAAGGAAAATGATAAATGGTTTTCACATTTTTTTTACAGATAAATATGTGAAAAGTGTGGTGGTGCATTTGTATTCAGCCCCCTTTAATCTGATGCCCCTAACTAAAATCTAGTGGCACCAATTACCTTCGGAAGTTGCCTAATTGGTAAATAAAGTCCACCTGTGTGTAATTTATTCTCAGTATAAATACAGCTGTTCTGTGAAGCCCTCAGAGGTTTGTTGGAGAACCTTAATGAACAAACCAAACATCATGAAGGCCAAGGAACACACCAGACAGGTCAGGGATAGTTGTGGAAAAGTTTAAAGCTGAGTTAGGTTATAAAAAATATCCCAAGCTTTGAACATCTCACAGGGCACTACTCAATCTATCATCCTAAAATGGAAAGAGTATGGCACAACTGCAAACCTACCAAGACATAGGCGTCCATTTAAACTGACAGGCCGGGCAAGGAGAGAATTCATCAGAGAAGCAGCCCAGAGGCCCATGGTAAATCTGGAGGAGCTGCAGAGATCCACAGCTCAGGTGGGAGAATCTGTCCACAGGACAACTATTAGTCGTGCACTCCACAAATCTGCCCTTTATAGAACAGTGGTAAGAAGAAAGCCATTGTTAAATGAAAGCAATAAGAAGTCCCTGTTTGCAGTTTGCGATAATCCATATGGGGGACACAGCAAACATGTGGAAGAAGGTGCTCTGGTCAAATGAGACCAAAATGTAACTTTTTTGGCCTAAAAGCAAAT
Source organism: Lithobates sylvaticus (assembly GCA_028564925.1). Taxonomy (NCBI): domain Eukaryota; kingdom Metazoa; phylum Chordata; class Amphibia; order Anura; family Ranidae; genus Lithobates; species Lithobates sylvaticus. The sequence continues at coordinate 442,345,333 of CM053027.1, read as the reverse complement.
TGCTTTGTGTGGCAGAAAACTAACACTGTACATCACCCTCAACACACCATCCCCACCGTGAAACATGGTGGTGGCAGCATCATGTTGTGTGGATGATTTTCTTCAGCCAGCACAGGGAAGCTGGTCAGAGTTGATGGGAAGATGGATGGAGCCAAATACAGGGCAATCTTAGAAGAAAACCTGTTAGAGTCTGCAAAAAACTTGAGACTGGGGCGGAGGTTCACCTTCCAGCAGGACAACGACCCGAAACATACAGCCAGAGCTACAATGGAATGGTTTACATCAAAGCATATTCATGTGTTAGACTGGCCCAGTCAAAGTCCAGACCTAAATCCAATTGAGAATCTGTGACAAGACTTGTAAATTGCTGTTCACAGACGCTCTCCATCCGATCTGACAGAGCTTGAGATATTTTACAAAGAAGAATGGGCAAAAATGTCTCTCTCTAGATGTACAAAGCTGGAAGAGACATCCCCAAAAAGACTTGCAACTGTAATGGCAGCGAAAGGTGTTTCTACAAAGGGGGGCTGAATACAAATTTTCACATATTTTATTTGTAAAAAAAAATTGAAAACCATTTATCATTTTCCTTCCACTTCACAATTATGGGCCACTTTGTGTTGGTCTATCACATAAAATCCCAATAAAATACATTTATGTTTTTGGTTGCAACATGGCAAAATGTGGAAAATTTCAAGAGGTATGAATACTTTTTTAAGGCACTGTAGGCTACCATAGAAGCAGCCTTTTTGATGTCCTGTGTGCATGAGGCCTTACATTTTATATTTTTGGGTTTAGATATCTTTTATTGACAGAAGTGCAATGTTAGGAATAGAGCCCCGCACAAGTATCCCTGCCTTCTGTCACTTGCAGTATTATCAGATCAGTTACTTGACATATCAGTTACTGCCCAGAGCCAGACCCCTGGCACTGAGTATATCTCAGGGAGACAATAAGATTGGAAATCCATTATGAGCTATTAATTCCATGCCTTCTTCCTGAAATTGTTGGCCAGATGTGTGTCAAGGATACACCGCCTCCTAACATACAATCGTATTGTGGTCTGATAATTATCACTCCGTTTGAAAACCATGGGGTTTATTTACTAAAGCTAAATCCACTGTGCACTAGAGGTGCACTGCAAGTGTACTTGGAAGTGCAGTCGCTGTCGATCTGACGGGAACATGCAAGGAATATAAACAGCATTTTTGATTGTACATGATTGGAAGATAAAATCAGCAGAGCTTCCCCTTGTTTCAGATCTGCCCCTAAGATCTAAAGCGACTGCACTACCAAGTGCACTTGTAGCGCAAAGTGGATTTTCCTTTAGTAAATCAACCCCAAAGTCTCATGTCTATAGGTAATTTATGTATCTAACAACTGTGCAGAATAATCAATTACTATTTTATACAACCCAAAGCCGGCCATACATGGATCGAAATTTGTCCGGTTCAACAGGGACCTGCAGAATTTTGATCCATATTTGGACAGGCTCCATCGATCAACTTGGTACAACCAGCTTGTCAGAATTTTCTACATGTGATTACTGCCAGCGGCTATAGCCACTAGCAGTAACCATTGTATTGTGCCAGCCGGGAATGCTTCCCACACTCTCTCCACTGGTAGAATACAATAGCGCAATGGGGGAATCGAGCGACTTTCTTTCCTTCCACCCGAATAGAAATTTTGGTTCTGAAACAGAAAATTCACGATACCCTTTGGCCGAAACCGAAAATTACAGTTTTAATAAATAAAATATTTTTATATACATTTGTCTTACTGGTATATTTGACCTTTTTAAATTAATATCATGAATTTAAATGAATATGAATTTGTCAGTCATTATCGGCACCTTTAGCGCAAGAAAAGCTCAAGAAAAATGCATCACATTAAATTTTATATATGTCTTCACACTGTAACCTTGCGCTTCCCTTGTTTTAAAAATGCTGCTTGCTGCTTTTTTGGTCAATTAAAAAACGCACCTCCCCATTAAAATGCATTGAAAACGCAGCAAAAATGGATCAATAAAGCACCTGTGTGCATTTTTTTTTTTTACTTAATGCGGTTTTTGAGTCTCATGACCTATGAAAAACACACCATAAGCACAGTCAAATTGTGGCAAAATCGCACACATTATTGGCGACTTTTTCTTTATCGGCAAATGGCGAAAACGCAATTTTTGCCTGAAATTTTGGTTCTTTAGTTCAGATACTAGCTTGGCATAATATCTGCATGAAGTATGCATGCCCTCGCTTCATTTGTGAGGTTTTTCTCTGGGTTCTTTGGTTTTCTTCACAGTTTTTGGAATTCTGGTCATATCGGACGGCTGTGTAGAGGCAAGTTTCTCCAGTGATACTAATGGGAAAGGTATTCGTACTGTGTAATTTGCTACACAATTTGGCCCCATGCACACAGATGTCTCGAGGCTGCACAGTCCCCTAGCATAAAATCTCTGGCGCTTTTCTGAACCCGAGGAGATGCAAGTGGTGCATACAGCAGCCCAAACAAGTGAATGGCTTTATGCAGCAATACTCATGTAAACACTGGTTGTTTGTGCATCAGTGGTTATCAGTGCATTTGTGTATGGCATGTTTCCCCAAACCCGCAACTTGTGCGTTTGAGAAATACACTGTACACGCATAAGCAGGTAAATGCTGATGCACATTCCATTTGCGAGTATGGCCACATACAGCCATTTATTTGTATGGGCTGCTGTACGTGCCAAATGTGGCTCCCCTGCCACCATAATAAATGTTATGCTAAAGGACTTTGCAGCCTACAGACATCTGTGTGCATGAGGCCTTTGATGGGAGTATATAAAATAAGTACCTTATTTATCGGCGTATGCCACGCACCTTCAATTTAATATGGAAGTTTCAGGAAAAATATATGTTTTTTTCAAAATAAACCACTTTGAAGCAAAATAATGGTCAGTGCCCATCAATGCAGCCTGATCTGTGCCTATCTGCAGCCTCAATGCAGCCTGATCTGTGCCTATCTGCAGCCTCAATGCAGCCTGATCTGTGCCCATCTTCAGCCTGATCTGCAGCCTCAATGCAGCCTGATATGTGCCCATCTGCAGCCTCAATGCAGCCTGATATGTGCCCACCTGCAGCCTCAATGCAGCCTGATATGTGCCTACCTGCAGCCTCAATGCAGCCTGATATGTGCCCACCTGCAGCCTCAATGCAGCCTGATATGTGCCCACCTGCAGCCTCAATGCAGCCTGATATGTGCCCACCTGCAGCCTCAATGCAGCCTGATATGTGCCCACCTGCAGCCTCAATGCAGCCTGATATGTGGCCACCTGCAGCCTCAATGCAGCCTCAATGCAGCCTGATATGTGCCCATCTGCAGCCTCAATGCAGCCTGATATGTGCCCATCTGCAGCCTCAATGCAGCCCGATCTGTGCCCATCTGCAGCCTCAATGCAGCCCGATCTTTGCCCATCTGCAGCCTCACCATCTCTCATGCAGTAAAATGATGCAGGAAATCACTGAGCCGTCATCTCCTGTTTACTCGGCTCTCAGTCGGCAGTTGCATATACAGTCCCCCCTCCGCCATCGGCATTGGACCAGCTCCTGTAATTGACAGAACACTGGTCCAATGCAGGTGGCGGCACTGTGTGTGTGACGTCAGAGCCGAGTGACAGCCGATTATACAGGAGATGACGGCTCAGGGAATTCCGGCAGAGATCGTTCCCATCCGAGGTACACTATCGGCGTATAACACACACCCGTGATTTGACCCCTATTTTTTGGGGGGAAAAGTGTTATATGCCGATTTTTAAATTTTAGAATTTTTTTTCTTAGTGATTACCCGCATACGGGTAAAAGGGACTCCTGCTTCTAGTCAGATTGTTAAACGCTTATCTTTTAGTCTTGGATTGAGCAGGTAATGGTTACAACCATATCCGTTTTTTTATTTTTTTTGCCTGTGTCGCATAAGAGGGGACATCCCTTGACTTCCCATCCCAGAGACCCAACAGAAAGTGAAATTTAGGCTACATTGCCATGGATGACAACGTGCGTCCAGCAGCAATCACCACAGGTAATCGCTGGCTTGGTGGACACCCATGTATATCTGCAGCTGTCCACTTTAGAAGACAGAAATAGCTGGCGGTATCTGCAGATTCCTTTCCGATGTCATTCCCAGTGGCACTAGTGACTCAGGTGGTTACAGCTTTAGTCTATCAAAAGTAGGGCAGATCCAGATTTGGACTTGTTTTCATCGACTTGTTTTTTGAAAAGAAAAAGTTTTTGCTATAAATACATTTTAACAGTCTAACGCTTGAGAAAGTACATGTGGCTCAGTGTGCTAATGTGGTTTTCATGTCATCTTTCCTCTCTTTGTTTCTTGAACATATTCCTACGTAATGCTGAGTTTCTACATTCTTCTGATTTCTCTGTAGCTGTTTTGTATACATCTGCTGGTGATCTGTCTAGAAATGAGTACATATAAACAGTTTTTGTTTCAAGAGGAGGTCTGCACGCCCCTTTAAAAATGTAAAAGTCAGCAGCTACACGTACTGTAGCTGCTGACTTTTAACATTAGGACACTTCCCTGTTCTGGAGTCCAGCGATGAGGGCACCGCAAGAGATCTTCGAATCGGCTGGTCGGGTGCTGCCGCGGCCATTGTTACTAAGGGAACCTGGCAGTGTAGTCTTTCGGCCTCACGGCCGGGCCCCTACTGCGCATGCGCAAAGCGCTCTTTCACTGGCCGACAGAAGAGGAGGAGGGGGGACGTAGATCACCACGGCCCGGTCTCCCAGAAGTGGGACAGGATACCTGTCAAACATATCCCCCCCCCCCCAAAAGGTGCCAAATGTGGCACCGGAAGGGGGTAGGAATCGGATGAGCGGAATTCCACTTTTGGGTGGAATTTCGCTTTCAGTTATGATCTGTCACATCAATTTGTTAAGGGAAAACATACTGTGTGCTGCACATGCACTTACTTCAGAGCTTAGTACATGAGATAAAGCTTCACCTTGCAAAGAATTCTCAATCGCATGCAAGGAAAATTTAAAAAAAAAAAACATTTTTGCTTGTACACGATTGGATGATAGAAATCAGCAGAGCTTCCCCTAATCTCAAAGCTTCCCTTCAGATCTAGAGCAAATGCAGTTCACTGTATATTTGCCTTTATTGAATCAACAGCTTACTGTTACTGTGGATAATGTGCCACCCTTTCCCTTCCCAGCAACATAGCAACAAATGATGAAACAGATTTTGCTATTGGCTAATAAAAAAAAAAAAAAAACGCCAAAGCTCAAAAACGCCAGAAAATGCTGCATGGAAACATGCAAATACGCGCAACAAAACGTGCAATTGCTCCCAACTGTCCCTGTTACCGTTTCCGTGGGACTGCCCCTGATTTTCGTGGGACTGCCCCTGTTTCCGTGGGACTGCCCCTGTTTCCGTGGGACTGCCCCTGTTTCCGTGGGACTGCCCCTGTTTCCGTGGGACTGTCCCTGATTTTCGTGGGACTGTCCCTGATTTTCGTGGGGCTGCCCCTGATTTTTCGTGGGGCTGCCCCTGATTTTTCGTGGGGCTGCCCCTGATTTTTCGTGGGGCTGCCCCTGATTTGGAGCAAAGTCCCTCTGCCCCTCATTCCTCCTCATTTGTCCCTCATTTTGGTCTGATCTATAGGGTTGGATATAAAAGTGCTAAACCTTTCATCCAGTTTCTAAATGGCTGCATTTGTACATTCTAAAAGCCAATATAAAGGAATAGTAGTGGTAAAAAAAGCACTTGTGGATTTAATTAACCTTTTTTTTGGGGGTTAATTATCCTTTTAAGGGGGTGTGGCAGGGGGCGTGTCCTATGCCTACATACATTTACTAGTAGGTGTCCCTCATTCCCATCTCAAAATGTTGGGAGGTATGCTGCTGCGCTTAGTAAAACGTTTAACCCAGGCACCATAAAAGCCTTTTTGTTTTTGCCCTTCCAGCACAGAATCTTGCATTCCCAGCTCTTCTCTATTGATCTTGCTGAGTTGCTCACTGTACACCTCCATTCACCAAATATCTTGCTTTCTTTTCACAAAGTGCCAAGACTTTCTGTGACCGGAGGAGGGGACTTTGTAACATGCATTCCCCCACCTCCTCCATGTCCATATTGTGAAATGAATGCAAGGATGTTTTGTGAATTGAGGCGTTGTACAGCGAGTGATCCTCTATGATGAATATAGTAGAGCCCTATGATGAATATAGTAGAGTGTGTCAGCGGTTATGGTGGTGTCCAGGGGCGGACTGACAACTCATGGGGCCCCCGGGCAATAGGAGATTATGGGGCCCCCAGGCAATCAGAGATTATGGGGCCACATAGTATACACACACACACAGTATACAATCACACAGTATACACAGACATGTTTCTGTTGGCTAAGAAGGTACTGGAGAGGTGGGGCAGCTATAAGCTCAGGATTTTTAGACCAAAAGGATGTCGATTTCAGAGACAGATGTAAAACAAACACAGATTTTTACATACTGTCCCCTTGTTTTGCTGAGGCTGGCAACCCTGATGGGGGCCCTCGGGCAGTGCCCGAGTGGCCAAATGGTCAGTCCACCCCTGGTGGTGTCTGGTGCTGAATGAAATTGGGAAAGTACGTTTTACCACCCATCATCATTACAGGTAATTTTTTTAATTTTTTTTTCATGGCAAGTAGCAAAAAAAAACGTTTTTACCCAGAGTTTATTGAACAGAATTTTGAGTTGTTATCCTACGGGTTGTCTATTATTTTATAGTGTTGTTCTTGTGCATCTTTGCAGATGGCTGCCTAGCACATTCTTACTTGGCTATGAAATTCTGATAGTGCTGAGCAATGTCACCCTTTTGCTTTATTCTGTTCCCCTTCTTTTTGTTTTCTTTGCAGCAGCTCCGGACTCGATTGGAATTGTACGGCACGTTGTTGAGTTTGTTATCCTAGTAATGTTTTATGTCATGTGAGAGAATAGTACTTAGAGCTATCTTGTTCTATGAGCCCATTTCCGCACGCAGGGAGTTGTTTTAAACACTTGCAGTCTGTCGGGCCGGCTCAATTACACAGTATGAAATAGCTTTCTCTTGTGTGAGATAAAGAGAACAGCATTTGATGAGTTGCTGCACTTTAGCAGCTTTTTTTTTTGCATTGTAAAAGCTCTTAAGCAGATTATTTTGCTCAGCCTTGGTTTAGTTGGAATACTTTAAACACTTACACTATTTCTATGCTTCCTTAGCAAGAGTTTATGGCACACACCAAAAAAAAAAGATCTTTTTGCTCCATCAATTTCAGTAGATTCTGATTTCTGATTATAAAGCGATATTAAACCCTTGATTTTGTAAGCACTTTCAGCGGTGGATTTAATCACTTACTTAGTATGCAACTTTTTTTTTTTTTTTTTTTTATCTTTCAACCACTTCAATACAGGGCACTTACACCCCTTCCCTGCCCAAACCAATTTTCAGCTTTCAGCGCTGTCGCTGTTTAACCACTTCACGACCGCCTCATGTACATTTACGTCGGCACTTTGAAGAGGCATATCTCGGTAACGGCAGCAGCTGCTGCCACAACCGTGATATCCTTCTTTACATGAGGCGGTTCTGTGTACGATAATGGTGGTCATCGCGGCGGATTCGCCAAGAGATCAGTTATCGGCGGCGGGAGAGGTGCCCCCACCCCTCCCGCCGCTCTCCCACGCCTTCCGCCGATTACCGGAGCCGTCGGCGGAGGCGATCGGGTGGGTATGGAGACGAGTGAGGCTAAGATGGCCCCCACTCGTCTCTATACCATAGGAGGGCGGAAGCGATGTCAAAACGTCACTTCCACCCATACGTCTTAAAGGCACAATTTTCAAATGTAATTTTTTTAAATGACATATTTTTTTTTTTTTTTTTTTTGCATTTAAGTCCAAATATGAGATCTGAGGACTTTTTGACCCCCAGATCTCATATTTAAGAGGACCTGTCATGCTTTTTTTCTATTACAAGAGATGTTTACATTCTTTGTAATAGGAATAAAAGTGATCATTTTTTTTTTTTTTTTTAAATAGTGTAAAAAATAATAAATAAATAAGAGAAACAAAAAAAAACACCCCGTCCCAACGAGCTCGTGCGCAGAAGCGCCCGCATATGTAAACGGTAGTCAAACCACACATGTGAGGTATCGCAGCGATCGGTAGAGTGAGAACAATAATTCTAGCCATAGACCTCCTCTGTAACTCAAAACATGCAACCTGTAGAATTTTTTAAATGTCGCTTATGGAGACTTTTGAGGCTAAAAGTTTGACGCCATTCCACGAGCGGGCGCAATTTTGAAGCGTGACATGTTTGGTATCAATTTTACTCGGCGTAACATTATCTTTAACAATACAAAAAAAAATTGGGCTAATTTTACTGTTGTCTTATTTTTTTTATTCAAAAAAGTGATTTTTTGCCCAAGAAAGTGCGCTTGTAAGACCACTGCGCAAATACGGTGTGAAAAAAAGTTTTGCAATGACCGCCATTTTATTCTCTCGGGTGTTAGAAAAAAAAAACAATATATAATGTTTGGGGGTTCGAAGTAATTTTCTAGCAAAAAAAATAAACTGTTTTAAACATGTAAACACCTAAAATCCAAAACGAGGCTGGTCCTTAAGTGGTTAAAAGACAATTGTGCGGTCATGCTACACTGTACCCAAACAAATATCATTTTGTTCCCACAAACGGAGATTTCTTTTGGTGGTATTTGATCACCTCTGCGCTTTATTTTTTTTTTATTTTTTATTTTTTTGCAAAAAAAAAAAAAGTTTTTTCTTTTTCTTTTCTGTTTATAAAATTTTGTAAATAAGTATGTTTTCTCCTTCACTGATAAGGCAGCACCGATGAGGTAGCACTGACGATGGGCACTGAAAGGCAACACTGATGGGCACTGAAAGGCTGCACTGATGGGTACTTATGGGTGGCACTGATAGGCGGCACTGATGGGTGGCATTGATAGGCCTCACTGATGGCACTGGCAGGCATTGGGGATGGGCACTGATTGGTAGCTGCCTGGGGCACTGCTTGGCATTTCCCTGGTGGTCCAGTGTGGTGGCAATCCCTGGTGGTCCTGGTGACGTCCTGGGTGGGCATCCGAGGGATGGCCCCTGCCCATTGAAATTAAAGCTTTGCATGTGCTTCAGCGCTTTTCAGGTGCATTTAACCCTTTCTTCGGCTGCTAGCGGAGGTTAAAAGCGCACACTAGGGGCTGAAAAGCGCCGGTAAAACAATGGTAAAGTGCTGGTAAAACTAGCGGCGCTTTACCGCTGGAGCAGTGCCAGTGTGAAAGGTGTCAGCTTCAAGTCCTGGGGTAAGATATTTAAAAATAGTGTACTGGGGAATGTTTATTTTATTGTACTCGATGTCTTAAAGAGGAAGTAAAGGGTTTGCTTCCTCTTTGTTTCCCTGCAAAGGTAAAGCATAATGGACTACTATGCATCGCATAGTAGTTCATTATGTGTCACTTACCTGACACAGGAGCCAGCAAAGTCCCGTTGTGTACGGAACCTCCATCTTCTTGGTGGGTCTCCCTGCTCTGGCTCTGTCATTCAACCGAGCCGCGATGACATCACTCCCGCGCATGCGCATGGGAGCCGCCACTCGCGGCATATCGCCGTTGACAGCGGCGCACTCAGTGCATGCGCCATAGACATCGTTGTCTGTCTTTTGGTAAATATCTCCTAAACCGTGTAGGTTTAGGAGATATTTCTTGGACCTACAGGTAAGCCTTAATCTAGGCTTACCTGTAGGTCAAAGTGGTTTGTAAGGGTTTATTACTACTTTACACAGTTCATGAAAAGTATGCATAAATGTCCTCATATGTTGTTTATTATCTTTTGTTTGTTTTTGGCCACTTAAAATACAGACCTTGAAGGGTTAAAACGTGAGGTGTTTTGCTCCTTGTGTCCCTATTGGGGGGGATTTGACACACTTCCTGCCTTGGAAAACTCAATAGAAAGTGAGAGGAAGTCTCTCGGTAGTGAGTGTAGGATTATCTTCCCTTTCAGAGTTGTCACCAGCACAGGGTAATCTACTAAAAGCTATCCCCCCTACTTCTGTGTGAAAAATGTTCATTTCCCTTCTGACCCAGTTAGTGGTCCTACCACACAACCGGTCTTCCCTTCTGGTTGACATTTTATTCTTTAATCCTTTGTGCTTTGTTTGATGGGTCGTCCTGTTCTCTGCATCTAGAGCCATGCTTTAACTTTGCTGACTAGAATTTGTTTATATGGGTGTTGCTATTCAAATAGGCCATTTGGTCGTTTTGTTGAGTAAACATTGTGGTTGAACTCCAGTTTGCAGTTTCTATGAGCCTCCTGCTTCCTCCCTGTTTGAATTGGCGTGAAATACACTATATTACCAAAAGTATTGGGACACCTGCCTTTACACGCACATGAACTTTAATGGCATCCCAGTTCTAGTCCGTAGGGTTCAATAATGAGTTGGCCCACCCTTTGCAGCTATAACAGCTTCAACTCTTCTGGGAAGGCTGTCCACAAGGTTTAGGCGTGTGTCTATGGGCATGTTTGACCATTCTTCCAGAAGTGCATTTGTGAGGTCAGGCACTGATGTGTCGGGACAATGTGTAGGCCAGTCAAGTTCCTCCACCCAAAACTCACTCATCCATGTCTCCATGGACCTTGCTTTGTGCACTGGTCCAAATGATTTGGTGGAGGGGGGATTATGGTGGGGGGTTGTTTTTCATGGGTTGAGCTTGGCCCCTTAGTTTCAGTGAAGGGAACTTAAGGCGTCAGCATACCAAGACATTTTGGACAATTTCATGCTCTCACTTATTGGAAACAGTTTGGGGATGGCCCCTTCCTACTCCAACATGACTGCGCACCAGTGCACAAAGCAAGGTCCATGAGATGAGCGAGTTTATAGTGGAGGCACTTGACCGGCCTGCACCTCAACCCTATAGAACACCTTTGGGACAAATTAGAGCGAAGACTGCAAGCCAGGCCTTCTCCTCCAACATCAGTGCCTGGTCTCACAAATGTGCTTCTGGAAGAATGGTCAAACATTCCCATAGACACACTCCTAAACCTTGTGGACAACTTCCCAAAAGAGTTATAGCTACAAAGAATGTTCCAACTCCATATTGAACCCTACGGACTGAGACTGGGATGCCATTAAAGTTTGTGCGTGTAAAGGCAGGTGTCCCAATACTTTGGGTAATATAGTGTATATACCAGTGATGGCGAACCTTGGCACCCCAGATGTTTTGGAACTACCTTTCCCATGATGCTCTACTACACTGCAGAGTGCATGAGCATCATGGGAAATGTAGTACCAAAATATCTGGAGTTCTGAGGTTCGCCATCACTGGTATATACTGAAGGTCTGGAAAGGATTTCAAAAGATTGCCAAATTATTTAAAATCAGTTATTTCCCTGTAAGGAAATCTGTTCAGGACCAACTGACCTAACGCATTCAGTTTCGGCCTAAGAGCTGACCACTTGATGCTGAAAGCAATCTCTAAAATTCATCTGAAAATTGAATTGCGTGTTCCGTTCTGTCGGAGTACATGCATCTAAAATCAGAAAGAGATTGTACCAGTTTAAAATGCGTAGGATGTGTGCCAGGAAAAATCCTTTGCTGTCAAAAACAAACATATGCCATTGAATATTTAGGCAAAGACCAGGCCTTCTGAAACAATGTGATGTGGACTGATGGATCAAAGGTCGAGTTTTTTGGCCACAGTAACAGTAGGCATGTTTGTCAAAAACAAAGGCAGGCCAGGCACAGTTTGAATCATTCCAACCTTGTATGGGCAGACTGAATATACTAAGTTGATCGATCAATCAACTTGGGTACTGCCAGCATACCCGGTTTTGCCTGCGCTTTTTGCTAGCGGCTGCTACAGCTTTTAGCAATAATCGCTGTTTTCTCCCACGCCGTGGATGCAGGAAAGAAATGCACTCCGTGTATGGCTGGCCTAAGGCAAGAAGGAGAAGCTTATATCAGCTGTGAAGCATGGTGGTGGTGGTGGTAATGTTTATGATTTGGGAGTTTGCTTTGCTGCTTCAGGGCCTGGGTAGCTAGCAGTCATTAAGTCAAATATGAATGCATTTTTATCAATGTGAGGTCATCTGTTCAAAAGCTGAAGTTGAACCAAAAATGGATGTTTTAACTGGACAATGATCCAAAGCACACCAGCAAACCCACCAATGAATGAATCTTAAGAAAGAGATGGAGGGTTATAGACTAAGTCAAGGCCCTGATTTAAATCGCATTGAGAAATTGTGTTTTTTTTTTTTACATGGATGAGTTTTTGAAAATTGCACATTCTGGTTCAAACTTTTTCTGTAGTCTGTTGCTATATGGTTGGTGTGTGCCAAGGGCACCATATTGAGGATACATTGCATTCAAAATTTAAAGGGTATACCCAGGCAAACTAAAATGTACATGCAGTGCATCTGTGCAGTATATGCTCTTTCTCCCGGTTTTATCCCTTTTAAGCCAGCCGTAGATGGTCCAAATCTTGGCAGGTTCAGTAGGGACCGACAGAGATTCGATCCATCTATGGACAGACTGATTGTACCCAAGGTGGTCCATCAATCAACTTGGGTACAAAGTCATGAATATCTCCTAAATGGTGCCTGTTTAGGAGATAATCTTTTTTTTTTTTTTTTTTTACGTTTTTTTTATTATAAGCTTACCTGTAGGTAAAAATCAGAAATGTGAGTTTACTACCACTTTAAAGGAGGCTGCCAGTGTTGACCTTTCTTTCTGAAAGTGTGAGTTGCTTGGTACTTTGTTCCCGGCCCTGTAAGTACGGTACTTTGTGCCGGCCCTGTAAGTGCGGTACTTTGTGCCGGCCCTGTAAGTGCGGTACTTTGTTCCCGGCCCTGTAAGTGCGCTACTTTGTTCCCGGCCCTGTAAGTGCGGTACTTTGTTCCCGGCCCTGTAAGTGCAGTACTTTGTTCCCGCCCTGTAAGTGCGGTACTTTGTTCCCGGCCCTGTAAGTGCGGTACTTTGTTCCCGGCCCTGTAAGTGCGGTACTTTGTTCCCGGCCCTGTAAGTGCGGTACTTTGTTCCCGGCCCTGTAAGTGCGGTACTTTGTTCCCGCCCTGTAAGTGCGGTACTTTGTTCCCGGCCCTGTAAGTGCGGTACTTTGTTCCCGGCCCTGTAAGTGCGGTACTTTGTTCCCGGCCCTGTAAGTGCGGTACTTTGTTCCCGGCCCTGTAAGTGCGGTACTTTGTTCCCGGCCCTGTAAGTGCGGTACTTTGTTCCCGGCCCTGTAAGTGCGGTACTTTGTTCCCGGCCCTGTAAGTGCGGTACTTTGTTCCCGGCCCTGTAAGTGCGGTACTTTGTTCCCGGCCCTGTAAGTGCGGTACTTTGTTCCCGGCCCTGTAAGTGCGGTACTTTGTTCCCGGCCCTGTAAGTGCGGTACTTTGTTCCCGGCCCTGTAAGTGCGGTACTTTGTTCCCGGCCCTGTAAGTGCTGTACTTTGTGCCGGCCCTGTACGTGCGGTACTTTGTTCCTGGCCCTGTAAGTGCGCTACTTTGTTCCCGGCCCTGTAAGTGCGCTACTTTGTTCCCGGCCCTGTAAGTGCGCTACTTTGTTCCCGGCCCTGTAAGTGCGCTACTTTGTTCCCGGCCCTGTAAGTGCGCTACTTTGTTCCCGGCCCTGTAAGTGCGGTACTTTGTTCCCGGCCCTGTAAGTGCGGTACTTTGTTCCCGGCCCTGTAAGTGCGGTACTTTGTTCCCGGCCCTGTAAGTGCGGTACTTTGTTCCCGGCCCTGTAAGTGCGGTACTTTGTTCCGGCCCTGTAAGTGCGGTACTTTGTTCCCGGCCCTGTAAGTGCGGTACTTTGTTGCCGGCCCTGTAAGTGCGGTACTTTGTTGCCGGCCCTGTAAGTGCGGTACTTTGTTGCCGGCCCTGTAAGTGCGGTACTTTGTTGCCGGCCCTGTAAGTGCGGTACTTTGTTGCCGGCCCTGTAAGTGCGGTACTTTGTTGCCGGCCCTGTAAGTGCGGTACTTTGTTGCCGGCCCTGTAAGTGCGGTACTTTGTTGCCGGCCCTGTAAGTGCGGTACTTTGTTGCCGGCCCTGTAAGTGCGGTACTTTGTTGCCGGCCCTGTAAGTGCGGTACTTTGTTGCCGGCCCTGTAAGTGCGGTACTTTGTTCCCGACCCTGTAAGTGCGGTACTTTGTTCCCGACCCTGTAAGTGCGGTACTTTGTTCCCGGGCCTGTAAGTGCGGTACTTTGTTCCCGACCCTGTAAGTGCGGTACTTTGTTCCCGGCCCTGTAAGTGCGCTACTTTGTTCCCGGCCCTGTAAGTGCGCTACTTTGTTCCCGGCCCTGTAAGTGCGCTACTTTGTTCCCGGCCCTGTAAGTGCGCTACTTTGTTGCCGGCCCTGTAAGTGCGCTACTTTGTGCCAGCCCAGGACATATTTTGGGATTTTTCTTATCCGCACACTTGTTCAGGGTCTGGGAGAATGCACACTAGCATTTTTAGAATGAAGTAAGCAATGACAACCCCCTATATTTCTGTCATGACAATCTAACTTTAAGTTTGCATATGAGGAGCAGGTACTTTACTTTTAGAACATTTGTACACCTTTTTGTTTTTTGGAACAGTCTAGGATGTCCCAGCCACTCGCTGTTTATAGGTTTCATTGTTTGTGCTGCCTTTCTACTGCCTTCACCTGCCCTTTACGTTTTCAACTGATGGGTGATTTTTCATCTTGTATAACAATTGTTGTGCGTTTTGGAGAGCCTTCAGCTGTAGAACAATTCCATTTTTCATGCAGGTATTTCAGTATTTTACCAGTCCACCCCGATCCACTTTGTCAGTTATCTGGTAGTCATGGAATGTGTCTTAAAATACTGGAAATACTGTATATGTAAAACACATTTTTTTAAATTTTAAAGAGGTTCAAAACTACTACTGTTTTAGTCACCCTGCTGAGGTAGATTGTGAAAAACTGGTTGCAGTTAAAGTAAACGTGAGCCTTCTAATTTTGGGCCAGTTGCAGGGTTTCTTGGAAAGCATGGGTAGCTCACTGATTTTTTTTTTTTTTTTTATATATATATATATATTTTTATATTATTTTTTTACCAGGAATTGATTTAAAAGGTTTAGTGGCAAGAGGAAGATCTGAATGTCCAGATTTTTCATTCTGCATGATCGTTCATGGACCCCATACTTTATCCTACACCCCAAATAGATTTCTTTCCTTACTTGTCCAATATAGACTACATGATTCAGGATTTTCTTTTTCCAGAGCAATATGAAAGTGTATGCTGTGTGTGTTTTTTTTTTTTTTTTTTATCTTGCTGATTTGTCCTAGGTGTCATATCGCTTTGTGTGAACATTTTCTAACATTTCAGTGATTGTCGGCTGAGAAACTGTGAAACTATTTACTTCTAGGTCAAAAGCCTTACTTGTGTGCTTCAGTTCTTTGTCTTGTGTCTTTGTTTTCCATGCTAAGCACGGCCCAGTTAGAGAGTCTAGAAGTCTGTTTGATGAAATATTCCTCAGCCCTTCAGAGGTATGGAACCATTTTAGTCTTTGATATCAATTGTTTCATGCTGAGATTTGAACTTTTTTCATTTCCCCATCTGTTATTGTTATTAAAATGTTGGATGAAAAATTGTGCTTAATACAATGCTGCATGGTGATGCTGTCCTTTTATACCATATCGTATTTTACTATTTTACCTTGACGCTAATGGCTTTTCTTAAATATAAATTCACTTCCCATACCACACATTTCAAAATTATGTTCTCCGCAATCCTCTTCTGTGACATCAAACCGTAAGCCAGGAACAGATTTATGTGTATATGTGTGTGTGTGTGTGTATATATGTATATGTATGTATATATATATATATATATATATATATATATATATATATATATATATATATATATATATATATATATATATATATATATATATATAGTAAACCCCCCTCCATCGCGGGGGGTTACGTTCCGGACCCACCCGCGAAAAGTGAAAAACCGCGAAATAGAAAGACCCTATTTAAATACACCCTAGGCATGTTTTAATAGCATTTAAAGGTCTTTAAACACACTTTTAAGCAATATGAACACATAAAAGATAGAGAGAGAGATCACACAAAAATATCGTGTTAACAGTACAGTATACTGTAAAGTAAAATATAGAGTACAGTATTGTATGTACTGTACTCAGCAGAAAAGAAGATGACTACAGTACAGTACTGTATACTGTAAGCAGCAAATAATCAAATAAGAGCAGCTACTGTTCTTCTGAAGGTGCAGGTTCAGCAGGAGCTTCTTCAGGTGTAGGTGGGTTGTCTTCTTGCTGCTCCAGAACCTCCAATTCTACATCAGAGGTGGCCGTGGAGGTACTTGGGGTGGATGCGGCCTTCTTCTGTTTTGGGAAGAACATAGTTATAGACAGTTGCTGGGCATGTTTCTTCTTTTGGGCGAGGAGGTTCTTGTACACCTGGATGGCTCCATCAATGCTGTTTTGGAACTGCAGTGAACGAACCATGTCAGGATCCCACTCAGCTAACATCTGTTTCAGGTCATTGGCCGTACGCACGACCCTGCCAAGGCCCTCAATTGACAAGCCTTCATCTTCTTCCTCCTCCTCCTGTTCCTCCACTTCCTCCTCACTCGCTGACTTGGTGAGTTCTGTCAGATCCTCATCGGTTAGTGGAGCTGAATGGGTTTCAATTAGGTCATTGACGTCGTCCTGGGTCATATCCTGAAAACCTTCACCTCCTAGCAACTTCGCCAGCCTAATTGCCTTGTCCACAGCTGAATGATGAACTTCTTCAGGAGAGAACCCTTCATAATTGTGAATAATATCTGGCCAAAGCTTCTTCCAACAGGCATGCACAGTCTCCTTCTTCATCTCCTTGAGAGCCTTTTGTATGTTCTCCAGACAGGTTGCAATGGTGTAATTACGCCAGTAGTCCTTCAAATTGAAATTTTCATCATTGTTCATGGATTCGACAAGATGATTCAAGGAGTTGCGAGTGTACAGCGCCTTGAATGCTCGTATCACCCCCTGGTCCATGGGCTGAATTAAAGACGGGGTGTTGGGTGGAAGGAACTCAACTTGCACTCCTTCGTATGATAGATCCATGGCGTGGCCTCCTGCATTATCCATCAGCAGAAGCACCTTAAAAGCAATGCCAAGTTGGGCAAGGTAGACCTTGACGGCTGGCATGAAACAATTATGGAACCACTCAGTTGTGAGGACTTTAGTCATCCAAGCCTTACTGTTATGCATCCAATGGACTGGTAGCTGGTTCTTGTTTTTATTTTTCAGTGCTCTGGGATTCTTGGCCTTGTAGATCAGGGCTGGCTTGATCATAAACCCAGCAGCATTTCCACACATAACCAAGGTTACTCTGTCCTTATAAGCCTTGAATCCAGGTGCTCGGGCTTCCTACTTCATGATGTAGGTCCGTTTGGGCATTCTTTTCCAGAACAAGCCGGTCTC
>CM053027.1:442135391-442322891 GCA_028564925.1 Lithobates sylvaticus | reverse complement strand
GGTCTTTTTCTGTCGGAATTTCCGACGGACTTTGGATTGAGAACCTCAATTTTTACGACGGAAAACCTTTCTATCGGATTTTCCGATCGTGTGTATGCAATTCCGACACGCAAAATTCCGACGCATGCTCGGAAACAATTCGACGCGTGCTCGGAAGCATTAAACTTCCCTTTTTATAGTGCTGTCGAACGTGTTTTATGCCGCTGTGTTACAGACCGTCGGAATTTGGTGTGACCGTGTGTAGGCAAGACAGTTTGAGCAAAATTCCGTCGGAATTCCGACGGGAAAACCATCAGAGCTTTTTCCGACGAGAATTCCGACCGTGTGTACGTGGCATAAGTCCTCGGCTGGAGAAGGCGCACCTTTTTATTCATCTGCCTGTCCTCCATTCATAGCTCACTTTTTTATTCCTGGAAGCTATTATACATCTTTTATGAATGGACGGCGGAAAAGGGCAGGCTAAGTTGGCACCCTTGATGAGTGCCTATCATAAGCCCAGTATTTGTATTAACCCCTGCAGTACTGGAAGATTACAGCTGCAGGTTATGAGAGGGGGCAGAGGACTTCAGATTTCCACTATGACAGCCGTTTCCATTAAATAGAAGTAACCTCCCTTGTGCTGATTTTTTTTTTTTTTTTTTTTTTTTTATCTTTAGATACCTAAACTTAAGCTGGCCATACATGGATCGATATTTGTCAGTTTTAGCAGGAACCGGGTGAATTTCGATAACTATATGGGCAAGGTGGTTGAACAGAAGTCAATCAGTTGGAAAATGTCCACTCGATCACCACAGCCCGCTATAGCCAGCAGTGCTGATCAGTATATTTTGGCACAGAAGTCGCTCTCCTGTCAGAATAAAAAGGCACAGAGGAAGGTTTACATCATCCATATTGAATGTGAGGATGGGGGAATCTAGTAATATTCTTTTTTTCGTTTAACCTGCTAGTTGAATGAAAAAAATGTAAATGAATCATCTATGGATAGCTGCTGTTGGGGGCATCTGACATTTTTTTTTTTAACTGCCTCTAAGAGCCCCTTCATGTTAGTCTATGTGTCCATACACACATAAACTGTCAGAGGCGTTTTGAGGCATAAGTGTTTAGGGGCAGTAGAAAAAAACGACAGCCTGTGCTTTCAGGAGCAGTAAAGCTGTAAAAACGAAAAACGTCCCCTAAACGCTGCTGCACACTATAACAAGCTGTTAGCCGTGTTTGGCATTTTTAGGCATTTTTCCATTATAGGGAATGTTTTTACTGAAAACAAGCTGCAAAAAAAACGCCCATAAACGTTGTTCACAAACGTGGCTAACAGAGCCTCTTTAACGCTGCTTTTTCCTGGCAGCAGTGCTGGCATTTTTTTAAATGCCCTGTGTGCATGAGGCCTTTTGCCCGCGTCTGGAGTCTGAAACATCAGCGTCTGAATCCATTTTTTTGCCTTCAAAATCGAACATGTACACCTAAACTAACATTGGGTGAGTTCAGGGGCAGCTGAAAAAAGTGTCCAACTGCCTCTGAACGTCCGTTTACCAGCAGCAGTGTACATGAGGCCTTAGAGCTACATGAGGGTACATGTACAGGGTACATGAGGCCTTAGGGTACATGAGGGTACATGTACAGGGTACATGAGGCCTTAGGGTACATGAGGGTACATGTACAGTACATGGTACATGAGGCCTTAGGGCTACATGAGGGTACATGTACAGGGTACATGAGGGTACATGAGGCCTTAGGGTACATGAGGGTACATGTACAGTACATGGTACATGAGGCTTTAGGGTACATGAGGGTACATGTACATGAGGCCTTAGGGCTACATGAGGGTACATGTACATGAGGCCTTAGGGCTACATGAGGGTACATGTACATGAGGCTTTAGGGTACATGAGGCCTAATAGCGCGTACACACGAAGGGACTATCCCGCGGGATTGTCCGCTGGACTCGAGTCCGCCGGACAATCCCCTCGTGTGTGGGCCTTCGACTGACTTTTTTCCCCAAAAGTCCGGCGGACTAGGTTTTAAGTTTTGTTTTAAAATTATCTGCTGGACTTGGCAGTCTGGCGGACAATACGGTCGTCTGTAGTATGGTCCGGCGGACCAAAAAGGACGCATGCTCAGTAGCAAGTATTTTTCTAGTATTTTTCTTTTTCTAGTCCTGTCGTACGTGCTGTACGTCATCGCGTGAACCGCCGGACTTTTAGCGTGATCGTGTGTGGTCAAGTCCGTTCGCTTTCAAGTCCGCCGAAGCCCAGCTGGAAAGTTCGGCGGATCGTCCGCTGGACTAGGTCCGGCGGACAAAGTCCCTTCGTGTGTACACGGCATTAGGGTACATGAGGGTACATGTACATGAGGCCTTAGGGCTACATGAGGGTACATGTACAGGGTACATGAGGCTTTAGGGCTACATGAGGGTACATGAGGCCTTAGGGCTACATGAGGGTACATGTACATGAGGCCTTAGGGCTACATGAGGGTACATGTACATCAGGCCTTAGGGCTACATGAGGGTACATGTACAGGCTACATGAGGCCTTAGGGCTACATGAGGGTACATGTACATGAGGCCTTAGGGCTACATGAGGGTACGTGTACATGATGCCTTAGGCCTCATGTACACCTCTACCGAAAGCTGGAAAAATGACAGCTGGAAACCGACAGTGAAAAACGTGCGTTTTACAGCTTTCACATACCAAGTTTATATGAGTTTAGCAGCAGTTATGAGCATTTTGAGGTTAGAAGTGTTCTTTTTTTAAAGATAACCTCAAGAGATCCTCCTAAATGCCCACAATGCATGAAAATAAGTAATTTATTAACTATTGCAGCCATTCTGTGAGAGAAGACAGAGCAACATGAGAGAGAGCTGTGTGCTTGTAGATGTCTTTTTTTTTTTTTTTTTTTTATGGATCCCTGCATGAGCATGTGAGAGGAAATGCTCCTGATGTTGCTGTGGCTCCGAAGACATAGAAAATTGCGTGAGAAGACCAGAGCTCATCGCTACTGGACTCATCTATTGATGCAGGGAACAGCATGTGGTGAAATTTTGTGTTTTTTTATTTTTTT
Source organism: Lithobates sylvaticus (assembly GCA_028564925.1). NCBI lineage: Eukaryota > Metazoa > Chordata > Amphibia > Anura > Ranidae > Lithobates > Lithobates sylvaticus. Next base: position 442,319,834 of record CM053027.1, on the reverse strand, counting down.
TTTTTTTTATTCAAAATTTTAATATGTTTAAAAACTATCAGAAATGGTTTCCCCTTTAAAAACGCAAACACGCATAAACACAGTTTACCGCGGTTACAAGCATTTGGTGTTTAAAATGCCAGTAAACTGCAGTCCTGAATGCAATTTTTCTGCTTTCAAAAAAAAACGCCTGTAACCTCAACTGCCTCTAAACTACTCTAAATGACTGAGTGTACACATAAGATAACATAGAGGAGATTTCAGGGGTTGCTTAAAAAAACGCCTAACTGCTCCTAAACGTCCGATTAGCAGCTATAGTATACAGGCCTAACCGCGGTGGACCGTTTATATGCATGTTTGCGTTTAATAAGTGTTTTTAAAGGGGAAAACATTTCTGATACTTTGTGAACATATAAAAATCTTGAAAAAACACAAATTTCACCACATGCTGTTGCCTGCATCAATAGATGAGTCCAGTAGCGATGAACTCTGGCCCTCCTTTTTTTTTTTTTTTTTCTCTTTTCTACATCTTCGGAGCAACAGCCACATCAGGAGCATTTCCTCACACATGCTCATGATGGGATCCATAGTGAAAATACAATAAATAAGACCGCTATATACAAGCACACTGCTCTCTCTCTTCTCTCACAGAATGGCTGAAATCGTTATTAGTATACTTGTTTTTCATGCATTGTGGCCATTTGGGAGGGTCTCCTGAGGTTATCTTTAACCACCTCAATACTGTGCACTTTCACCCCCTTCCTGCCCAAGCCATTTTTTCAGCTTTCAGCGCTGTCGCACTTTGAATGACAATTGCGCGACATGTAACACTGTACCCAGATGAAATTGTTATAATTTTTCCCCCACAAATAGCGCTTTCTTTTGCTGGTATTTTATTGTTTTTTATTACAAAAAACATACATACATAAACAAAAGACGAGTGACAAGTTTGAAAAAAAAAAAAAAACACTATTTTTAACTTTTTGCTATAATAAATATCCAATTTTTTTAAAAAAAAAATGTATTTATTTTTTTTATTTTTTAAACCTTTTCCTCAGTTTAGTCCGATACGTATTCTACATATTTTTGGTAAAATAAAATTGCAATAAGCATATATTGATTGGTTTGTGCAAAAGTTATAGGCTCCATGCACACTGAAGCTCATAAACTGTAGTTTATTGGAGTTTGGGCGTTTTTTTTTTTTTTTTTTTAAAGCCCATAAACTCCACTCTGTTAGCCTATGTGTCCATGCACACGTGGACATCTTTTAGCTTTAATGAGCAGTGGAGTTTATGGGCTTTTTTCTGAACGCCAGAAATCCGTATTCAAAGTGACGTTTTTCACCGCCCAAACGCTGATAAACGCTCATGAATGCGTGTTAATTAGCGTTCAGCGTTCTATTTTTTTAATGCATTGTGGGAGTTTGGAATGCATTGTGGGATTTTTGGAGTGTCCTCTGTGTATTTTTATTAAAAATGCCCATAAACGTTTTCAACCAGTGTTCTCTGCCAGCAATCTGGCATCCAGAAAAAGCTTTTTTAAGCTTCAGTGTGCATGGAGCCTTAGGCTCCATGCACACTGAAGCTCAAAAAAGCTTTTTTTTTTTTTTTTTTTTTTTTTTAACGCTAATTTTTTAATAAAAATACACAGAGGACACTCAAAATCCCACAATGCATTCCAAACTCCCACAATGCATTGAACAAATAGAACGCTGAACGTTTATGCGCGTTTATCTGCGTTTTTTGGCTGTGAAAAACGGCACTTTGAACGCAAATTTCTGGCGTTCAGAAAAAATCCCATAAACTCCACTGCTCATTAAAGCTAAAAAATGTCCATGTGTGCATGTACACATAGGCTAACATAGAGTGGAGATTATGGGCTTTTTAAAAACTGCAGTTTATGAGCTCCAGTGTGCATGGAGCCTTAGCGTCTACAAAATAGGGGATAGATTTATAGCATTTTTATTATTATTATTTTTTTACTAGTAATGGCGGCGATCTGCGATTTTTATCGTGACTGAGATATTGCGGCGGACATATCGGACACTTTTTGACACATTTTTGGGACCATTCACATTTATACAGCGATCCGTGCTATAAAAATGCATTGATTACTGTAGAAATGTGACTGGCAGGGAAGGGGTTAACACTAGGGGGTGATCGGGGGGTTAATTATGTTTCCTAGGGAGCGATTCTAACTGTAGGGGGAGGGGATTCACAAGGGGAGGGGACCGATCGGTGTTCCTCTGTACTGAGAACACACCATCGGTCTCCTCTCCTCTCACAGGACCTGGATCTGTGTGTTTACACTCACAGATCCACGGTCCTGCTGTGTTACCAGGCAGTCGCGGGTGCCTGGCGGACATCGCGGCCGTCGGGCACACGCATCGAGTCCCCAGTGACACGGCGGGCTTGCCTGTAATTTTAAAGTGGTTGTAAAGGGTTTACAACCACTTTATAGTGGATGTAAACCCATTCTGTATCCTTGTACATACAGGTAAGACTATAATGAGGCGTACTTGTAGGTACTATGAATATCTCGTAAATGTACACGTTTAGGAGAAATTCACACTTCATGCAGCCGGTGATGTCACCAGTGCATGCGCTCTGAAGGGACGGTATACCCGTGCTGTCCCTTCAGAGCTTCGTGCCGTGGTCTGTGACTCCTGTGTGCATGCGCGGGAGTGACGTCATTGCGGTTCGGTCAATTTAGACGGCCGTAGGTCTTTATTCCGGGTTTGTCAGAGCTCACAGCGTGGTGCAGGGCTTTGTTCTTAGGTAAATATTGCAGTAAGGCCCCTTTCACACTGGGGCGGTTTTCAGGCGGTACAGCGCTAAAAATAGCGCCTGTACACCGCCTGAAAAAACCGGCCCCATTCACTCCAGTGTGAAAGCCGGCGGGCTTTCACACTGGAGCGGTGCGCTAGCAGGACGGTAAAAAAAGTCCTGCTAGCAGCATCTTTGGAGCGGTGAAGGAGCGGTGTATTCACCGCTCCTTCCCATTGATTTGAAGGGGAGACCGCGGTAATACTAGCAACGGCGGCGCTCTGCGGGGGATTTTAACCCTTTTTCGACCGCTCGCGGGGGGTAAAACCGCACCGCGAGCGACCGAATCCCGCAGCTAAAACTACGGTAAAGCAGTGCTAAATATATCGCTGCTTTACCGTCACCGCGGCTCCCGCCCCAGTGTGAAAGGGGCCTAAGTGCTAGTATGCGATGCCTTTTACTCTGCAGGGATTTTTAAAAAAACGTTGGCGCGGTTTACTTCCTCTTTAAGTGCTTATTTAGGTCTAGATGATTCTCCACTCCCTCAGCAGCCAGCAATCTCCTCTGCTCCCCTATGCTCCAGCTCTGGACTGTTTATCCATATCCTCATGACCAATGCAGGGGTGTAGGAGCTGCATTGGGCTTGATGAGACTGTGGGGGACTCGTTTGAAGAGCATGTGGGGCCTGGTACTGCTTTTTTGCAGCCCCCCCGCCAGACCTAACTGAGCATTTAACCCTTGCTATAGAGATACGTTTTTCCTTTCCTTGGAGTTCAGCTTTTTTTTTTTTGGGGGGGGGGGGGGGGGTGGACTTTTGTGTATGATTTGTAAAAACAGGAAATCGCAGCTTTATTTTCTGCAGTCCACGAAATAAAGATGGGGTACTTTCTCTGCCAGCTATGATCTGCCCATCCAGATTGTGTTTTATGCTTGGATTGTGTGGGAAAAATCTGCGAGCATAGACTCTGCAAATGAAAGCAGCAGGTTAGGTTATTGTGTTTATCGGGCATTATTTGCGATTTGCCTCTCTGTGACACACTGTGCATGACTGTACATCACTTGTGATGAGTGTGGCGAGTTCTGGCAAAATGCTCATCGGCCCGGAGAAGAGACTTCATAAAAACGCATTAACGGGCACTTCACACGATAGCCGGCACTTCTGCATGCACTACTAATGCTTTTCTTGTCTGTACAGCCTCTTGAAAATAAACAAGCATTGTGATTTGCACTTCATAAGCCTAGCCTTTGTTCATACACAACGTAGGTAATAACACACAATGTTCACGCTAAAGCAGTTTTCAACAAATTTGGCTCGTTTTTTTGTAGTGTTCCCTTTTCCCACACAATCCCTTCCATTTTGATAAAGGAAATGAATTGGATCACCTGACCCTACTTGAGCCATTTTGCCCAGATTACTTCATATTGGGAAAATTGCAGCTCATTAACCATTCATCACACCTCGGAACGGGAGTGTATCGCCATTTCCGGTGATTATATTGTCAATGCTGAGCGCTTACAGGCCGTCTCTTACCGCAGAGGTGTTTTGTCATATTTAGACTCATTCCTTCGCTCTCCATGCTGCTGAGCTGTGCAAGTCACTTGCTGGCGATTTATAGCAAGTACTTATCAGAACAAATATATACAGCGTCATTGCCCCTTCATGCCGACATTTTTACTGTAGGGTTTTGTCGTACTTTTGCTTTGAACTGCATGTTTTTCTTAAAGCGGTATTAAACCCAAAAAGTAAACCTTTATTATATTTTGCCTTACTGATTCTTAGACGGGGTGGCTGCATTGGGCTGCATTCATTTAATTTTTTAGGCTTTCCTTCTTTTGTTTTCACCTGGGGAGGGAGCCAGTAGGTCTGATGTTTTTCAACAGAACAAGCTGTCCTGTAGATGTAGCCATTAGTGCAGTGGTTTCCCTACTTCAGGGGCCAGATGTGGTCCTTGGCTTGCTTTTATCTGGCCCTTGGGGCACTAGTTTATCCACTGATACCAACAATGTGGCATCATTCTTCTCCAACAAGACCAGTGAAGGGGCACAATTCTTCCCAATAACACAAAAAATTGGGCCCAATGATGACGCACAACTCCTCCCCCTGTCACCAATGATGGGGCACAGCTCCTCCCCCTGACACCAATGATGGGGCACAGCTCCTCCCCCTGACACCAATGATGGGGCACAGCTCCTCCCACTGACACCAATAATGGGGCACAGCTCCTCCCACTGACACCAATAATGGGGCACAGCTCCTCCCACTGACACCAACAATGGGGCACAGCTCCTCCCCCTGACACCAATGATGGGGCACAGCTCCTCCCACTGACACCAATAATGGGGCAATGCTCCCACTGACACCAATAATGGGGCACAGCTCCTCCCACTGACACCAATAATGGGGCACAGCTCCTCCCCCTGACACCAACGGCGGGGCACAGCTCCTCCCCCTGACACCAACGGCGGGGCACAGCTCCTTTCCCTGACACCAACGATGGGGCAGTGTTTTTTTTTTTTTTTTTCCTGCTGACGTCGGCTACTCTCAGTGGCCACAGTCCGGCTCCCCTAAAGTCTGAAGGACAGTAAACTGTCCCCCTATTTAGAAAGATTGGAAACCCCTGTGTTAGAGGGATGAAACAATCCATTTACAAGTGACAGGGGCCCTTACAATAGTCAGCTTTTATGTAAAATCTTTATCCCTAAAGGAACAAAACTGTTGCTGTAACTGCTTAAGGGCTCATGGGCTTACACGTGCTTCGGCTTCAACGCACATTAAGGGGGAATTAAAACCTTATAGATTTTACTTCCTCTTTATTCCCCTGCAGAGTAAAAGCATAATGGGCTAGTATTCATCGCATACTAGCCCATTATGTGCCACTTACCTGCAAACGAAGCACGCGCTGTCCCTGCTGGTGGCCGTGTCCATCTTCACCCCTCTTATTTTCGGGGCCGTGGTTTCCGGCTCTGTGACTGGCCGTAGTCATGTGACGTCACTCCTAAACATGCGTGCGGGAGCCGACAGTCAGGGCACGGGCACTATAGAAACTGCACAATCATGCCCTTTCTTTAGTGCGCATGCACCAATGATGTCGGCGCAAGCGTATATGTTAAATATCTCCTAAACCGTGCAGGTTTAAGAGATATTTCCAGTACCTAATGTTAAGTCTTATTGTAGGTTTACCTGTAAGGGTTTACAAGCACTTTAAACTAGCCCTAATAAATCTTAGCTGAAAGTGGGCTTCAATATATAAGGCTGCTTTCACACCTGAGCGGTGCGGGGCGGCGACGGTAAAGCAGCGCTATATTTAGCGCTGCTTACCATCGCTTTACCCGCGGTATGCGGCCGCTAGCGGGGTGGTTTTAACCCCCGCTAGCGGCCGCAAAAGGGTTAAAAACCTCCGCAAACCGCCGCTGCAGCGGCGGTTTGCGGGCGGTATCCCCGCGGTTTCCCATTGATTTCAATGGGAAGGAGCGGTATAGGAGCGGTGAATACACGGCTCCTACACCGCTCCAAAGATGCAGCTAGCAGGACTTTTTTTTACCGTCCTGCTAGCGCACCGCTCCAGTGTGAAAGCCCGCCGGCTTTCACACTGGAGTGAATGGGGCCGTTTTTTTTCAGGCGGTGTACAGGCGCTATTTTTAGCGCTGTACCGCCTGAAAACCGCCCCAGTGTGAAAGGGGCCTTAGTGTTTCTAAATCTGCTAATACACTTAACACTACTCTCCTCCTCAATCCAGAGTGGAGGCACTCATCTACACTGGACGTATTGAAAACTCTCCGCCTTTTTTCCCTGCAGCAGCGTTTTGGCAAACAAAAATGCCTGACGCTTGTAAAAATGTGTAACTCGTTAAGGTGCATTTACAGGCATCAAGCGCTTGGACCCTAATTCATTTATTCTGGCCATTGAAATGAATTTACGCTCTAACATTAACAAGCCTTTAAACGTGTTTTACAAGCGTCAAGCATTTTTTTCTGCCAAAACTCTGCTGCTTTTGGGTGTACTGGCAGTGTTTTTTACAAATTAAATAAATAGATTTTTTTTTTTTTTTTTTTTTTATTTAGCACTTTTTCAATGTGAAATGTGTAAACATATGTTACTAGATATGTGTAAAAATATTCACTAACAAAGCAAACAAAAAAAAGTTTTAATTTGTTTATCGTTTATAAAATAGACATGAAAAAAGCAGGAAAATAATAATTAAGTTAATTAAGGCTGATTAGAGTCAATTAAGGGTTATTAAGGGGTTAAACAGAGGAACATTTGTTCATCCCTTTGATCTGCAGATGAAGAAACAGAAAGATGCAAAAAGAAACAATGTTTCTTTTTATTTTAGTGTTTCAGGGCTGAGCAATGTTGTTAATAAACATTGCTGGCTGTTTTTCTTTTTTGACAGCTCCAATTACCGGACTTCTTTAACACAGGGAAGACCCACTGACAGCTCAAAGAACTGAGCCTGAAAGTATCGGTGCATTTGCACGAGTACCGATACTTGTGCAAATACTCGGTATCGGCACCGCTTTTAGTATCGGTGCAACACGAATACACATAATAGGGCCAATTAACCTACCAGCATGTCTTTGGAGTGTGGGAGAAAACAGGAGTACCCTGAGGAAACCCACGCAGGCACAGGGAGAACATGCAAACTCCAGGCAGGTAGTGCCGTGGTTAGGATTGGAGCCCTAGTGCTGCTTGGCAGAAGTGTGAACCACTTAGCCACTCTGCTATAAGTATGACTGCTATGGTGGGGGAAGGTGCCTGAAGTGCCAACGGGAGGCCCGAGAGGAGGTGGAACAGAGGAGGAAGATCGGGGCTGCTCTGTGCAAAAAATTGCACAGAGCAGGTAAGTATAACAAGTAGACCAGTTACCATGAGGAAGAGGAAGAAGTCCCCAAAATGTCACATGTCCAGCCAGAAAAGTTATGGCTATACATATTTAAAAAAATGGTGGGGGCTTTTCAAAAAACCTCGTTCTGATTTCAAGAGGTTTATGTTTTTACATTAAATGGACATTTCAGTCATGTGTGGACACTGGCAATCTTAAATCAGTTATGGATTTCTTGTTTCTTGCATATCTGTCACACACTGTAGTGAACGCTATACCAGAGTTCCCGGCTCTTGCCTCACCTTCCGATTGAATATGACACATCTCGCTGTCACATCTCCAGTAGTGTTAAATTGCTATTACTGGAGATCCAAGAATGTTATTTTGTTATAAATCCTGTGCATTGCAAATGTGCTACTGCGTTTCATCTCTTTATTAAAGAAATTTAACATGAGAAATGCGTAGCATTATTTTTGATTACCATAAGTCAGAAGGGAACGTGCATTTGTATACATAAATTTGTTTCATTTCTTCTCTCAGGAAGAAGAATATCCTCCACGGGATGACTTCAGCGACGCTGACCAGTTAAGGGTGGGAAATGATGGAATCTTCATGCTGGCTTTCTTCAGTAAGTTTTTTCGTCTGTCCTTTTGGATTGTGAATTAAAACAAAACCAGTTTAAACTAGAATCCATTGCGAATGCATCTGCTTCCATTTTAGGATTTTATATAACTTTTTTTTTTTTTTTTTTTCCCTCCATTATATATATATATATATATATATATATATATATATATATATATATATATATATATATATATATATATATATATATATATATATATATATATATATATATATATATATATATATATATATGTATGTGTGTATGTATATATATATTATATGATTTTATTTATTATATATTTGATTTATTTATTTATTTATATAAAAAAAAAATAGAAAGGACAGCAGAGTGAGACATTGGAGAGTAATACATTTGCTGCATACATAGGATTTGGTATAAAAAGAAATGTAAAAAGTCAGGATATGGTACAACTTACTCTGGGAATTCAACAAGGTACATTTTCTGGTACTATGGCTCTGTTCTGTATCAGATTAAAAAAAAATTCTTGCCCGTTTTGGTAGCCTTGTACCAGTTCAGGTATTTCAAAGTGGCACTATTACTGCATTACTGAGCTTCTGACGGCATCCTTATGAACGAAACGCGTTGGGTGGAGCTACGATACATGAAGTCTGCTCTGTATGGAAGACAGAGCTCTTATGTGATTAATAAATTATTTATTTTTTATTGTTTGATCAGTTGTTAATAAAAAAACTGTTTTACACTTATTGGATTAATTTATCTTTTTACATAGTTTTTTTATTTGCTATTACCGATATGGATGTTTCCTGACCTGTGGTTGCTTTTTCCTAACATGTACATTGACCTCTGTATATGCTGAGAGGTCTGGATGTTCGGTTTACATTATATTCGTGTGGAGGTGGCGATTTCTGTCACGCTTTTGTATTGATAACAATATCACTTGCATGTTCGTTTGACCTCCTTCACTATCTCAGCATTTGCTATCTAGTTTGTGGTACTGTTGGAGAAGAGTAGGATCGTCTCATAATACTTTTAGATAAAGTTTAGGAAGTCTCACTTTTAGTGTTGCAACTTTTTTATTGCTATTACTGCATCAATTTAAAAAAAAAAACTGTAATTCTCTCCAGTTCGTAGATAAGGAAACTAGAGATAATTAAGCCCTCCCCTATCTTGGCATACAGTGACAGGCAGAGTGTCAGTGTCTGTACGCAATGCAGGAGGTGGCATGTTTACTGCCATTGCCTCCTCCTCTCCCCACTTGCCACTGGTTGTTAAAGTGGTTGTAAACCCTTGTTTAAAACTTTATGTTACAGGTAAGCCTATATTAAGGCTTATCTGTAGCTAACAAGGATATCTCCTAAACCTGCACGGTTTAGGAGATATCCCTGTATTTGCATGTGCCGTCATGCGGCACATGCGCACTTAATACAACTGAAGCAATGCCGCTATATGCCGATGCTTCAGTTGTACTGTGCTGCTCTCGCGCGCATGCACGGAGTGACGGCATCGCGGCTCCGGCCAATCACCGCGCCGGAGCCGCTATACCCGGGAGACGTGGACCGATGCGGGGGCTTCGATCTGAGGTAAGTGATACATAATTAGCTAGTGTGCTATGCATACTAGCTAATTATGCGTTTGTCTTGCAGGTTTTTTTTTTTTCTCGTTTTTTGGATGAGGGTTTACTTCCTCTTTAAGGACACAATGAGCTTCAGAGCTGTCAACTTCCTAGCAACCAGCAACGCTAACCGTGGTCGATAGGGTGCTTGAGACACTAGGCCCCCATTAGGTCCGCTCTCTCCACACATGACTTTTAATAAACATAAAAAGCCTGGAACTCCGCTTTTTAAGGTTTTTTTTTTTCACCTTAATGCATTCTATGCATTAAGGTGAAAAACCTGTGCTGCAAAATCCCCCCCAGCCCCCCCTTGTACTTACCTGAACCTGATCCGATCCAGCAATGTGCATGAGAGCATCGGCTCACCACCGTCTCCCTCCTCCCTGGGCAGATTGATAGCAGCAGCCGACATTGGTTCCTGATGCTGCCCATCGAATGCTGTGTCGAGCCGTGGGAGGCGGGGGCCAAGCCGTCCACTCTGTGTTAATAGATGCAGACAGGACGGTTCGTGAGCGAGTACACACAGGTGCCCCCATGGGGGCCCCCAGAAGAAGAAGTTTTGGATAGAGAGAAATGAGATGGGAATACCCGTTTTTATTGCTTTCTGTTTCCCCATTCCCCATATTCAACCTCTCAATTAGTTCATTATGTAATCGCGCTGGTTCCCGCATCGCATCAGTGTGAACCCAGGCTAGGCGTGAAAGTGAAAAAAAAGAACCCACATTTTGAGTGGTCATTAGTAGAGCTGCACGACTAATCGTTAAAAAATCGCGATCTCGATTCACCCCCGCTGACGATCTCTCCTGCTGAGAGTAGGCAATTCTTTCATATAAACAAGTGGAGAGATTATCTGCTTAGACTCCATTCACACAAGGGCAACTTTGGCTCCGACTTGAAGTCGTCCCAAGTCGCGATACAAAATGAATCAATGTAAGTGAATGAAAGCCGTCCCCGTCTTAATGCACCCTACTGAAGTCGCTCCAACTTCAGAAAATGTTCCTGTACTACTTCAATCCGACTTCTAGGAGACTTGTACCCATTGATTTCAATGCAAGTTGCCTCCAAGTTTATCTCCTGTCTTAACTGAAGCAACTTTATAACTTGAAACATTGTAACTAAGCTTACTTCTTAGATCAAGGGATAGAACTTCTTGTGTAAACAAATAATCTGGGCAGTCTGCCAAGCTTTGTGCAAATCCAGGAAGTTTAACCACTTAAAGTCTAATCTTTTTCTGACACTTCTTAAAGTTAAAATCAATATTTTTTGCTAAATCTTTTTCTGACACTTCTTTCTAAAGTTAAAATCAATATTTTTTGATAGAAAATTACTTTGCAAAAAAAATCATGATTCTCATTTTAGCCAGAATCGTGCAGCTGTAGTCATTAGTACAGAGTTATGCTGGCCATACACTATGCAAAAAATTCGACCGAAATTCAGTCATTTAGCCAGTTCATTCGTTTTTTGCCCAGGTAAAGTGGAGTTCCAACCGCTTTTGAAAGGGGTCTTAAACGAAAGACCACCTCTCCACTCCAGTGTTTTTTCCTTCTATAGTAACTGTTTATGAAGTACATAGTGTACTTCCGATCCATCCGGTCCACCGCGCAGGACGTCCTATCCTTTTGAGCGGCGAGACCCCCCCGCTGTCTTCTGGGACCTGTGTGTGTCCCCGAAGACAGCTGGCCATTCACAAAGCGTTGTGCGCATGCGCAGTAGTACATGGGCAGTGAAGCCGCAAGGCTCCACTACCGGTTACCCTTAGTTAGAATGGCGGCACCTGCACCCGATCCGATGAACGGATCGGCCTCGGGGGGGCGTCATCGTGGGCTCCCTGGACAGGTAAGTGTCCTTATTTAAAGTCAGCAAGCTACAGTGTTTGTAGCTGCTGGCTTACAAAAACAAAAAATTGTGGGTGGAACACCGCTTTAATGGGCACAAAATCGTTGGGACGTTTTTGAGCAGAAAAAATGAAGGACAAGTTTGGAAATTTTCTGCTGAACTTACGATAAATTCAAAGGTTAACAACTTACCCACTGGGCACTTGAGCCCCCTTCCTAACCAGACCAATCTACAGCTTTCGGTGCTCTCACATTTTGAATGACAATTACTCAGTCATGCAACACTGTACCTATATGAAATTTTTGTCCTTTTTTTTCACACAAATAGTGCTTTCTTTTGGTGGCATTTAATCACCGCTGTTTTTTTTTATTTTTTGCACTATAAAAGGAAGAAAAAAATAATTCTGTAAAAAAAAAAAAGCATTTTTCTTCATTTTGGTTATAAAATTTAGCAAAATAGTAATTTTTCTTCATATACTTTGGCCAAAATTGTATACCACTACATATCTTTAGTAAAAATAACCCAAATCGGTGTATGTTATTTGGTCTTTGTGAAAGTGAAAGAGTCCACAAGCTATGGTGCCAATCACTGAAAATTGAATTGATGGCTAAAGTACCGACGGCCTATCTCAATTCTTGAGACCCTAGCAAGCCAGGAAAGTACAAATACCCCCAAAATGACCCCTTTTTGGAAAGTAGACATTCCAAGGTATTTTGTAACAGGCATGGTGAGTCCTTTGAAGTTGTAATTTTTTCCCGCAATTCTTTGCAATATCAAGATTTATTTATTTTTTTTCTTTTGAGCATGTCATTTTTTTTTTTTTCTACAAGTTTTTGGAAAATGTGTAAAGAAAATGAAAATGCATTTCATTTTTTATTTTATTTACACAATGTTGTCCATTTACACAATGTTTTTAACACATAGCATGTACATACAAAAATTACACCCCAAAATATTCTCCTACTCCTCCTGAGTATGGCGATACCACATGTGTGAGACTTTTACACAGCCTGGCCACATACAGAGGCCTAACATGCAGGGAGCCATGTCAGGTGTTCTAAGGGCATACGTTTCAAATCTAATTTGACTACTTATTACACTTTTGTGAGGCGCTGCAGTGGCATGGATGTGACATAGATGATAACTGATGGGGCATGGCTGAGCATGAATGAGTATGGCTGGGTATAGATGGTATGGCTAATGATGGATGGATGAGTATGCTGAGTATGGATGGCTGAACATGGATGGATGGATGGATGAGTAGGCTGAGCATGGATGGATGAGTATGGATGAGTGAGCATGGATGGATGAATGAGTATGATGGGTATGCTGAGTATGGATGGGTGAACAAGTATGCTAAATATGGATGGGTATGCTGAGCATGGATGGCTGGAATGGGCACAGAGCAGTGCTGTGGGCACTACAAATCCAGCCCACAGTGCTGCTGCCACCGATCTCTCCCCTCTCCCCTCTACCCTCGCACTGTACCAATAGGTACGGGGAGGGGAGAGAGAAACTGGACGTGACGCTGGTTTGTTTCCAAGTCAAATGACGGAGCAAACACGTGGTAAACGGGAGCGGGATTCTGGGAGGACGTCATAGTACGCCTTCCCAGAGTTATCCGACCGCGCTGCAGCCGTCATTCATCTATAGCACGGTCAGCAAGAGGTTAAAGAGGAAGTAAACCCTCAGCATAAAAATGAAAAAACCCTGCAAGACAAAGGCATAATTAGCTAGTATGCATAGCATACTAGCTAATTATGTATTACTTACCTCAGATCGAAGCCCCCACATCGGTCCACGTCTCCCCCTCCGACCGCCAACATGTTTTCTTGGAGTGACTTCTGGGTATCGCGGCTCCGGCGCTGTGATTAGCCTGAGCCGCGATGACGTCAATCTGCGCATGCACGCGGGAGCGGCACAGTACAACTGAAGCAACAGCATATAGTGCCGTTGCTTCAGTTGTCTTAAGTGCGCATGTCGTCGGGTTTACAACCACTTTAAAGCGGGATTCCACCCTAAAGTGGAACTCCGCTTTTCGGAACCCTCCCCCCCTCCGGGTTTGCATTAGGGGGGGAGGGGGGTGCAGATACCCACTTCCGGGCATAAACTCGGGAGTTTACGTCACCTCCTGTCCCGGCGCGCTGTCTGCCGGGACACACACGTAAAATCAACTCGCGCATGCGCAGTAGGGAATCGGGAAGTGAAGCCACTTCCTGATTCCCTCACCGAGAATGGCGCCGGCTACAGCAGGGAGCCGAGCGATCGATCGGCCTCTGCTGCCGACACCGCTGGACCCTGGAACAGGTAAGTGTCCATTTTTTAAAAGTCAGCAGCTGCAGTATTTGTAGCTTCTTTTAAATTTTTTTTTTTATGTCCAATAAAAAATGTATTCATTTTTAATTTATATCCACTGAACGATTTATCGGTCAATACATGATGGCACTATCGTTTGCTCTCACTGCTGAATGTTCGTTTTTCGAAAATAGATTCGGACGATTTTTCGTATAGTGTATGGCCAGCATACGAGGGGGAAACTTCCAATGGGGACACTAGCTCTGGATTTAACTAATCTTCGGGGGGATTTTTACTCTGTGATGTGGCTATGGAACAGGATGTGAGTGGAAATCTCCCCAATAAAATACATATGGTGAAAAAAACAAAACACTAATGGGCTTTACCCATCCCTTAAACTGGCTTGAATGAAGTTTGGCTGGTTACTGATGAACCAAGCAAAATCTGCTTTCTGGGTTTTGGTCGCTGAACGCATGCAGTCCTTAATGTCAGTACCATTTGAGTACAGCATAAATCCAATGCATTTTTCATCCTCTCATAGACTTTTACAGGCTGTCCGCAGTGGAGCTGGATGGCAGTGTGTGGCAGTACTTGGGTATACACCAGTGCTGTCGTAAAAATAAGTATAGCGTACGGGCGTATGCAAAAAAAACTAAACAATATGTCAATGGGAGGCTATACGCTGCACCTGGATTTTTTTGGGGCAAGGGAAAAACATTTACATTATATGGGTAAAGTCGCCCAAATGCAAGAGGCCTTAGATAAATATGTGATTTGAAGCCTCAGCTTAGTATTCCTTTTTTTATGCAGTTGGATGGCATCTCTGGCATCGAAGGCTGTGCAAACTGTAGGAGAACAGTTATGCCGCGTACACACAACAGGTTTTCCCATCAGGAATAAACTCCTGAAGGTTTTTCCGACGGAGTTCCACCGAAATTGTCTTGCCTACACATGATCACACCAAAGTCCGATCGTCAAGAATGCTGTGATGTACAGCACGTACGACGGGACTAGAAAAGAAGTTCAATAGCCAGTAGCCAACAGCTGCCGTCTCGTACTTAGCGTCGTTTTTGGTCCGTCGGAACAGCATACAGACGAGCGGTTTTCCCGATAGGAATTGGTTCCGTCGGAAATATTTAGATCATGTTCTATTTCTAGGTCCATCAGAATTTTCGAAAAAAAAAAAAAAAAAAAAAGTCTGAGGCCCACACACGATCAGAATATTCGATGAAAAGATTCCGTCTGACTTTCTGTCGGACATTCCGCTCGTGTGTATGCAGCATTAGAGATTAAATGAGGATGGAAAGGAAACGAGGAATGAAGCGAGAGGGGAAGGGGGGAAGAGGCGATTGAGGTGATGCCAGTGCCGAAATTGTATGTAATTGTTGGATGGTACTCCTTAAAGAGGAGTTTCCATTAAAAAATTAAAAGTCAGCAGCTACAAATACTGCAGCTGCTGACTTTTAATAATCGGACACTTACCTGTTCCAGGGTCCAGCGATGTGGGGGATCGAAGCCCTGTTCATCCCTCCCTCCGCTCAGCCGTGCCGGCATTGTAATTGTGGGCACCTGGCTGTGGCTTCACAGCCAGGCACCCACTGCACATGCGCGAGCGGCGCCGCATGCCGTGATTGGCCGCGCAGTCATCTGGGACCTGTCACATGTCCCAAATGACTGACAGAAGGGAGGGGGCAGAGCTGTGCCCTTCCTGTGCTGAGTGGAAGTGATGTCACCAG
The DNA here is from genome assembly GCA_028564925.1 of Lithobates sylvaticus. Classification (NCBI taxonomy): domain Eukaryota; kingdom Metazoa; phylum Chordata; class Amphibia; order Anura; family Ranidae; genus Lithobates; species Lithobates sylvaticus. The sequence continues at coordinate 442,304,178 of CM053027.1, read as the reverse complement.
CCCAGGCACTGAAGAAGGCAGACTACGAGGGACCCCCTAGCAACAGGCATTTAGAGGTGAGTTAAAAACATTTTTTTTCCAAATGTTTTTTTTTTTTATTATTTTTTAGGAATTTTAATGATTTTTTTTTTTTTTTTTTTTTGTGTGCAACCCCACTTTAAGGAAAACAGGTGACTGAAATCATTGTGTTTTTTTATTTGTGGCCCCATACAGCTAAATGTAAGTGGTGTTACAATTTTTAGATTTCACTAGTAAGGGCACATTTGTGTATTCCCATTTTCTGCTTTGTGTACAGCTGCAAATGTTCAAATTATGGTAACTGCTTAATAAACGCAAATACAAAATGATGCATATGTTCAGGTGAACAATGTACTATTCATGCAACATACTGTTCTGAACAAATACATAATCACAGAATGTTCACGAACAATTTGCAGATGCAGAGAATAATGCGTAGCTTAGCAATGGAATTGGAGCCGTTTTTAGCTAATCTTCTATTGTGGCTAGAAATTTGTATGTAGATAAGGGGTTTACTGCCCTGCAAAAATGTTAACAAAATTTTTCCTAACATTTCATATATTTTTTTGTTCAGCTTATCTGCAATCGCTGTGTAAACAGAACATGTTGACCCTTTTCTAGCTGACTTTCACCAACAGTATGTCACCTGTTGTAACTGTTGTGAATGGGAACAGACAGTCAAGCATGACCTATGTCAGATTGTCTTCATCTATTGTGCTACTGTGAAGTACGTACAATGGAAACATGGGAAACAGCCTTTTTATGTTTTGTACCATTGTTTATGAAAATCTATTGTATCTCTTCACTGTGAACGTCGAAGAATAAGGGTCAGTGTACATGGTGTTGGCTCATTCCTTCTGAGATGTGCTTGTCATACCTCGGCACGGTTTTTAACCACTTCCTATCCGTAGGACGTCATAGGACGGCCTTGACTTCCCCGGGGTATATCTGAATGATGCCTGTAGCTACAGACATCATTCAGATATTGCAGTTTTCATCCGGTGATTCCCTGCACCATAAGAACGATCATAGCGGCTGTTCCGCCGCTTGATCGTTCTTACGGGCGGCGGGAGGGGACGTCCTGCCCTCCGGTGCTTCTTCTGACTCACCGCTTCCATCGGTGAGTCGGACACAGGATCCGCCGGCCCCCAGATGATGACCATAGAGATTTCCGGCGGACCAGATGGTTGCCCGAGTCTCTATGATCGTTCGGAGGCCGGGCGCGATGTTATGACGTCACGCCCGGCCTCTGCATTCAAATAACGGCGCCCCCTCGGCTGGGAAGCGGTGATCGTTTTTAAAATTTTTTTTTTTAATTTTAGGCTTCCCAGCCTAGAGGTGAGATGTGGGGTCTTATTGACCCCATATCTCACTGTAAATAGGTCCGATCATGTCATACCTCGGCACGGTTTTTAAAGTAGAAGTGGGGATACACAACAGAGGACCCCCCCCCTCCCCAATCATATGGGGGGGGGGTCATGCCTTCCACTAGCTCTGTTCCTCGCTCTTTTGTGGCCCATGCATTTTGCTTTAACACTGTGTAATTAACCCCTTACACTCCAGAAGAAGCGTTATTTGTGAACGCGAAACATGTTGAGCACAGCACTGTCCGTATAGTGTGAGGTGACGCACCCCTCTACAGAGATGCCCCCCCCACGCTATATTATTTGTCCTTGGTGACTGTGTTTGTTTCATTACGTATGTGCCAGTGCTAATACTTTGGAGGCTCCCTACCTGTATACAGGGGGTGTGTATGCTCACACACTAGTTCGGGTTAGTACTATTGAATGGTTTTCATTTGTATTTAATCTATTTTCTAACAAAAAAATAATATTTACATATACATACGGATTTGTGTGTTCGATACAGTGCCTAAAAAGTCCCATTTTCTGTGGTCTTTTTTGTTTTAATGGTCATATAGAAGTGGGGAGCCATGAAGTGCTTAAGGTCCCTTTCACACTTGTGTGACTTCAAAGTTTTACCGCGATTTTTTTGCGATTTTTTTTTTTTTTTTTTTTTTTTTTTTTTTTTTTGCGATTTTTGGCCAGATTTTCGCCGGGATTTCAAGGAATGCCTGTGTAAGTGGCATCAAAATTGGACCAAAGTAGTGCAGGGACTACTTTGAAGTCGTACTAATATGAATGGCTGTCATTGGAAATCATGGGGAACGACTTGTCATGCTACTTTGCAGTCCCAAATCGTGGGAAAGGTCGTATAAGTGTGAAAGGGGCCTAAAGGGGTAGTGGTGACTTGACTTGTTCAAGGGTCACCCAGTCTATGACCTGTAGTGAGGTATACAAATTGGTGGTACTGCAACGGGTCAAAGCCAATACCTCTCCTTTTATTTCTGTAAAACGAGGACTGTGGTTTTAATTTTAGGGTGTTGATCTGCCCATAACAAACTGATAAGCTTGTGTTTTACCAATTTCATGTATGGGGAACATGAATTGGGAGAGTTTGAAGAAGATACACCAGACATGTATTTTAACTTGGTGAACAGGGACTAGTTCAACTGGCTTGGCTGTATCAACTTAGTTTACATAAACCCTTAAATTTAAATCAGCAAGTTTTAGAGGCAGAGACCATAGATTTGGTGCTGCATAGCTGGAGGGGACCTTTTTAGGTGAGGGCTCTTGAAACATCTACTTGATGTTGATTGCCATTAAGGCCTGTTTTGGTAGCGCAAGGCCCCTCAGAGACCTCTTGCTATGCATTTAACAGCCTGTGTGGCTAGTGTGCTGAGTTTTAGCTAAAAATATAAAAGGAAACTAAAATAAAATGGAGAGTAAGTTATTCTGTGAATATGTACAACTGTAACTAATCCAATACAAACCGTGAAAACCACAGACAGATTGTCTAATCGCTGTACTTTGGACCCTGGCATTTTCAGACCTGCCTCTTCTAAGCACTTCTAAGCACATAGACACAATCTAACAAAACACAACTTTTCTTTTTTCTGTTAGTTCTTCAGTCTGAGCCAAGCAAGAGTGACAGTTATAGCTTTAGAACATACCCTACTGCCAGAGGGAGGACATGCATTGTAGATCTAACAGTTCGATGCCAAGGATTGTCTTTTAGCTTGCGTATAGCATTACCAATGATGTGTAATTCACTGTCTCGGTAAAGCTTCACTAATTATTTCTGGCACTTTTGCTTGAGAACAACATGCTAGAAGCCAGAATTCTTCAATAGACTAGAGCCGGCTTTATTTTCTTGAAACCACCTCAGCCGGTGAGAGTGACAGTTATAGCTTTAGATTATATCCTGCAGCCAGGAGGAGGAAATGCATTGTAGATCTTGAAGTTGGAAGCCAGGGAGTTCCCTTAGCTTGCATATAGCAATACTGATGGTGTTTATTTCATTTCATTAATTAAAGAGTTCTGGCAATTTTTGTTTGGGAACAACATGCTTTGTCAGAATTCCTCTTCAATGAACAAAAGTCTTTTGAGGAATAGTTGGAACATCTTTCATGTTTTTATTCTCCTGCAAGATGTAAGGCTGGTTTTACGCCATTGTTTTGCTTTAACGCACCTTATAAGTTTAGAAGCCTGTTCAAAGTAACACACCACAGTGGACAGGTGTGAAAGGGAGCTTAAAGGGTCATTTCTTTATGACCCCTTTCACAATGGAGCCACCCGTGCGTTAGCGGTAAAGCGCTGCACGTTTTAGGGGCGCTTATCAGCCACCAGCGGGGTGCTTTTAACCCCCCCCCGCTAGCGGCCGAAGAAGGGGTTAAAGCAGTGTTGTACTCAAATTTGCAAGTTAATCTTAATGAAATCTGTTAGGCCCCTTTCACACTGGCGCGGTTTTCAGGCGGTACAGCGCTAAAAATAGCGCCTGTACACCGCCTGAAAAAAAACGGCCCCATTCACTCCAGTGTGAAAGCCGGCGGGCTTTCACGCTGGAGCGGTGCGCTAGCAGGACAGTAGGACAGTAAAAAAAGTCCTGCTAGCAGCATCTTTGGAGCGGTATAGGAGCGGTGTATTCACGGTAATACCGCGGCAATACCTCCGCAAAGCACCGGGATTTTAACCCTTTTTCGGCCACTCACGAGGGGTAAAGCCGCACCGCGAGCGGCCGAATCCCCAATGTGAAAGGGGCCTTAGTGCCATAGATGCTCAAATGGCCATTAAATTTTTTTTTTTTTTGCCGTAATTACCTTTTTAATCTGAATTAGTATCTTGACTTCCGGGCTCTCCTCCCGAGTAGGTGTGTTTATCCTCTTTCCCTGGCTCCGCAAAGACCCCTGGGAGCTTTGTCAGTCTTCCCAAGAATCAGTCCGGAACGCCGTCATGCCGAAATCTTGTGAGATCTCGGACCCGTTGCGATGGCAACCCGAAATTTTACGGCACTGCTACTGTTATCATTGAGCATGTGCGGGATCGAGCGGTGAATGCTGGGAGCATAGCATTCACCGGCTCCCGTAAATAAATGCTTGTGGGCTTCAAATGCAAGCAAAATGACAACGGCCAGGATACATTTATATAAGTTATTGTTGCTGACTAAATCGGCAAGTGGGGAGTTTAAAACCACAAAAAGTGAGTACTATCGTTACATTAATAAAGTATATAAATGACCCTGAAAAAAAAAATGATAGGTGGGCGGAATCCCGCTTTAACAGTGCCTGTGTTGTTGCGCTTCGGAAGCGCTGCCCATTCATTGCAATGGGCAGGGGCGTTTTGGGAGCGCTGTATACAGTGCTCCCAAACTGCCCCAAAGATGCTGCTTGCAGGACTTTTTCTAACGCCCCACAAGTGTGCCACCCCAGTGTGAAAGCACTTGGGCTTTCACATTCGGGCAGCATGGGAGACAGTTTTAAGGCGTTATTTCTAGCGATAAAACGCCTGGAAACTGCCTCAGTGTGAAAGGAGTCTATGGGTTTACAGATAAGAAGGCAAGGTTTGTATATGGGTATATAGCTGTGTAGGGAGTTAAAGTGTCACTAAACCCACATCATAAAAAGCTTTCAATAAATGCTGTATTGCATACTGTTCATACTCAGTCATTGTGAGTATTCTACAAAAAAAACTGGTTGATCCTGCTGCTCTTTTTCGCCACCTTAGCTTGAGATTTTGAAGCTGTGGTGGCAGCTCTGCACATGCTCAGTTTTCAGCGAGTTTCCATGCTGAGCTTTTCCTCCCTATCACATATGAGCAGCCCATGTGACTATAGAGTCACACATGTGGGTGTATACAGTGGTGTAAATGACAGCCCACTCCCTCCCTTCTCTATGCCCACCAACCAGCTAAACACAATAAGGACGGGATATTACTTCTTGATTGCTGGAGGCTTCACTTCCCTCTTATTCTAAAACAGACTGGAGGGGTGTGATGCTGCCTGTGACTGGCAGAAATCCGACCACACCATGTTGTCAAAAATGAATAAAGATTTAATTTCAAATATTGATATGAATTATTTATTTTTAGTCTGTATTCCAAAGGCTTTTTTTCATTTTGAACATGTGACACACAGCAGAGGACTAGAACCGCCTCCTGCTTGCTTCCCTTCAGACAGGCTGGGAAAGATCTTGGTCATGTGACATCTGTATTTCTATTTTTTTTAAATTACAATAATTGCAGTGCAATCATCCACACGCAGAAATAGAAGGGGCAATTTAAATTAAACAAATGTTTGTTTAGTATCACTTTAATTGAGAAATGTTGGTGTCGGCATATGTCCACACCCTTTTATCACCTCATGCATTAATATGTACCGTATATGCAGTTTGGATTTGAGCACAGGCTTTTTTTTTTCCAACTCTGTTGCATAATGCAGGTCAATGACCTAACTGGTTCTGTAGCTCTCTTCACACTTTGCCACTTTACCCCAAATTTGTGCTATATACAGTAAATCTCTCTATTTTTATGCTAGGAAGTAAGTTTGCATTATGGTGGTAGATTAGGGATCAGCCAGAAAGGGATCACTTTTGATGCATTTTGCCACCCTGAACATGTATTGCAGCAAACAGAGTTCCATTTTATTTTTTTGCTAGCTGTATGTAATGGTGTAAAGCATTGTATAAAGCAGCAATTCTCAACCAGGTTTCCCTCAAAGATTGTTAGGGTTTTTAGGGCTGCGCCAAATTGACCATTTGGTGTATCTGCAGTTGCAGGGCCATCATCACTTGACAGTCAACAGCATGATGCCAATTAACTTTTTAGCTGTCTGTAGGGGGGGGGGGGGGGCTTTCTTCCTTATATTCACCAATGTAAGGAGCATGTCTCCCACAGACCACCATTAAATTAGGTCCTGGAGACCTGAACATTTTTTTTTTTTTTTCATGGGTTCCTCTGGATTAAAAATGTTGAGAAAGGTATAGAGGGTCAATTCAGAATAGCAGGTGGCACTAGTTACCTTAACAGGAAACAATGAAAACCTCCACAGGGTTACTAGTAGGGATGAGCTCTGGCGTGTTCGAATGCTCCACGTGCAGAGCCTGCCAGGAAGTCGGCGCATCGCTGCGCTAATCACAGGCAGTGAGACATTAACCAATCTCTGCAGCCGCGCAATGTCTCACTGCCTGTGATTAGCGCAGCACTGCACCGACTTCCTGGCAGACACTGCACGTGGAGCATGCGAACACGCCAGAGCTCATCCTTCGTTACTAGCTACTTCTATCCTCAAAAGTTTTGGAGGAACTTCCTCTTTAGCACAAAGCAGGATATATCAATGGATTTCTGTTTTATGTGCAAAATGTTAAGTCTATAATCAGCATAAACCAATAAGTGTTTCCAGTCTTCAGGTTTACATTTTATATGCTCCTGTGCCCAATGTTGCCATTTGACAAGTAAAAAGGTGCAATTCTCAGATACCTCAAAATGACAATATGTAGTCCATAATAGTCCGTCGGCGATTGCAGGTGAGAAAATAGGTGAGTTTGTCAGGGCTACCACCATGGAGACCAGAAACAAGTTACAGTAAAACTAGGAGAATGTTGCCACCTGTTGCCCAATATTGCCACCTTTTTTCCTTTTCTTAGACCAAAAGAATATTTGAACCGTGAGTTGCTTTCTGCTACTTTAGCTCCTCTTCCTCAAGGGTTGATATGTTGTGAGTTGAGCGATACCCATGCACAAATGTGTAAAGAGTTGGTTATTTTGTGCAGTTATGGACATCTTGTACCAGTCTTCTCCAATCTCTCATTAACAATGTTTTCACACACAGAACTGTGTCTCCCCAAGTTTTTTTTTTTTTAAAGTATTCTTTTTAGGTTCTAGAAGTTCTACTTCATAAAATTCCTGTCAACTTCTTATATGCTGCAAGCACCAACCGACAGTTAAGATGGCCGTACATGGATCAAAATTCAGCTGGTTCAACAGGAACCGTCTGAATTTTGATCTGTGTGTAGCTCTGTCTGTTCAACAGAAGCCGGTTGTTAGACTGGTTCCTGTTGGCTGATCCTGGTGGAAAACCAGCATTCGATCAGCGCATGCAGGCAATGGGCTGCAACACTGATCAGTGTATTCTGAAAGCGGGGGAGTGCTGCTGTCTGAATACAAAACTAAATATACATTTACATTTCCCTGCCAAGCAACATTATACCATTTTTTTTTTTTTTTTTAATTAAACAGCAAAAAAAAAAAAAAAAGATATATAACATGCCATAATCGAGTGCTTTGTTTTTATCGCTGCCCTATTTTACCAATCCAGTACAGAGCAGAAGAAGGTGTGTCCAGTACAGCTTGCTATAAATCTCACACGAGTCCTTGTTTTATAGACTGAATGATTGGCCTTATTGTACTCAGCAAGGAAGAAAACTGCAAGCCGTCACAATTAAACTGCTCATTTGTTAACAAAAAGACGCTTTGTTTAATAAAGTACTCATTTCTAATATCTAACTCGGTAGATGTTTATCTTGGAATAGATGTCTAGTGCTATGATGAAACCTCCCACCTGTATAATCAAGAGTATTCTAGATGCATGCATGTATTTTTGGAAGTACAGAGCATGCCTTTTTATTTTTTTTTTCTCAGAATCCAAATAGGCTTGTAAGTAAATAAATACACGTCTTCTTTGTCATTAAATGTTTAGTGCATCTCAAAGCTGGGAGAAGCTATAGAGAATAATAGCCATCTTCATCTCTACCTTTCGTGGATATGTTCCTGATTCTCCAGCGCATCTTATGCAGCATGTTGCAGATTATGACCACTCGCCGACCGCCGCATGTACATTTACGTCGGCAGAATGGCACGGCTGGGCAAATGGGCATACGGGTACGTCCCGTTGAATTTGCCGCCGTGTGGTCACACGCGCGACCCTGACGGGAGCTCCGTGAGTAGGATCGCGGGTCCCGCAGCCTCGATGTCCGCGGGGATACCCGCGATAGTCTCACGGAGCTGAAGAACGGGGAGATGCTAATGTAAACAAGCATCTCCCCGTTCTGCCTAGTGACACTGTCACTGATCATAGCTCCCTGTAGTCGGGAGCGGTGATCAGTGATGTGTCACACACAGCCCCTCCCCCTAACAGTTAGAATCACTCCCTAGGACACACTTAACCCCTTCCTAACCAACTAGTGGTTAACCCCTTCACTGCCAGTGTCATTTTTACAGTAATCAGTGCAATTTTATAGCACTGATCACTGTAAAAATGACAATGGTCCCAAAATGTGTCAAAATTATCCGACGTGTCCGCCATAATGTCACAGTCCCAATAAAAATCGCAGGTCGCCGCGATTACTAGTAAAATAAAAAAAATAATAATAAAAATGCCATAAAACGAACCCCTATTTTTGTAGAAGCTATCACTTTTGCGCAAACCAATCAATAAGCGCTTATTGCGATTTTTTTTTTTTTTAAAAATCTTTTTGAGTAGAAAAACATACAAACAAATAACAAACATCAGTAAACCTGCCACAGCTTTGGAATAGACCCACGCAGGGGTCAGTGCCAGCCGGCAATTGGACTGCTTCCATTATTAGTGACAAACAGCTGTAGCACATCTACAAGAAAAGAACATACAAACAACCTAGTGTTGTGTTGGCTCCCGCTCAATTGAAATATCTAAGGATCAGATCTTTCAGTGAAGACCCAAGGGACCATAATAGATATCAAATGAACCTGTATCAGAGTTTATAACTCACAAAAAGGCACTCAATGTAGCAATATCACAACCACCCGTATAGTGGTGTTATGTACCTGCTCAATCAGTCCGCAGTTGCAGTGGAGGCCTCCGCTAGCCATTTGGCCCACACTCTATCATATTTTTTGGGGCATCCCCTATTTTGGTATGTTTCCTTATATAGTGATAGTACTTTATTGACATGTGTTTTCCATAGCATTATGGAGGGTGGGGCATGTTTTTTCCAACATAGAGTGATCATTTTCCTGGCATAGAAAAGCAGGAGTCCTATCAGAGTTCTCTCTGCGATCCTGGGGGCTAGTTCTTTTACTAGGCCTAGAAGGCATATCTGCGGGGTTAGGGCTATATCTATTCCCACCACTTGCGATTTATTTTTTTATTTTTTTTACTAAAAATATTTAGAATAGTACGTATCGGCCTAAACTGAGAAAAAAACATATATTTTTTTATATATTTTTTGGGGATATTTATTATAGCAAAAAGTAAAAAATAATGCATGCTTTTTTTTTTTTTTTCAAAATTGTCGCTCTATTTTTGTTTACAGCGCTAAAAAATAAAAACCGCAGAGGTGAGCAAATGCCACCAAAAGAAAGGTCTATTTGTGGGGGAAAAAAAGAACGTAAATTTTGTTTGGGAGCCACGTCGCACGCGACCGCGCAATTGTCAGTTAAAGCAACGCAGTGCCGAATCGCAAAATGTGCTCTTATCTTTGGCCAGCCAAATGGTCCGGGGCTTATTTAAAGTATAACTAAAGGCAAAATTTTTTTTTTTTTTTTTTAGTTTTGTATATAGTGCAACATAAGGGCAGACAATACAGGAAAAATCAGAGGGTCCTGCTCGTTAGAGCTTACAATCTTGTTTACTATTATCATTGAAAGGGAAAGTAAAAGAAAATCCCAAATTTTGGGTTGTCCCCAGAAAAGAAGTAGACTGAAAATCTTCCAATGGGGTTCTGTTAACCCAGTGCCTTTATTATGCTGGAATTTCCTCTCACTTCCTGTGTAGGACAGGAAGTGAAGGGAAATCTCTGCAATAAGACACAGATGGTGAAAAAAAAAAATCTCACAGGGGTTATAACCCTCCCTTGCTCTATCCAAAAAAAAAAAAAAAGCTTTTGCCTATAGTTGTACTTTTACTGGTTTAGGAGAGGATCACTATTACACTCCTGGGAAGGCTGTTCAGTATGAAACAAGCACATACACTTGCCAATAAATGGTATGTAATAAAATGTAAGTTTGTAGGGGGGCTAAAATGAATCGGTGTACTCAAGAGGAACTTATTAAAAGCTGAAAGTAAAAGTCCTCCCTTGCGGTGGGGCTTCTCTTTGACTCTGCCTTTGACACTGTTACCACTAATGCCTCTGGTGCTTGGATTTTGCTCCTGCCTCATTGCAGAAGATCTTGATAGGTCCCTCTGACATTCATACATACTGTATACTAGGGTCAATTTAGACAGGCTCCAATTAACCTACCAGCGTGCCTTTTGGAGTGTGGGAGGAAACCTGAGTACCCAGGCCACACAGGCACAAGTAGAATATGCACATTCCAGGCAGGTATTGCCGTGCTTGAGATTCCAACTGATGACCCTAGTGCTGCCAGATGGAAGTGATAACCACTTAAGCTCTTCCTGCTTACTAGTAGTACTACACAATAACTATGCTTCAGTGCAAAGCTCCTTAAATGCAAGCCTCTGGTTAGGTCTGGGCTGATTGAAAACAATAGACTTTCTGTAATGTGAGCATATCTTGCCAGTCATCGGACAGGGAGGCTGATCACATTGCTAAGTATTTTTTCTCTTTTATTGTATTGCTCTGTGAACTGCCCGACCCATGTGCACCTTCTTTTAACCACTTCTGGAATGCCCACCGTACTGCAGCATGGCGCCCCGCTGCGCAAAATCGCGTACCTGTATGTGATTTTTGTGCACGTGGTGTAGGGGGCGCACCGCACCTGCCGTGACCCGCCGATCCTTCACAGGAGACACAGGGCAGAGGTGTGCCTGTGTAAACAAGGAAAACCGTTGATCTGTCAGTGCAGAAAACGATCTCTGTTTTCCTCCAGTGTAACACTTGCCCCCCCCCCCCCCCCACAGTTAGAAAGCACCTCCCAGGGACACACTTTACCCCTTGATCGCCCCCTAGTGTTAACCCCCTTGTCTGCCAGTGTAATTTACATTTACATACAGTAATGGGGGCATTCTTTAGCACTGATCACTGTATTGGTGTCACTAGTCCCCAAAAAGTGTCACTTGGGGTCAGCTTTGTCTGCCACAATGTCACAGTGCCGCTAAAAATCGCAGATCACTGCCATTACTAGTAAAAAAAAAAAATGCCATAAATCTAACCCATAGTTGTAGACGTGATAACTTTTGCGCAAACCAATCAATAAACGCTTATTGGGATTTTTTTTTAACAAAAATATGTAGCAGAATTCATATCGGCCTAAACTGATGACGAAATTCGATTAAAAAAAAAAATATATAATTATTGGGAATGTTTTATAGAAGAAAGTAAAAAAAAATATATATTTTTTTATTCAAAATTGCTGCTCATTTTTTTTTTTTTGGTTTTATAGCGCAAAAAAATAAAAACCGCAGAGGTGATCAAATACCACCAAAAGAAAGCTCTATTTGTGGGGAAAAAAAAAAATACCTCAATTTTATTTGCGTACAATGTCACACAACCGCACAATGTCACACGACAGCGTAAATGACCCGGTCAGGAAGTGGATAAAACCTTCCGGGGGTGAAGTGGTTAAAATCTGCTTAGAAATTGACCAGAGCATGTGCTTTTATTGCTATGCCAGTCACATCCCCTGATAGGAGAAATGAGACAGATCGCTGCTCCAGGTGAGTATAATAATCCACCAGAAAGGAAGGGCAGAGTGCCAGCTGCGGCTCGCAACTGTAGACCAAGTGAGAGCAATTAGCTGCACACCAACATACGCCCAACAGGTTTATTGAACGACTGCCCCCAGGACTAAACCTGTTGGGCGTATGTATGATTTTTCTTACTTGAACTGCATCCCCTGATACACAGAATGCCACTAGATTGTCCAGAGTAAAACTGTGTCATATCATGAATACAATAAATACTCGTATAGCTTTCAATTTTGCATTAGAAAAGACGAGGCTTTGGTGAAATGTATGATTGTGTGTAGTAGTAAACTGCCCTCTAATAGTGCTAGTATTGGGAGGATGGAAGCTGTAATTGGCATCCATTCCTGACCTATTGAGCAAAAGCTAAGAAGGGTTTTAGCCACTTTTCTTTGTCAAGTGGCAATCTTCTCATTACATTTGTAGCATGAGCAAACGACTTCATGACTGTCATTTACTCCTTAACTGATTATATTGATTTAAGCTTTTGCTGGAGATGCTTCTTTAATTTATTCTTGAGTCGTATATAAAGCGTGTTGTTTTTAGTCTATGCAGTAATTAAAATTAATGTATTAGATGATTCTGGGATGAAGTGCTTCTTTAGCATTTCAAATTTAGCTTCTTCAAGATTAGATACTGTCATTAGATAATAAAAGAAGCTGGATTTACAGTTTAGGTGTAAACATCACTTAAGAGAATAAAGTACAATACTATGTAAGGATTATTAGCAGTAGGGAAGCACTGAGCCCCACTTTAGTGCATAATGCCCCCCACTGTGCACTAGCGAGTGTCATATAGCCAGAGAGCTGTATGAATAAATGACTGTAAATATAGGTTGCATCATAATCCAGCATTTATGGATTTGCAGATAGCCACAAAGGCACCCATTAAGTGCCGGTTCACACAGGGACGACCTGTCGGGCCACTTAGCCGCCTGACAATTCGCGCTTCGTTCTGTACTATGGAACCGTTCTAATAGGAACGACCCAAGTCGCTCCGACTTAGGCCGGCTTCACACTGGGGCGGTGCGGGAGGCGACGGTAAAACAGCGCTATATTTAGCGCTGCTTTACCATCATTTTAGCCGCGGTATGCGGCCGCTAGCGGGGTGGTTTTAACCCCCGCTAGGGGCCGAAAAAGGGTTAAAATCCCCCGCAAAGTGCCGTTGCAGCCGGCGGTATCCCTGCGGTGTCCCATTGATTTCAATGGGTAGGAGCGGTGAATACACCGCTCCTTCACTGCTTCAAATATGCTGCTAGCAGGACTTTTTTTACCGTCCTGCTAGCGCACCGCTCCAGTGTGAAAGCCATCCGGCTTTTACACTGGAGTGAAAGGACCCGCTTTTTTCAGGAGCTACATAGGCGCCATTTTTAGCGCTGTAGCTCCTGAAAAACGCCCCAGTGTGAAAGCACCCTTAGAAAAAGGTTCCTGCACTACTTTGGAACGACTTCAGGGCGACTTGCATTGACTTCTATACAGAGGTCATTTTGCAAGCCGCTGCCGCTGAAGTTGTGTGCAGATCGCCTTGCAAAGTCGCACTGCAAGATTGGATGGGATCGGATGAAAACGGATGGACTGTGCGTTTTTTTTATCCGATCTCCCTATCTCTGCAGGAGACGGACCTGTCATCCGTCTGCTCAGGGGGGGATTTACGCAGCGATCCCCACTGAGCAATAGGAGTCCGTCCAACGGATCCACCCGTGTAAAAGGGGCCTAAGATGCTACAATGGAAAAACATGGGTTCACTTCAATTGGGTTGTTTTATTCTGTTTATGTGCCATGGTAAGTGTGCTTTTTAAAATATTGAGTTGTATTTTCTTGCTGTACATTAAACATATATATGAACTAGGTATGTGAACCATGTTCTGAAGGAATCCTTCATACTAATATTTATCTGTCTTTTTTTTCTCTTAGTGGCTTTCATTTTTAACTGGATTGGATTCTGTTTATCATTTTGCATAACCAACACAATTGCTGGACGCTATGGAGCAATCTGTGGCTTTGGATTATCACTGATCAAATGGATTTTAATTGTCAGGGTAAGTTTATTTTCCCATCTGTTTTTAAATTTGAAATCACATTGCTGTTGTGCAGTTAAACTTGTATTTGCACTAAGCGGTTTTCTGTTGTAATTATACATTATATTGAAAAATTGGAGGTACTGCATACACATACCAAGGTACATAGAAAACGTGTAGTGCCTTAAAGCGATAGTAAAGTCTTGGGGGGGGGGGGGTTTCTCCTGCAAGGTAATTTCATAATGTGCTAGTATGCCCCACATACTAACACATTATGAGAAACTGACCTTGAAAGAATGCCCTCGAACAGCGTGCTTGTCACTGCTGCAGGTGCTTCCATCATCACCCGGCCTTCTTTCTGGGTTCGAGGACTCTGACCGCCTGACTGGACAAGCTGCAATGTCATTCCCGTGCACATGCTCGGTCACGGCACACAGCTCTGAAGGTATGCTGTTCCTTCAGAGCGTATGCAAAATTAGAGTTTACTACCACTTTAAATCTGTGATATGAAAGTAAATATAATAGGTAATTAGGTGAAATTTTCTCATTCTCGCACCCTCTGAACTAGAAGTGCACAGAATATTTGCCGTAAGGCCCCTTTCACGCTTCAAAGTCACGCGATTTTGACAAAATCCGACTTTGCCCTGCGACTTTAATTCCGACTTCAATGAACAGGGATCCGACTTTGATCCCCGACAATACCAGGCTCTGGTATGAATCTGTGCATGGAGTTTCCCCTAAAATGTAAAAAAAAAACGTCATTGGGTTCCCCCTCCAAGAGCATTCCAGGCCCTTCGGTCTGGCATGGATTTTTTTTGGCGTGGGGGTCCCCCCCCCAAAATCCAAACCAGACCCTTATCCGAGCACACAGCCTGGCAGGTCAAGAAAGGGGGTGTGGATGAGTGAAAGCCCTCCCCCTCCTGAACCGTACCAGACCGCATGCCCTTAACATGGGGGGTGGGTGATTTGGGGTAGGGGGAGCTCTGCGCCCCACACCCCCAAAGCACCTTGTCCCCATGTTGAGGACAAGGGCCTCTTTCTGACAACCCTGGCCGTTAGTCGGGGTCTGCGAGCGCCGGGGGGGGGCTTATCGGAATCTGGAAGCCCCCTTTAACAAGGGGGCCCCAGATCCCGGCCCCCCACCCTGTGTATATGAGTAACGGGTACATTGTAAAAAAAAAAAAGTGTAAAAAATAAAACACAGAACACATCTTTTAAAAGTAATTTATTAGGCAGCTCCCGGGTCTCTTTCGACTTCTTCTCCGGCACTTCTGGCGACGTCTTCTCCGCTGATGTCTTCTAGCCCTCTCCGGTTCTTCTCCACTATCTTTTCACTCTTTTGCTGAGTCTTCTCCGCTGTCTTCTCCCTCTGTTCTTCTTCCTGTGTTGACTCGATTCTCTCTCCCGCTCTAATGCCGGGTGCCAGGTGTGCCACTACTTATATTGGCATGGGGTGCTGTCACCGGAGGCCCGCCCCTTATGACGTCACTCCCCATCATGCCCTGGACGGTGATGTCATGAAGGGTGGGGCCTCCGGATGACATCACACGGTGCCCCCGCCCCATGCCAATATAAGTAGTGGCACACTGTGCACCCGGCATTAGAGTGGGAGAGAGCATTGTGTCAACATCAGAAGAAGAACAGAGGGAGAAGACAGCAGAGAAGACCCAGCAAAAGAGCGAGACGATAGTGGAGAAGACCCAGCAGAGGAAGAAGAACCAGAGAAGACCTCAGCAGAGAGCAGAGAAGAACTGGCAGAAGGCGTCAGTGGAGGAAGCAGAAGAGCCGGAGAGGGGAGAAGAAGTCAGAAGAGACCCCGCAGCTACCTAATAATAAATTACTTTAAAAACTTGTGTACTGTGTTTTATTTTTGACACTTTTTTTTTTTTTTTTTAGGTGAATGGGTAGGGGTACTCATTCACATAGGGTGGGGGCAGGAATCTGGAAGCCCTCTTGTTAAAGGGGTCTTCCAGATTCTGATAACCTCCCCCCCCCCCCCCGCTCGCAGACCCCGATAACCAATGGCCAGGGTTGTCGAGAAGAGGCCCGGGGCCAGGCTCTTGTCCTCATCAACATGCTTTGAGTACATTGCACACTCACATCGGTCCCCAACCCTCAAGGAGCCCACCATCCAAGGTCCCCATTCATATACTAGGGCCAATTTTCAGACAGAAGACAATTAACCTACCTGCATGTCTTTGGATTGTGGGAGGAAACCGGAGTACCCGGAGGAAACCCACGCAGGCACAGGGAGAACATGCAAACTCCAGGCAGGTAGTGTCATGGTTGGGATTCGAACCAGCGACCCTTCTTACTGCTAGGTGAGAGTGCTAACCACTACACCACTGTGCTGCCTCAACATGCTTTGAGGCAGCCCCCCCCCCCCCCTGCCTCAAAGCACCCACCCCACCATATTGAGATTGAGGGCATACAGCCTGGGGCGGTTCAGGAGGGTGGGGTGCTCGCTTGTTCCCCCCCCTTTTTGCTGAACTGACCTGGGCTGTGTGGTTGGATAGGGGTCTGGTGTGGATTTGGGGGGACCCCCGCAACGTTTTTTCAGGGGGGTTCCCCTTAAAATCAACCTTAGACTGAAGGGCTTGCTATGCTCTTGGAGGGGGAACCCATGCCATTTTTTCTTATTTATAATTTGGCGTGGAGTTCCCCTTCAAGATCATCAGAGCACAAGTCGCATGCCAAAGTCGGATCAGTTAATATGGCGATCCGACTTTTATCTGACTTCAGTGATGTTCAGTGGGCTGAAGTAGGATCAAAGTTGGACCAAAGTAGTGCAGGGACTACTTTGTAGTCGGCACGGCTTGAAGTCGTACTAATATGAATGGCTGTCATTGGAAATCATGGGGAACGACTTGTCTTGCTACCTTGCAGTCCTAAATCGTGGGACAAGTTGTACAAATGTAAAAGGGGCCTTAGTAAATCAACCCCTTAGTGCTCTAGATTTAGACAAGTACACACTATTGAGGGATATGTTTTACTCGTATTTTATGTCTGAGGTTTTTTAAACCACTTTAAGGGCTATTCACACCGTTGCATACATCAACGCCTTGCAGTGGTTATCATTTATAATGGCACCACAATGCACTAAGGGAACATACATTCACTACAGCACACAGAAGTACACTACTATCCATTGTGGTGCACTTTGTTGCAAAAATTGTGTGTTTTTTTTTTTTTCTATTTGAGGTATTGTGCTGGTGTGAAACATTGTTGCAACATTCAGCCTAATGCCCAGCACACACAATGAGATTATCAGATCGTCTGTTTTTTTTTTTTTTTTTTGCAAGGATTATCTGATCGAATCTGAGTTTACTAAAGTCACGAAAATTCTCGTACGACGGAATAAAAATTTGGAAGTGATGTCATGTGTTGTAATGCATTTGTATTGCATTTTTGAACGACAGCTGTACTGATTAAACAAAAATCGTACGATCTGGCATCGTACGAATTTTTTTTTTTTTTTGTGCGCGTCCGATCAAATAATATCAGATGAACTGTCCTGATTGGCTCTCGAAAGCTCTGTTCTTATGATCTGATTTATCATACGATCGCTTAGAAAAACTGTATTTTTCGTACGATTTTCTGATCGTGTGTACCGGGCAAAAGGCATTTTAAGCTAAGCAACTTTTCACTTAATACTCCTGTAAAATAGGCAAATACTAATTTGAAACATACAGTATATGTGGACAGTCTTTCCTGCCTCAAAAATGTGTGTTTCTCTTGATCTGGTTTTCTAAACCAGACTTCGCAGCCAAGTCCGGCAACCATTTACTTCAATGCTATAGTCAAATTAGTACAGGCCATTTGAGGTGGGGAAAGGAGCACTCACTTCTGTGCTCTCTCCTGCAATCGTTCGACTCTATTTGTATATATAACACCTGCTCCAGGTTGGTCCATAGATAGCCAGCCTATCGGAAGAGGAAAAAAACACACGCTTTGTTCACTAAAAGCTTCTCTCTTTTATCCAACATTGGTACAGGACACAAGATTAAGCTCTGATGCCAATTCCCGCTGTATAAAAGAAAAATCGATAGCACTTTATTTTGTGTCCTGTGATAAGTAGGAGTAAAAGAAAGACGTTTTTAGTGGACAATAGAGCGACAGTTTCTTTTTCTTTATTTTGATGTTGTCGAGACTGGGAAGAAGCCTAAATGGTGTCTTTGGCTGGCTAGCTATACACCACTCAAATTTTGACCAATTTCGTCTGAATAAGCTAAAATGTCGAGCCATAGGTGGCCCTATTACTACCAAACTTAAAGAAAAAACAAAGGGGCCAGGTGGAAAATTAAACGCAGAACAGTGATTGCATCCTCTCGTCCTCTCTGAGCAGTAAAAATTTGGGTATTCAAACAGGCACTGTGCCCGTCTTAACCACTTAAGGACCGAGCCTCTTTCTGAGATTTATTGTTTACAAGTTAAAAACATTTTTTTTTTTTGCTAGAAAATTACTTAAAACGACCAAACATTTATATATATATATATATATATATATATATATATATATATATATATATATAATATATATATATATATATATATATATATATATATATATATATATATATATATAATTTTATTTTTTATTTTTTTTCTAACACCCTAGAGAATAAAATGGCGGTCGTCGCAATACTTTTTGTCACACCGTATTTGTGCAGTAGTCTTACAAGCGCTTTAAACAAACAGGATAAAACCTAAAAAGCCACCCTTAGGCCCACCCCTCTGCGCTTGTTGTATGTGAAACCCCTTTAGTTTTATATGTTAGAAAATATTAAATAAGTCTTACAAGCGCACCTTTTTTAGAAAAAAAATACAAATTTTTTTAGAATTGCAAAATAAGACAACAGTAAAGTTAGCCCAATTTTTGTGAAAGATAATGTTACGACGAGTAAATTGATACCCAACATGTCGCGCTTCAAAATTGCGCCCGCTCGTGGAATGGCGACAAACTTTTACCCTTAAAAATCTCCATAGGCGACGTTTAAAAAATTCTACAGGTTGCCAGTTTTGAGGTACAGAGGAGTTCTAGGGCTAGAATTATTGCTCTCGCTCTACCGATCGCGGCGAAACCTCACATGTGTGGTTTGAACACCGTTTTTTCATATGCGTTCGCTTCTGCACGCCAGCTCGGTGGGACGAGGCACATTTAAAATGTTTTTTTTTATTTATTTTACCTTTTTATTTTTACACTGTTCTTTTTAAAAAAAAAAAAAAAGTGTCACTTTTATTCCTAATACAAGGAATGTAAACATCCCTTGTAATAGAAAAAAAGCATGACAGGACCTCTTAAATATGAGATCTGGGGTCAAAAAGACCTCAGATCTCATATTTACACTAAAATGCAATATAAAAAAAAAAGTTAAATCTTGAACTAGATTTACTAAAACGATAGCGCACAGAATCTGGTGCAGCTGTGCATAGTAGCCAATCTGCTTCTAAATTCAGCTTGTTCAATGCAATAAGCCCATGTAAACATTCAGGGCGGGTTTGAAATTCAGCGGAACTCACACGGTTTTAAACCGCCATTTCAGTCTGACTTTGGGGGCGATTTGACAGACATATGTGCGGGTTCATGCACAGATGTCTTTTAAAATCGCCCCTCAAGTCGCCAAAAGTAGTGCGGAAACTACTTTTGGGAACCAGTGCGGCGCCGCAAAGTCAGCGTCGCACCGATTCGGATGTTGCCATTGCCGGTAATACGCTCCGATATGTCAAATCGGCCCAATATGAACGTGGGCTAAAACCTAGAAAGTGATTGGTTACTATGCACAGCTGCACCAGATTCTGTGTGCATCTGTTTTAGTAATGTAGGATACACACTATAAGAAAATCGGGCGAACGTTCATCCAATTTTTCTCGCTGTTTCACAATAAATCGTAAGCGATGAACGAAAATTTGTATGACCATTTTCGTACGACAAAGGCTTTTTTTGCTGTTTGTTTCTGATCATGCGCAATCTTTCTTTTATGATTTATTTTTATTTTTTGGTATGAAAATAATAAGAAAACGGCACACATAAAACGAAAATCGAAAAAACAAATTTTGAAGTTTGTCCCTTCGAGAATTTCCGTCCAAAAATTCGGAATTGGCTGTTAAAAGTTGTGTACACACTATATGAAAATCGTACGAAAATTCTTTGGCTGAAAGTGTTGGCCCGATTTTCTTATAGTGTGAGCCTTTAATCTCCCCCTCTGTGTCCACTAAAAACGTCTTTCCTTTATTCCCGATTACCAGAGGATACAAGGTAAAGCTCTAAAGCCTTTTCTTTCTGGACAGCGGGAAATTGCGTCAGAGCTTAATTTTGTGTCCTGTCCAAGTTGGAATAAAAAGAAAGAAGCTTTTAGTGAACATCATGTTTGTTTGTTTGTTTGTTTTTTTTAACCTTTTTATTTTTATTTTATTTTTTTATTGGGAGGCAGACTCCATTTATTAGATTTACGGCACAGTGTGACGCAGAAAGGCCTGATTAGTTTACATTGCTGCCCTTCTAGACTGAATACGGTTGTTGGAAGTATTCTAAGAAGCTTTTAGTAAGACACACTGTACTAAAAGGGTACCTTTTTAAAATTATACTTGGGTATATTTAGTGAATGTATAACTGGATAAAATGGTTTTCTTTCATATCTGCCTATAGCTGTATACTTTAAAGCTTGCTGTTGTGGCAGCATTGCTGTACATCTATTTGGCCACTGTGTGTCAGTATTGCTTCAGTTTTTGTGCAGACAGGTTTTGTTTGGGTTTTATATTTCTCCACTGTTCTGGAAAGATCTGTGTTTGAGTATGAAAATGGCAGATTTTTTTTTTTTTTTTTTTTTTTTTTTAATTTTTTTTTTTTTTTTTTTTATTTGTGAATACAGAGTTTAGCGCCTTGTGTTTTTACGCCCAATACTCGAATTTACCAGTAAAATACAGGAAAAAAAAAAGGCTCTCCTATGCTGGTCCTAAACGATACAATATTTATTACCAAGGCATAGGAAATGGCAATAAAGAGCATTTATGTCCAGCTAATGTTCTTGGGGTCGATTTTTGAAAGGCTTGGAAATCTCCGCACAGCGTTTTCTGGTTCTCAGCGCTAAGACGGAACTGTTCAATTTGTGGTTTGATCTTTTACAGCCCCAATAATCACGCTGCGTGCAAAGAAATGCCGCATCTGGGGAAAGATCTTTGGTACGGATAGTCAGCTCTGTGCACTTTTTATGTGAGAGGTTTTATTAGGTCTGTCCAGTGCCATGGGAACCGAGGTCAGAGCCGTGCCATCTGGATTGGGCTCTGAAGGGCCAGGATGCCCATATAACATAGATATTATGTTCCTGTCTGCTGATATTGACTTCATTCCAGCTAAGATTAACTTTATCTCTACTGGCAGCTATAGTCTTTCCTTTAGCTGTGATACAAGACCCATAGACATATACACGCTATACACGCCAGGCTTGCTCTGCTGGTATGGGGACCCGTGTTAAACCTCTGTCCGTTCTAATTACAATTTGGCACCTGTGCCTTGTTAATATACAATATGTTTTTTCTTGAATCCTATTAAATTGGATGCACTAGTGGCATATTATTATGGATTTGCTGAAGAGCGAGCGCACAGTAGAAGCTCGCTCTTCTCTAATTGAAAGTCGAATGTAGAGCAGAGAGAAAGAGGAATGAGCGTCTCTTCTGAGTCAATCTGCACTTCGACTATTTGAACTCTTTAAAGATACGTTATTCATTTCAACACAGCAGTTCAAGCTGACCTCCAAGAATTATTTTTTTATTTTAAAGCTTACATTGTTTTAGCTTGGTTACATCTAATTATTCAGATCTCACATCCAATGTCAGGGGTGCAGAAATGCTCTGCAGTAGCCTGCGCTTTATACATAGTTAGCATTGGTCTTTTCTGGATGCTGCTCAAGGGACTTGTGATATGTATACTTTTTTTTTTTTTAGGGCTGCAACTAACGATTACTTTCATAATCGATTAGTTGGCCGATTTATTGTTTCGATTAATCAGATAATAACCTTAATAAAAGTATGGTGTATAATTTAATATGTAAAGTTTAAAAAAAAAAAAAAAGGCAATTTATTCTTAAATATCTATATGCAGTGGTAAATATAAATAACCAACTATATGATTAGGGAGCAAAATCTCTAATCCACTCTGAGAATTACAGACAGAAGAGATATACTGTATATATTATTGGAGGTTGAATCTGGTAAATATCAGACTCGGAGAGAACATTTTTTATTTAGACCCCTTTCATACCGGGACGCATGTAATGTGCCCTGCTCCCACGTAATGTGCCCTGCTCCCACGTAATGTTCCCTGCCTCCTTGAAATGTGCCCTGCTCCCACGTAATGTGCCCTGTTCCCACGTAATGTGCCCTCCTCCCACGTAATGTGCCCTGCTCCCACGTAATGTGCCCTGCTCCCACGTAATGTGCCCTGCTCCCACGTAATGTGCCCTGCTCCCACGTAATGTGCCCTGCTCCCACGTAATGTGCCCTGCTCCCACGTAATGTGCCCTTCTCCCACGTAATGTGCCCTTCTCCCACGTAATGTGCCCTGCTCCCACGTAATGTGGCTTGCCTCCATGTAAAAGTTTACTTTAAATGTAATTGTAATGCCTTCTATTACCTCCAGTCTATCAGCCTCCACCTTCTCTAGATTCAGATGCTAATCTTCCCTGCACAGTCTTTAAAGTATTTTTTTTTAAAAAACATGTTATACTTATCTGCTCTGTAATGGTTTTGCACAAAGCTGCTCCGATTCTTCACTTCTGGGGTCCCGCATTGATGCTTCTGGCTCCTCCTGCCTTCAAGTGTGCCTCAATAGCAAGCTGCAAATTATAGTATAGAGTGTCCCTATAGCAAGGTAAAAAAAAAAACTTCTGACTTTAGAACCACTCACTTCCTGCCCAGGACTACATGTCCCATGAGGCATTGCTCCTCACACAGTCACAAGTTCTCAGGGACTTATTGACATGTATGGATGATGTACTGAACTGTATGTGTGCTGCACTGTATTTCCTGATATGTAAACAAATAATGAATTCTGTATGCAGGCCAACTAATCAGCTAGCCGATTAATCGATTATGAAAATAGTTAACTGTGTGAGCCAGGCCTTCTCGTCCAACATCAGTGCCTGACCTCACAAATGCACTTCTGAAAGAATGGTTAAACATTCCCATAGACACACTCCTAAACCTTGTGACAGCCTTCCCAGAAGAGTTTAAGCTGTTATGGCTGCAAAGAGTGGGCCAACTCAATATTGAAACCTACACTAATGCCCCGTACACATGGTCGGAAATTCCAACGGAAAAGGTCCGATCGGATTATGTTGTCGGAAAATCCGATCGCGTGTGGGCTCTATCGGACTTTTTCCGTCGGAAACTCAGACGGAAAAAATTTGAGAGCAGGACCTAAAATTTCCGAGAACAAAACCCAATTGGACTTTTTCCGATCATTTGTAGAGAGTTCCGACGGACAAAGTGCCACGCATGCTCAGCTCAAATTACAAGACCAAAGCTACTAGCCTCTACGTAGTTCCGTCGTACGCAACGAACGTCACCATGGATTTCCCGACAACTTTGTCCGACCGTGTGTATGCAACACCAGTTTCGGACAAAATCCGTCTGAAAAAATCGGACGGATTTTGTGGTCAGAATGTCCGACCGTGTGTACAAGGCAAAAGACTGGGATGTTATTGAAGTTCATGTGTAAAGGCAGGCGTCCCAAAACTTTTAACAATATAGTGTAGTAGTTGAAGGTTAATGTGAAGGACATAGAACAAGAAAATTGTATAATGTATGGCCAGCTTAAGTTAAATTTGTTTCCAAATTTTTCAAAATAGCCACATATCACACATTTATTTTTTCATACCCTTTCGATAAAAAGTAATTATCCATATGCCTCCAGCAGCAGGTGCAGAATGGTTTCCCTTTTACAGTGTCAAAGTTGAGGCAATAAAAAAATTGCATTATGCAGTGGTATCGTCTTTTGTCTGAATGGTGCTGCCAAATCCTCGTGACGTGGGAGGAGTCACAGACACGCAGTTTGTTACGTGCACGCACGTTCGCTTTGTCCTAATTTTAAAGAAAGCAAGAAAAAATGTAGCTAAAAACAGAGAAAAATTCATTTTTTGGATGATTGAGGTCGTACATACCAAGGTGCCGTTACGCTGAGAGTAATCATGAGCAAATACTATTGAAAAGCTCCCCAGCTACTAACATGTTTGAACATTGCGTTCCCTCTGTGCTGCTTTTTCTATTTTTTATTAGAACGGCGGAGACTAACAGTACGGCACCAAGGACATTCGAAAACGGTCGATGTACTGTTATTTAAACTGGAACCAATATCCAGCCATATTAATAAAAACCCTATCAAATATAATCAACAAAGGCGGATTACATAATCGGTTGTGTTCTGTACCGTGTATATTTCATTTAAAGCAAATTTGTACAGACCTAGAAAGAAAGCCTCTAAAAATTGTATTCTGATAATGTCTGATGAGAAGCTATTTAAGCGCGTGGTACAAGAAGTGTGAGAACGATGAATACTAAAGACGTTTGATGTGTCGTGTTATCAGTGGAGCGTACAGCCTACTGCGGTATCAATCAAAGTGTGCCTATTCATATTCCCTTATCGCGCCCAGGACAAAACTATCTACCGTGGCCAGCAACAGGGCTCAAGCGGCACTTTAAGGTTCATTTAGCCATGTTCTGCTCTCTGCTGGGAACCAAATACAGGAGCATCTAGTTTGAAAATGAAAAGACTTTAATGAGTCTGAGCCTTTGAGGTTGGTATCCTTGGCAGCAGATAGCAATGGGGGGTTTGCTGAAGGTCAAAAGTTTCTCTTTTAAGGGGTCAGCCGAACATCCCGTTCTGATAAGATTAAAGCACTGTGGCTTTGGGGATAATGTTTTGAGTCGCACAGCGCTGAGAAATCTTTAGGCCATGAAGTGCAAGTCGATGCAAAGTGACAGCAATTTGACGAGAACAAGTGTACGTTCAACATCCATGGTGAACAATGTATACACTGTATTTATGTGTATATTATTGTGTGTGTGTGTGTGTGTGTGTGTGTGTGTGTGTGTGTGTGTGTGTGTGTGTGTGTGTGTGTGTATATATATATATATATATATATATATATATATATATATATATATATATATATATATATAATTTTTATTATTTTCCATATTATATTACAAAGTTAACTATACTTTATTTTATTTTACTTGATTGTTTTTCTTGCTTATTTGATGTCATTTTTTTTTCACGTGGCTGCTGCTATAAATGTCTTACTGAGGCTGGGTTCACAATATTTGCAAATTGGATGCGGATTCCCCGTATTCCAATTCGCAATGTTAAGAGATTTGGACCGGCTCTCTATGGAGCCGGTTTATATATCTCCGCTGCTGCTCCGGTATGAATTTGTACAGGGTCCTGTGCGTCTTTTGGTCCATTTCAGGTCCGAATTCAGCCAAAAATTTGGGCTAAAATCAGGCCTGAAATGGTGAATATGGACGCACCTGTACCCTGCTGTGAGCTGTATGCGCAGATAGTGTGAACCCAGCCTAAAGCAATCTTTATACTAGGGTGTGTATGTGTGTGTGTGTGTGTGTGTGTGTGTGTGTGTGTGTGTGTGTGTGTGTGTGTGTGTGTGTGTGTGTATATATATATATATATATATATGTATGTGTGTATATATGTATGTGTATATATATATATATATATATATATATATATATATATATATATATATATATATATTATATATATATATATTATGTATATGTGTACCGTATATACTTGAGTATAAGCCGAGTTTTTCAGCACATTTTTTTGACATTGACAATGACATTTTCCGACCCGACTTTGGGGCCCCCTATCTCTGGGCCAAATTTGGCGTGCAAACAGAGTGTAACTAGCACTACAACATATCCAAATTTGGGGTTCCTAGCACCAAGTGGCCCCGAGATACGGGGCCCCAAAGTCGGTTCGGAAAATGTCCTTCTCTGCTGCAGAAAAGTGCTTGACATTTTCCAACCTGACTTTGGGGTCCCGTATCTCGGAGCCACTTGGTGCTAGGAACCCCAAATTTGGTGTGCAAACCCAGTGGAACTAGCACCATGTCCAAATCCTAGCACCGAGATGCGGGGCCCCAAATTCGGTCAACTGTGTCCATCTGCAGCAATGTCATTTCGGGACCCTTTGGGTCCAGAGACCCCACATTTTGGCTGCAGCTAGGGGGCATCTAGGAACCCTTAACTACCAAGTTTGAAGTTCAGGGGACCTATGGCTGCAAATGGGCACAGTGAGGCATGCAAATGGGCACAGTGAGGCTGCAAATGGGCATTGTTGACCCTCTTTTACACTTACAGTAGCTGCGCATTTCTCACCCTAGGCTTATACTCGAGTCAATAAGTTTTCCCAGTTTTTTGTGGTAAAATTTGGTGCCCTAGGCTTATATTCGGGTCGGCTTATGCACGAGTGTATACGGTTTTATTATTTAGTTTTTTTTTACATTTTTTAAATTTACTACACATTTAAGTTATTATATTTACCTGAAACTAATTTCTGATTGGACTTTATCCATATTTATTCCATATTTTAATAACTGTATTTCATATAATAATACAACACTTTAAGATTGCAACTACTAATTTCAAAGTGTAAAATGTGTCATACACTAAACGATTTCTTTAGTTTAGCCTGCAGGCTGAACACAGATGGGCAAATCCCTCTGGCAGGCTGTTTTACTCTGACTGGCACCAGCTGTTGGAATACTCAAACAGTGGCTGCAGGTACTCTCCAACTAAAATTTTTTTCCAACAGGCTCCTTGGACAAAAGTCCATTGAGCAATCAATTTTTGTGAAAAGGAGCCGTGTCAGCAGGACCTTAAAGAGGAAGTGCTCAAATGGTCACGCAAGCTTCAGAAAAAAAGGAGCCTGCCCTGTAAGGCACCACTGCCAAGCTTCTGTAACACCCCCATGCACAAGATGCTGAAATATGGTGATAGGTTGGTAATTGCATTGTAGGTTTGTGGGGCAATAGTGGGAGTACATTGGCAAAAATGATCAAAAGCAGTTTATTATCTGGGAAGAAAGTGAAGGTTGGGTCCTCCTGGTAGGTTGTTGATCTTGGTATGTGCCTCTATTAGACAGGCAGACCCAACCAAGCTTTGTAAAATGCAGAATGCATCAGTCTGTCCTGTACAAACTATCATTGATGCTAACGGAGGCTTAATATTGCTAAAGAGTAGGCATGGAAAGGCCCCCTAGATTGTATTTTTGTTCCTGATAACTGCAAGGCCTTTATATCTGCTCAGAGCCCTTGTTCACATATCTGCCAATAGGGTTGCACTTTAGCAGACACACTGGGGTGCCATTAATTCTTAATCCGCAAACACTGTGCGTTTTCATGACCGCCAAACCACTCGGTATGTCGCGATTGACAAAAAAGGGCCAGGGACTTCTTTCCCTGTGTTTTTTGCGGGTAGGGCTGCCCACTGAAATGAATGGGCTGCCCGCACGCAGAATGTAAGTTGCAGTAGTGTGGGGCTGAAGGCCTCATGCCCATGGACAAGAAACAACAAAAATGCAGATTTTACAGGCATTTTTCTTTTTCTCTGAATGCTGCTCTATTTCAGCCAATGCATTACCGTATATACATTGCGGTGGTTGGATTTGTATTCCAAAGCAGCATTCATGCCCTAAACCTGCATTCAGAAAAGAATTTAGTGGCATAATTCTGCACATACATATTTAAACATGTGCATACTTCCATAAATATGTTCTAGTGGCCATAATAAATTGATATTCTTGCCAATAGCATGAGATTATGCGTATACCCTTCTAAATGTCATACATCTTAAAGCGCACAGGAATGCACGTGATTACTCACCAAAACAAGCGATTTGTGTTACAGTGGATTCAATTGGAGTCTTTCAGTACCACCATGTGCATGAAGTCTTGCCTAAGAAGTAACATTTTTCAGTGGTGTTGATTTACTAAAGGCAAATAGACTGTGCACTTTGCAAGTACAGTTGGCGCTAATTTTACCCAGAGCTTAGTGAATGTGGTGAAGGTCTTCTGATTTCAATCATCCAATCATGTGCAAGAAAAAATGCTGTCTTTTTCTTTATTTTTCCTTGCACCTGATTTGGTATTCTTTACGAAATGAAGCTTCACCAAATTTACCGTATATACTCGAGTATAAGCCGAGTTTTTCAGCACATTTTTTTGTGCTGAAAATACCCCCCTCGGGGTAATGACATTTTCCGAACTGACTTTGGGGCCCTATATCTCGGGGGCCACTTGGTGCTAAGAACCCCAAATTTGTGTGCAAACCCAGTGGAACTAGCACTACAACATATCCAGGGGTTCCTAGCACTAAGTGGCCCCAAGATACGGGCCCCAAAGTTCGGAAAATGTCATTCTCTGCTGCAGAAAAGTGCTTGACATTTTCCGAACCGATTTTGGAGCCCTGTATCTCGGGGCCACTTAGTGCTAGGAAGCCCAGCTTTGGATATATTGTAGTGCTAGTTCCACTGGGTTTTCACACCAAATTTCCTAGCACTAAGTGGCCCCGACATACGGGGCCCCAAATCGGTTAACTGTGTCCATCTGCAGCAATGTCATTTCGGGACCCTTTGGGTCCAGAAACCTAAAATTTTGGCTGCAGCTGGGGGGCATCTAGGGACCCTTAACGGGTTAAAGTTCGGGGAACCTATGGCTAAAAATGGGCACAGTGAGGCATGCAAATGGACACAGTGAGGCTGCAAATGGGCATTGTTGACCCTCTTTTCCACTTACAGTAGCTGCGCATTTCTCACCCTAGGCTTATACCCAATAAGTCAATATGTTTTCCTATTTTTTTGTGGTAAAATTAGGTGCCTCGGCTCGGCTTATACTCGAGTATATACGGTACCAAGTTCTGGGGAAAATTAGTGCAATCTCAATGTATTCATCTTGTGTGCTTTTTAACCCTAATCTGCAGAAGGTTTTAACATTTCTGGTTAATATTTTAGGAACTATGACCCAGCATAGTAGTTTTTAGAAAATATACTTTTGGAAAGCCTGAAATCAATTGTAACACAAGTTTAATACTAATTAGTACAAAGAATAATCAGTTTATGGCTAAAGCTGGGTACACCCGAGCCGAATGGCGCCCACCGACTCCAGGTCAGCACTCTCTGCCAATGGCGGAGAGCGCTGATCATAGTGTTCTGGCGGAGATGGGTGTCCCCCTGTCAAAACGCAACACTCAGCAGGAGAGATTGTTGTACTAACTTTGCATAGTGAGTACAGCAGCTCTGTTTTTTTTCGTTTTCTTCGCGAAAAAAACAAAGTGCATACCAGGCTTTCATTTTTATGTATCTTCTTTTTTTTTTTTTTTTTTGTCATTTTGAAATACTTATCTAAACTCTACTATCTTTTTTTTTTTTTTTCAGTTCTCTGACTATTTTACTGGATATTTCAATGGACAATACTGGCTTTGGTGGATATTCCTTGTACTTGGTGAGTATTTATGCATCTGACTGAGTGTCATTTTAAACCCTTAAAATGGAACAGTGTACAAAACTAAATGCACAGCTATCATAAAAAGGTTTGCACTTTTTTACATGCCAAAGTTTTTTATAGTTGCATTCAGCCCTTCTTGGCTATCGCACATTTCTGCCACGTGCACAGCTTGGAAGAACGCTACTTTTGTCTTTATTAAAGCATAAGTTTACCTTTGGAACATGTTGCATACACCCCGCACGCCCAATCCTGTGCTTCTTCCCGCACTGGCTGTCGTCATTTTAAGAACAGCACAGCAATTTGGGGCTCCACCCACACGGCCACGTCATTCATTCTTAGTTTCCTGTGAATGGATAGGCTACAAGTACCGTCAGCCATTGCGGCTAACCGCTTGAAGTTGCCAATGAACTACAAGGGTGCTGGTTAGCCCTTTGATTCTTCCTGCTCTCAGGTAACTGCCTGCCCGCCCGTATGGTGTATGGACAGACAGCTATCCTGAGAGTCTCTGTAGGAACCTGAGATTGCACCCACGATCTGCTGATCACAGGTGCAATGTTCTGCAGGCTCCTTAAAAAAAAAAAAAAAAAATCAATAAATGCATATTTTTGTTACCTTAAAAAAAATGTGCATTTATTATAATTTTTTCAAAAGTTGAAGTTTTAAAGAGGATTTTACCCTCCCCACCAATTTTGTGCTGTTTCCCTCCTACCCCGCTTCTCTCCCACAATCAGACATTTTTTTTCTAACCATTTTTTAATACCTTATTCCTTGCCCCCTCTTGGCACTAGGAGAGAACGACGTGCCAATTGCCTGCAGTCTGTATCGCGCATCTCAGTAGGGCCCCCAAAACTTGAAAGCATATGGGTGGCTGTGCGTTATCAGTCCACCGGTTGTCTCATCTTGCTTCTTGCAGCCGGCCCCCTGATGCCTGCTTGTCTTTAGAGGGCCAGCTGCAGGCACCCAGAAGAGAACAAGTAAATGAAGAACATGGTGAAACGAGACATGACAATGTGGTGGTGGATTGGAGCAGGATGACACCAGACGTGAAAATGTATTTTGGGGATAACGCAGCAAACAAGATAGAGGGGATTAAAAAATAAAAGTTCCTTTTTACGTTGTTATGCTTTTTAGGCATATAGTATTACCTTCTCATTGGACATGGATGATTATACTGATGCATTGTTCAGTGAGCAGGATTTGTTTTTGATGAGTGAAGATCAAAAAAAAGGCTAAACAGAATCGCAAATCTTTTGGCAGGTAAAACGGCACACTTACACTATGTTGTCAAAAGTATTGGGACACCTGCCTTTACACGCACATGGACTTTAAAGTAATTGTAAAGTCTCGTTTAAAAAGAAAAAGCATAAATAAACATGTTATACTCAACTACTCTGTGCAGTGGTTTTGCACAAAGCCGTCCAGATCCTCCTTTTCTCAGTTCCCTCTTCTCTGCTCCTGGCCCCTCCCTCCTGTTTAGTGCCCCTACATCAAGCAGCTTACTATGGGGGCACCCGAGCCGAACTGCAGCTCTTTGTGTCCATTTAGACATGGAGCTGCCGTTCGGCCCTGCCCCCTCTCTCACGATGGCCTAACTGACTGTGACAGCCACGGAAACCAATGGCACCGCTGCTGTGTCTCAGCCAATCAGGAGGGAGGGACTCTCAGACATCACTTGATAGAGATGGGGCTCAGTTAAGTGTTAGGGGGTGCTGGGGAGGCTGCTACACACATAAGGCTTTTTATCCTAATGCATAGAATGCATTAGGATAAAAAAAACACCTGATTTTACAACCCCTTTATTGGCATCCCAGTCTTAGTCTGTAGGGTTCAATATTGAGTTGGCCCACCCTTTGCAGCTATAACAGCTTCAAATCTTCTGGGAAGGCTGTCCACAAGGTTTAGGTGTCTATGGGAATGTTTGACCACTCTTCCAGAAGCACATTTTGGGAGGTTGGGCGCTCATGTTGGAAGAAGTCTGGCTTGCACTCTCCGCTCTATATCATCCCAAAGGTGTTCTATCGGGTTGAGGTCTGGACTTTGTGCAGGCCACCCCAAACTCGCCCATCCGTGTCTAAATGGACCTTGCTTTGTGCACTGGTGCACAGTAATGTTGGAACAGGAAGAGGCCATCATCAAAATGTTCCCACAAAGTTGGGAGCATGAAATTGTCCAAAATGTCTTGGTATGCTGACACCTTAAGAGTTTCCTTCACTGGAACTAAGGGGCCAAGCTCAACCCCTGAAAACAACCCCATACCATAATCCCCCCTCCACCAAATGATTTGGACCAGTGCACAAAGCAAGATCCATAAAGACATGGATGAGCGAGTTTTGGGGTGGAGGAACTTGACTGGCCTACATAGAGTCCTGGCCTCAACTCGAGAGAACACCTTTGGGATGAATTAGAGCAGAGACTGTGAGCCAGGCCTTCTTGTCCAACATCAGTGCCTGACCTCAGAAATGCGCTTCTGGAAGAATGGTTATTCTCATAGACACACTCCAACTCTTCTGGACAGCCTTCCCAGAAGAGTTGAAGCTGTTAGAGCTGCAAAGGGTGGGCCAACTCAATATTGAACCCTATAGACTAAGACTGGGGATGACATTATAGTTCATGTGGGGGTAACAGGTGTCCTAATACTTTTGGTAATATAGTGTATATCTAAACCCAGTCACTAAAATCTGATTCAAACATGTTAATACCAGG
The DNA here is from genome assembly GCA_028564925.1 of Lithobates sylvaticus. Classification (NCBI taxonomy): domain Eukaryota; kingdom Metazoa; phylum Chordata; class Amphibia; order Anura; family Ranidae; genus Lithobates; species Lithobates sylvaticus. Next base: position 442,271,965 of record CM053027.1, on the reverse strand, counting down.
GCAGAAAGTGTTTTTCAGTTTTTAACTTATTTAATTTTTATACACGCTGGAGCTTTCATGAAAATAAAACTTGGTGATTCTGCCATGTTCAGCCACTTTCTTTTTCTGACATTGTTCGGAAATGACATTCCTGAGCGTGTACTTGGTACATAATTCTTGATGTTGGCATTGCCTAATTATATAATCCCACATGGGCTTTATTTAGAAAGACAAAATGAATAATCTGTAGTAACCAATCTGAATTTATTGTTAATTGGTTCAACTACACTAAAATGCTTCAAACTTATTAAGCGTGATTGCAGATAATTGTTTTTGTACTCAGATATTAAATAAAGGCATGACTGTTAAAGCAATAAAATATAATGAAACCTAAGGCAAGTTTCACTCTGTGTAATTACATTTGTTTATACCTGCTAGAGGCAAAGTGTAAATGCTAGATCACACATGAGTGGGTTTCCTTATTACTTATTTATTCAGGAAAACTATTGCCGAGTTGTTCTTTTGACAGTGCTTATTGTTTGTCTGTCATGCCGACCCTCTGGCTTCAATACTTTGAGCCACTGATCCTGGAAGCAGAATGTAGGTAGGGACTTGTAAGTCTCCTGATCAGCATACTACTTTTGGGCTAATAAAGGTATGGCATCCAGAGAGTCAACTGAATAGCCAGTGGTAAATATTTCACGTCGCTCCAGGTGAGATCCGATACCACACTCCACAATCAAATCTCAAGTGTTTGCTCGGTTCATCTCTACCAATGCAATCAATTGTACCATGAACAGGAATTCTGCATACTAAGATGCAAAATAATAGTCTTCCCTTATTAAAAAATGGCCAGCAGTTCTATTCTGACATGTTTTGCAGTAGGCACAGCTCTTTCTTTCACTTGCTTACTGGGCACCTAAACCACTGGGTTTTTAATTTTTTTTTTTGTTAAAAAAATTAAAAAGACGACATTTTTATATTTTGTTAATACATTTTGCAAACAGGTAATTTTTCTCCTTCATTGATGTACGCCGATGAGGCTGCACTGATGGGCACTGATAGGCTGCACTGATGGGCACCGATAGGCTGCACTGATGGGCACCGATAGGCTGCCCTGATGGGCACCGCTAAGGCGACACTGCTGGGCACTGCTAAGGCGACACTGCTGGGCACTGCTAAGGCGACACTGCTGGGCACTGATAAGGCAGCACTGCTGGGCACTGATAAGGCGGCACTGGTGGGCACTTATGGGTGGCACTGAAGGGCACCAATAGGTGGCACTGATGGGTGGCAGTGATGGGCACTGATCGGCACTGGTAGGTGACACTGATGGGTGGCAGTGATGGGCACTGATCGGCACTGGTAGGTGGCACTGATTGGCACCACTGGTGGGCATTGATAGGTGGCACTGATTGTTAGCACTTATGTACTGGTGGGCACTGATTCGTGGCACTGGCAGGCGGTACTGGTGGGTACATATCAGGTGGCTTCACCTCTTCCTCTTCGGGACCGATGTCCCTTCAACAGAAGATGGCTTTTTTTTTCTCCTCACGCTGTCAGCATGAGAAGAGAAAAAAAAAACGATTACCGATCTTCTGTTTACATCACGTGATCAGCTGTTATGGCTGACAACTGTTCAGGTGGTAAGGGGCTGGGATCGACCCCTTACTCCGATCACCTGAGTCTCATTGACTCGGGCGATCACAGTGCGCGCCCTTCAGGGGGGCGTGGCGAGCATGCAAAGGGGAGGACGTCTATTGAAGGACTCCCGGCAAAGCATATCCGTGCTGTAGCCGTTATTCAGCTATAGCGCGGATCTGAAGGGGTTAAAAGGTTCTATTCTGACATGTTTTGTGGTAGGCACAGCTCTTTCTCATAGGGAAAGCCCCATGCCTGGCACTTGACATGTGAGAGTAGAACATGTTCCTGCTGACTAATTTAAAGCCCCACTTCAGGATCAGTTTCACTCCCTGCCAATCCCCCTCTGTGTGATTGCTGGGGGAAAAAAAATCCCCTTTTAAATGCCCATTTTTTTTTTTACATTACCACGTGGTTACGTGACGCCGCAGCCTCTTCTCCTCGTCTGTTTATTACCTTCTTGGGGTCCTTCTTTAGATGTCCATGTCAATGCCTGCATGATGTAAACACTTTCTATTGGATAGCTGCTTGTGTAGGAGGACTAATGTCATCACTGGGGGGGTGGCAGGTGGTCTCAGAGCACCTTCTCAGCACCCCCGCACTGGAACCAGTGGCGGTGAGGGACCTGGATGGGGGAGTTAGGTGGGTACTGCTGGCTCCACCAGGTAAGGGGGAAAAAAAGACAGTCGGCATGGGTTAGAAGAGGGTGTTAGGAAGTAAAGGTTATGCGTGTGGCTTTAATAAAGAAAGACTATTTTGCATCTTGGTGTGTGGCATTCCTGTTGCTGGCACAATTGGTAATAGCCAGGTGGCTAGCATTTTCAGCAGTCAACAGTGTCTGGCTCTATGTTTCCCCTATCCCAAGTTTCTATTGAACAAAGAGGGAATTTTTGTTCCCTCTTTTATGCTGCGTAATTGATTTCATCTTTATTGCTGTGTGTTTTAGTATGCTACAGACGCCCAGAATTCCTTATAGAGTGCAGTGTGGAATGAAGCAGGTACAGAGGTCTTCCAGAGGACACGGTGCATTCTGGGTATATTGCTGCCCATAACATAGCTGTGTAAAGCTGGTATCTCTTCTGACACTTAGCTTCATCAGTGTGGTGATTGCTACTTGCTTTCTTCAATCAAAATGATGGATGAAGGCAGCCTGTCTAATACTTACTGTGGAAAAAAAATAGATAAAATCTCTATAGCAGTCATAGTTCAGCAACAATAAAACGTATTTATGAGAACTTTTATATGTTTTAGGCAAGTTATAAAACCTGCTTTTCAGAGGGAAAATGTACAGCATGCAATAATTTTGAAATGCTTTTAAAATGAAAAATGAAATGTTTTTACCTGTATTATGCTACTTTAGCGTCTTTGTCAGAATATAAACTGCAGTAAGAATTATGGTTTGGCTGCAGCCTACTTGTTCGTAATGCATGGTTTGGCATCTCCCTGCGGCACACTGAATTTATGTTCGAAACAATAAGCGGTTATGATTAGGGTACTAGTAATTATTCAACCCAATGTAAATACTAACTTTATCTTTAGCTGGCCAGAGACGTAGGTTCAGTTTGCACACACAAACCAACCTCCGAGTTACCTTTTTGTGTGTAATATGTCTTTATTTATGTGTATTACTATGATCAGCAAATCACAAAGAGAAATGGGCTGAATCGGATTTAGTTAAGTATTTTGGGGGGCTGTAGAAAGTTGACACAAAGGTTTTTTACCTTAATGCAGAGAACACCTTAACATAAAAAATTGAATAAAAAAAAAAACCCTTTTAAAATTACATTCATTTTAAAAAGTGTGGTCAAAAAACATAAAAAAGACATAAAAAGATTGAAATATAGTCTTTTGTCATTTTGTGGATTTTAAAAGGTAAATTCTTCAATACGCTGGAAGGAAAACTTTATATTGCAGCTGTCATGAGAGACTTATGAAAGTTGCCATTTCTGACCTCTGCTTTTGAGAATGTTATTTTTCCCGCTGTCATCCTTTTAATGTCTTCCAAGTCCTGGACCTTGACCTGAAACAAGTATGGACATATAGAATTCTTACACTCACAATACAGCATTATGATTCTGGGTTTGTGACTTCATTCCTCTCACAGCTAATATACATACACATCCCATAATACCCAAGGCAGACAGACACAATAGAACAATGGAATACAGCCACACCCCAAACGACCCAACACAGAGCACACCACAGTATGAGACAATATACTATATATATATATATATATATATATATATATATATATATATATATATATATATATATATATATACATACATACATACATACATACATACATACATACATACATACATACATACATACACGTGTGTGTGTGTGTGTGTGTGTGTATATAGAGAGAGATAGTATCTCACAAAAGTGAGTACACCCCTCACATTTTTGTAAACTTTTTATTATATCTTTTCATGTGACAACACTGAAGAAATTACACTTTACTACATTGTAAAGTAGTGAGTGTACAGTTTGTATAACAGTGTACATTTGCTGTCCTCTCAAAATAACTCAACACACAGCCATTAATGTCTAAACCGCTGGCAACAAAAGTGAGTACACCCCTAAGTGAAAATGTCCAAATTGGGCCTAAAGTGTCAATATTTTGTGTGGCCACCATTATTTTCCAGCACTGCCTTTAACCCGCTTGGGCATGGAGTTCACCAGAGATTCACAGGTTGCGACTGGAGTCCCCTTCCCTTCCACTCCTCCATGACGACATCACAGAGGTGGTGGATGTTAGAGACCTTGCACTCCTCCACCTTCCATTTGAGGATGGCCCACAGATGCTCAATAGGGTTTAGTTCTGGAGACATGCTTGGCCAGTCCGTCACCTTTTACCCTCACCTTCTTTAGCAAGGCAGTGGTCATCCTGGAGGTGTGTTTGGGGTCATTATGTTGGAATATTGCCCTGCGGCCCAGTCTCTGAAGGGAGGGGATCATGCTCTGCTTCAGTATCTCACAGTACATGTTGGCATTCATGGTTCCCTCAATGAACTGTAGCTCCCCAGTGCCAGCAGCACTCATGCAGACCCAGACCATGACACTCCCACCACCATGCTTGACTGTAGCCAAGACACACTTGTCTTTGTACTCCTCACCCGGTTGCTGTCACACACGCTTGACACCATCTGAACCAATTAAGTTTATCTTGGTCTCATCAGATCACAGGACATGGTTCCAGTAATCCATGTCCTTAGTCTGCTTGTCTTCAGCAAACTGTTTGCAGGCTTTATTGTGCATCATCTTTAGAAGAGGCTTCCTTCTGGGACGACAGCCATGCAGACCAATTTGATGCAGTGTGCGGCGTATGGTCTGAGCACTGACAGGCTGACTCTCCCCCCCCTTCAACGTTCAGCACTCATACGTCTATTTCCTATATATATATATATATATATATATATATATATATATATATATATATATATAATATATTGTCTCATACTATGGTGTGCTCTGTGTTGGGTCGTTTGGGGTGTGGCTGTATTCCATTGTTCTATTGTGTCTGTCTGCCAAAGTGTCATTTCTTCAGTGTTGTCACATAAAGAGATACTGTATATGCCCCTCACCTGGACTTACTGCATTCAGGGCAAACACCCATGTACGCATATGATGCTGATGCGTATTTCAGCCCGTCATAGATTCTGACAGGCTGCTGGCAGCGAGCTGTATGCTGCAGCTGCACTTGTACCACCTAGGTGCGCAAAATGGCCCGTTTTTAATGCTGTACAGACCAAACCGCCATGTGCGTGAGGCTTTGCTTACCTCTAATTGGGGGAAATAGAGATGTTTGTACTACAACTGCAAAAACTAGCAGAAAAAAACTGTAGTGTGTACCAGGCTTAAAGAGGAGCTTCACCCTTAAAAAAATGACTACAAAGGCATCTTTAGAAATGTCAGCCCAGTATTATAACATTGTGTATACGCTGAATTTTTAAGTGATTTATTGTTAGCTGTTCATGTCATGTGAGAATAAAGGAGAGCAATATGGCTCTCTTAGTATAAAATTATTTTCTTATGGCATGTAAACAATCATTTTAGGTCAGTTTATACATTCTTCAGTGCAGTTTGCATCTATATACATTCATCTGGGTTTTGTTTTGTTTTTTTAGTTGTTTCAGGGGAAAAAAAAAAATCACGAGTGGCCAAAAATATAAAATATTTCCTGCTTTAAAATGGACGTAAGCAAACCACGACCACAAAAGTGGAAAAGGATGCAAACCTTTTCCATTTTTTCCTGCGGACATAAAAGACTCGGATGTAAATGAACGTAAACGGACCTACATCTGTTTACAGCCGCCTGCTCATAGACAAACATTTTGGTTCAGTCTGGTAAACTGACAGATGGAACCAGACTGAACACCCATGTGAAAGGGCCCTTACCTCTCGGGTAAACAAAGTAATTAACTTGGTATTAGAATGTCTTTAAATACGTTTAATATCTTTTCAAATTCAAAGCAGAACCTCAGTAGTAAATAAGGAAAGAAAATGGCTAGTACGAACCTGCTAATTTTCCCCTTGGCAAGAGTACTGAACAATCTGTACCAAGTTTAGTTTTAGCTAAAATAACTATGTCGCGAGTAGCTAATTTGCTCCTTTAGGGTGAAGCAGCTTATGCATTATACAAAATGCCAACGGCCAAATCCATTTCTTTGCAGGATCATTTTAAAACGAGGAGATATGTAGACTGTTCTGTTCTGTTTTTTTTTTTACATGTCTTGCTCGTAGCAACCCCTCATTATAAGTTTACATAATTTCAGCTCATATGTAGCTGTTCCCCAAAACAGCTCTGATGGAAATGCAGGAGAGTCACAGGCCCCTTAGGCTGTATGGTGTGTCTGTGAGTCAGGAAACTGTTCTTTGAAATGCATAGTACATTATGCCATGCTCAGCCAGGCATAGAAAAAGCCTTCATGCTTCCAGATCACAGCACATCCGTTGTATCAGCTTTTCTCCAAAAATATATTGTGGAATATTTACTCAGCCATAATAGTTTGCAAGCCTTTGCATTTAACAAGATTACTTATTTTACAAAGTTGTTTGCTCCGCGTAATGATGACTTGGGAAATAATGTATTAACCCTAAATGTGTTGTCTCACCACACCTGTTTATAATCCGCTCTGTGGACTTCACAATGAAAAGTGCAAATTCATTTTCATCTGGTTTCCTTTGCAAAGCATTCGCAATCTGCATCTGAATTAGAGAATGTAAGCTAGCCCCTAGATTATTCTGGGACCTTTCATTTATTGCATTTTTTACATTTAAGTTAGTATTATTTTTATTCTATATTGTACATATACATATGCTGTTTTATATGTATGTATATGTGTATATGTGTATATATATATATGTGTGTGTGTGTATGTGTATGTGTGTGTGTATATATATATATATATATATATATATAATGTTTGGGGAAACATAAGAAACAAGTGTCAGAAAAAGATTTAATAAACTTTCTGCATTTACACACAGAAGTTTGATCTAAGAAGGAAGTTAGTCACAATGTTTCCTGTTAAAATCCAGGCAGTCTGCCAAGTTTTTTTTTTCTGTCAAGTTACATATATATATATATATATGTGTGTGTGTGTGTGTGTGTGTGTATATAAATGTATATGTGTATGTGTGTGTGTGTATATATATATATATATATATATATATATATATATATATTATTTTTATTTTTATTTTTATATATACGTGTATAGATATCCATATTTTTGAGTATCATTATTATACAGAACCTCTATAGCACCAACAGTTTTTGCAGTGTTTTTCAAAATAAATCCGTTACAATACAATTCCAGACAAGAGGATTAGGAGGGCCTTACTCATGAAAGCTTACAATCTTTGGCAAGTGTTACAAAAGGTAGTAACCGTGTGTGGGGAGGAGGAGTTCAAGACCGAAATATTCAATTGTTACCTAGAGGCAGAATAAAGTCGGGCCGAATGTCAGGAGACATCGGCCAGTTCAAACAAACAACAAATCTAACAAAAAAAGACATTCTGTCCGTGTGTATGGCAACTTGGCCGACTTCTGTCAGACGAGCATGCTGGAAAACCAGCAGCTGACCGACTCCCAATCAGCGATTTCAGCCAATGGCGGAGAGCGCTGATCGGAGTGTTCTGGCAGGGGGGGCGTCCCCCTGTCAGAACATAACAGCTCAGCGGGGGATATCGCTGTACTAACTTTAGTACAGCGGCTCCGACCGGAGCGGACAGTTGACTTACAGTGCGTGCCAGGCTTTAGATTGCCTAAAGGCAGACAGAATAGGCGACAGACAAATGAGTTGGTGTAAAGCATTTCAGAGAAAGGGGGAGGCTTTGCAGAAGTCTTGGATGTGAGCATGGGAAAAGGGTGCTAGAGAGCAGGAGGTCACGGAAGAAGCGAAGGCGGCGGTTTGATCATTTGAGATGAGGTTGGTGATGTAGCTTGGGGCAGAGTTCTTGATGGCTTTGTATGTTTTTTTTTTTTTTTTTTTGTGGTATTCAATGGGCGATCAGAAGCCAGTGGAGGGGTTGGCAGAGAGGAGTGGCATACACTGAGCGGATGATAAGTTGGCTGAGTCTGGTAGCAGAATTCATGGTGGACTGAAAGGGGGTAGGGGGGGTATCCTGTGTAGTGACAGGCCATAGACTGTGCAAATTTCTTTCCTGCAACCATGGTTTGCAGGAAAGAAATTTGCACGATTTCCCCCATCAACACAGACAGTGCTGACAGGGTAATCCCTCCTGCCAAGCAGCTGTCTGCTCCCGGCGAGGGCAGGTGGGGGAAGCCGCCCCCTCCGGGAGAAGACAGTGATTATCGCTTAAAGGCTATAGCAGCCGCTAGCGATTATCACAAAGGGAATTCAGCCTGTGATTCGAGCCATCTTTGTCCGCTCTTACCAATATATTTATTATAACATTGTTTTAATCATAAGCTGGCATTGCTGACACCTCCTAGTTGCCTGTCTCTGGGTTCAGTACTTGAAGTCACTAAACTGGAACGAGGATGCACCAAGTGAAGCTGTGCCTGATCCACATACAGTATATGCGCTAGGTTGTTAAAACATTGAAGCCAGGGTGTCGGCAATGGCAGCCTACATCTACTTTTCAGCACTGGTTTCTTGTATAGTGTCTTTATTTTCTGACCAAAATTCACGTTTGTATTGGCTCCATGTATTTAGGCAGCAGGATCATATCAAGAAGGATCGCATTTTGCCAACATATTCTTGTTTCTCTTTACCTTCCATAATCTTTGCTCGCTGCCATAAATAGAAAGCTCCAATAATCATGTGTTTCTATGATGTGGGGTTAGTATTTAATTTTCAGGTCTCTAAAGTTTCCAATCACTCTCCCAAAGAATTCAATTCAAAATACTAATAACTTACAAAGCAATCTACAACTCTGCTGCCAGCTACATTACTAACCTAGTCTCAAAATACCAACCTAATTGTTCTCTTCTTTCCCCCAAGACCTCCTGCTCTCTAGCTCCCTTGTCACTTCCTCTCATGCTCGCCTCCAGGACTTCTCCCGAGCCCATCCTATCCTATGGAATTCCCTATCCCAATCTGTCCAACTATTTCCTACTCCACTTGTCCACTTTTAGGCGATCCCAGAAAACCCTTCTCTTCAGAAAGGCCTATCCTGCCCCTGTCTAATAACTTTACTTTTATTTTCTTCCTCAGCTCATCCCCCCCAGTTATCCCTTTTGTATCTCTTGACCCTCCCTCCTAGATTGTAAGCTCTAACGAGCAGGGCCCTCTGAATCCTCCTGTATTGAATTGTACTGTCTGTCCTAATGTTGCAAACTGTTGGCACTATAAATCCTGTATACTAATCATAACCCAGGTATCCAAAGATATGCCATCTCGCTCCACTACTTGCCTCCAACAGGTGGCAACATTTTAAACTAAAACTTTTCTTTGAAAAATATGGAGGCTGTCGTTACAGTCCTCTTTCTGATGATGCCATTTGCCTGGCTGTTATGCTGACCTCTGCCATCAATGCTTTCTGAGATCAGAAAAGTCTGGAAAAAAAAATCCTTATTTGCATACTTATTCAGTGGCTCACACTACTGAAGCCACTGGGTCAACATGACAGCCAAGCAACAAGCATTTCAAGATTGAAATGTCAGCCATGTTTCTCTTTCAAGGGTCTATGGAATATATGCAACAAGAGGCCTACATAATATCAGACCTTCATGGCTGAAATACTTGAATGACTGGCATCATGAATTCCTCGGTGTCTCTTTGTATACTAATGGCAGGTAGAAGAGCTGCAGCAACCTGTCCATTCCTAGCTAGCAGGGTACCAAATGAGAAAATATTCATAATTAACCAGAATGAATTGTGTTAACCTGCTTGTTATACAGACAGGTAACCTGAGTTTAGCTTGGAGGAGTCCATAAAAGGTTCACTTTTTACTTTTGGTTAATTTTATATAATTTTTTTTCTTATTTTAGGATTGTTGCTCTTCTTTAGAGGATTTGTCAATTACCTCAAGGTGCGAAATATGTCTGAAAGCATGGCAGCTGCTCACAGAACACGATTTTTCTTCTTGTACTAGAGGTAAGTCTCAGCTGTTGGCTATACATTGACCTGAGGTAACAGTTTTCCTTAACCATCACCATTTTCAGTTGTCAGAAAACATGTAAAATCCTTAGAGGATGCTTCTAGATTTTCATCATATTCATCCACTTAACAATACCTGTCATAAGAGATTACCACAGAGCGTAACATTGTGTGCATTGTCAGAAAAGGAGAATAAAGAACCCACCTGATTGAGGTTGACAGTTTATTAGATATTCTCGATTGATTGATTTTTCTCTTGTTCAACCAGAGAAAAAGTGAGCCGTTTAGTTCAGCTTTTACATAAAGTTTTTTGGAGGCATACCTCATACACCAAAGTTATTAACTAGATCCCTCCCAGGCTAATTCTGAAATTTTTCTCCTACATGTAAAAAAATCTGTATTTTTTTTTTGCTAGAAAATGTCTCAGAACCCCTAAACATTATATGTTTTTTTATTTTTTTGCAGAGACCCTAGAGAATAAAATGGCAATCGCTACCATGTGACATAACCGATTTGCATGTGCGCAGTCATTTTTAAAATGCAATTTGTTTTGGGGAAAAAGATACACATTATGTAACCCATTTTTTTGTAAAATATAAAAGATGATGTTACGCCGAGTAAATAGATACTGAACATGTCACGCTTTAAAATTGCACACGCATGTGGAATGGCAGCAAACTACGGTATTTAAAAATCTCTGTAGGTGACGCTTTAAATATTTTTACAGGTTACCAGTTACAGAGGAGGTCTAGTGCTAGAATTATTGCTCTCACTCTGATGTTAATGGTGATACCACACATGTGTGATGCTTCTGAGCAAAGTTTATTTATTTTATTTTTTTTTTATTATTTATTTTATTTCAATTTTTTACGCTGTAGTTTTTTTTTGGATCACTTTTATTCCTATCACAATAAATGTAAACATCCCTTGTAATATAAATAATGCATTACAGGTTTATGGGGAGATTTGGGATCTATAAGACCCCAGATATCGCCTGGAAAGCATAAGCTAAAAAAATAAAAAATAAAACCTTGATCTCTGCTTTCTAGGGGAAAAAATGGCAGGGTTTACATCTGCCAGAGCTGGATGTGTCGTCATGACGTTGCTTCCGGCCTCTCAGGGTCATAGAGCTGGCCGGGGACCATTCGTTCCTTGGCCAGCTCTGTGGTAACCCGGTGCCACTGTCAGATCTGATTTCTGGCTTCCCAATGCCACGAGAGAGCTCGGAGAGGCGCCAATGGGCGGAAAGAGGGGGGACGTCCCCTCCCACTGCCTGTAAAACCAATTCAGCAGCTAATAAGCTGCTAGGATGGCTTTTACAGGCTGTAGAGAATTGCTTTTTTTTTTAAAAAAAAGCCATTTGGATGATGCCTGTACCTACAGGCGTCGTCCAGATATTTCTACTCAGTCCATGACATCATATGATGTCATGCAGGCTGGAAGTGGTTAAAGTGGATAATATTTTTTATGTACAATTTTTTATTTACGAACATTTATATATAGAACCTTTCATTTCAATCCTTACAACAGAGAAGCTTGTGTTTGTTACAAATTTTGCAAGAATCAGATCTTGTTTTTTATGTCCTTCCTTCCCTGGGCTTCCCTGTTGGCATTTTTTGTCTCCAACTCTTGTTATCACCTGTTTGCTTGTATCTGGTTGTAGCTCGTGTATCAATACTCCTCTTGTGTTCTGACTGCTTTTTCCATCTTCTGATTTTTTTACTGGTTGTGCTAGATGTACTAACTTGAGCTCCCAGACCCAGACTGTTGCTATGTTTGGGCTTCACCCTTCTAACCTTGCATGATTCCTTATACTGATCTATATTGGCCTGTAACTTCTGATTTTGTTGGAGTATCTGGACCTGTATCCTGTTGCATTGACTGGTCCTACGATCATGCTGGTCACCTGTCCTTACCTCTGTCCCGAACAAATCTGCTTCATTACTGGTACTCCGAGATTTATTTTGTGATCTCAATCTGGCAGTTGTAGGGGTCTGGAAGTAGTCCTGCTGAAAAAGCTCTCCTTAGGTGGTCTGGTATAAAGAAACTAGCCTTTTTTTGGTGAAGGCCTTCTACCACTTGTTGGGTCACGGTATTGCTGCTTGCCTGTACTGATCCTGAATCTATTCCTGCATTCTATTCGCTGCTTGTCTGCTCAGATGCCTGATCTGTACATCCATCCATGTGATTTGTCTCTCTCTGCCCTTCAGTCCCATCCTGCCCACACCAATCTCCATAACCGACCATATGCTGTTTTGCAGGGCCCTGTATTGCAGATACTGAATCCTGCCTTACCTTGGTATATCCATTGTGCTCATATCACCCAGTTCTTGTTTTCTAGGGACCCTAAAAACACCTAGTTAGATTCAATCATCTTATGTTGACTATAATTGTAGTGTGTTATACCTACCCCAGATTTTGCCTTGTGGGTACAAAGTCGAGCACCAAGAGGAAGCAAAAATACAGGAAAATCATACTTCTTGCTGCACAACTGTATTAGAACTATTCAGATCATGTAACCTGTATAAATAAATATAGTAAGCCAGATATCTAATATTTGTAATTTATTATTTTTATTTTTTTTAGTTTTTTTAGGATTTCTGTAATAGTAGCTCTTTAAAATTTTGTGCAACATGCTCATCATTTGACTGCAAAAACTGTTGCTTGAAGCTCCACAAATACAACTGAAAAACTGTAGTTGTAGTTTGGGCGCTAGAATTTCAGAAAGATTTCTAATATACACGTAGACTGCTTCTTGCAGGTGTTGGTTCATCAAATTAAATTTCTAGGAAATCCTTCATTGTACCAACATCGCAATGAATCCAGTATTTTTTTTCTTTTTTCTTTTCTTACGCAAACGCAGCTATTATCAACAAGGTTGACACAAATCGGCACTAAAAGCTCATCTGCATGGGAAGTTATTGATATGGATTGCATCTCTCTCCGCCTCTTGGGAAAATAGTCAAAATATAGAAATTAGTTTGAATTACCATTTATATGAAGTAGAAGGCCGTACCATCAATAAATGTTCTCCAGCTGATTTACCTTTAAAATGAGCCTGGCGATTCAAATTAATATTGGACATGTGTTAAGTGCCATAAAATGTTTTATACATTATACCAGCAGAATTGCTATTAAATCTATACATCATGAAAATAGCACCAAATAGCTTGGGACTTGCTTCGCATTGCATTGACAGCTTCTTGCTGTTCTGTATGCTAATCTGCTGCCTAATCACTTGAGATCTCTGCTGTAAAAGACTGCAAATCACATGCCATAGGCTTGTGTGCCCGCACTGATTAACATGTGGGAGACGAGTTATGGGGCCGGGAAAATAAAAATATGCTACGTTTTTATTGATTATTGCATACATTTCATCAATGTGGTATACATTTATTAGCAAAACTGCTGGAATAAGACGTGCATAATTAGTAATTACCATGCAAAAGCTTTAAAATATTAATGCTGCTTAAAGCTGAACTCCAGATATAAAATACATAAATTAGTGCAGTTCTTTTATCGTTACTAGATCATTACATTTATTTTTTTTAAACGTAAGAAGTGTGGGTACCTGAACTCGACCTGCAATCAGTCTCTTGCAAATCTACAACAAGTCAAGGATAGAAGGAGGAAGCAAAGAGACGGGCAGATGAGCTAATCAGTCTGCTAGCTCCTTCTCCGTCACTGCTCAGTTACAGATTGGAAACAGACTAGACCCGTGTTACTTGTCTGCAAGAGAAACAAAATCAGGTCGGGCTGAGTTTTGTAAATCTCAGGGCTTGATCAACAGAAAATTATATTTATATATATATATATATATATATATATATATATATATATATATATATATATATATATATATATATATATATATATATATATATAATTTTTATGTATTAAAATCTACAAATTTAGTGTGGACATATTTTCAGTTTAGACCAGTCTGATTTTTTTTTTCTTTTTCTTTGGTAAACCTGTTGGTAGTCTAAATCTTATTTCTTCACTTCAAACACGGATCTGCACTTTCAAATCCTAATGAATAAAATAACAGTATATCCTTGTCTAGTACAAATATACAGTAATATGTAAAGAATGCATTTAGCTTTTGGGTGAGCTTCTGTGATTGTTTTGACAGAAACCGGTATCCCTTGCTTTTGTAATATTTGGTCAAATTGCATGTTGGACCGCAGAGCTGGATGAGTTTGGGTCTATTTAAGCCTTTCTTAAAGTGATTCTACATTCAAAAGGTTTTTAACTTAATGCATTCTCTGCATTAGGGTAAAAAAAAACTTCCAATACCTGTTTCCCCCCACCCATTTCCATAAACACTTATCCAAGTCCTCTCTTGATCCAATGCTGTCTCTCCTGATCTCACAGGAGACTCTGATAGCAGTGGAAGCCATAGGCTTCTCCTGCTGTCAGTCAAATCCTGAGAGGATGGAGCCGGGGGTGCAGCTGAGCCACATTGTGTGTGTCTATGGGTGCAGACAACCCAGATTGGGAGTTTGCCCACATAGGTACCCCCATAGCAAAAAGCTTGCTGAGGGGTGTACTTGGAAGGGAGGAGGAGTAGAGAGTGCCAGCAGGGGACTCCAAAAGTGGAGTTAAGGGGCCGCTCTGTGCAATACCATTGCACAGAGCAGGTAAGTATACATTCTTTTTTATTTAAAAAGAATAGCCTTTAAGGACCACTTTATATCAATATGCATCATAAGGTGCTTATATTGTTATTTACGTGCTACCCAAAATTTTTAGGTTTGTCTAGCAAAAACTGCCTGACTTACTATTTATTCTGCAGTCAGTTCTAAGCTGGTCATAGATGGATAGAATTTCTAACTAAAACTGCTTTCTGGAGCCGATCACAAAAGTTTATGCAAACATATTTGAAGGGACAAGCACAAACATTTTTCTCGTAAGATTTTTGTGTAATTGGTTTGAAATGAAAGAATAAAAAACCATACATTACATCACTTCCAAAATTGTATTCTGTCTTACAAGAATTTTTGTAACTTTAGTAACCTATTTGTTTTCGATAGACTAGCGTGTAAAAAAAACAAAAAAAAAACGGCCAATATTCTCATTGTGTGTACGAGGCTTTAATCCAATCCCTTGTGGCTCAAATTGACATTTGTTTTCCACCACAGTGACCAGAAAACTCAAAGGAGCAGGATGGAAATTGTTTTCTCAAACAAGTTTCTAAGTAAATGGGGGTAACGCCCATTCATTCCAAAATCAAATGTTAAACACAAACAAAATCTTTCGACTGATATGCAAATATTCTCAGACTTTTCGAATTAAGTTTCCTGAGAATTTTTGTTCAAAATTCTATCCATCTATGGCCAGGTTAAGTTTATTGAAGAGGTTTAAAGCCAAACTTTACATAGTTGGTTTGAACCAGCTTGGCCCAAACTAACTATGTCCCAGTAACATATATGGCCGCTGGATGTGCAGTATAAACTGTATGTAGCGCAGGCTACATACAGCATACTGCACTGTGTTCCAGGTGTGAGCCGAGATTTCCTGTCTCCTACCCGGAATACAATAGTCTATCTAATCAGCACTCAGCCATTCAGAGAAAGTGATGTATTCTAGCAATAAATACAAAGCTTCCTTTGATTGGCTGAGTTGGAGAAGCGCGCTGATGATGTCACAACCTCTGACTTCAGAGGAAGCTTTTTATTTATTGCTAGAATACAGGACTTTCTCTGAATGGCTAAGCGATAACCTGATAGACTGTTGTGTTCTGGGTACGAGACGGGAAGTCTTGACTCCAAAATTACAAGTTTATACCGCACATCCAGCGGCTTCACATGTTGGTAAGGGACATAGTTTGGGCCAAGCTGGAAATGCTGAATGTAAAGTCTAACAGAAGCTGGAGTTCAGCTTTAAAGTGTTTGTTACCCCAGCATTTCATATTCCTGATATGTACTTGTATGAGAACCTATCCTGTTCTCTTTGTATTGCTTCATTTGTGTGAATTCCCTGGTGTTCTTGCCAGTCCCTATGCTTTTCTATTGAACTACACTAATTAGACCACACTAAGCAGGAGAACACAGCGTGGTTAGTCTTCTAGCTTTGCTGGGAACTCAGCCTGCTTTCCTCCAATGATCACAGCACATTTCACAGTCATTCACTGGGAAGCTCAGTCTACTGTTGCTTCTCCTCCCCCCAGCTCTTATGCAGCTGAGAACAGAGGGTATGCGATCACTTATAAAAAAAGGGAAAAAAAGGGTATTGATAATGATTTTTTTTTTTATATCTATACACAAATAAATGTTTTGTCTTTCATTTCCGTTTTAAACTAAATTGGTTTTCAAGGTGATGGTTTACAATCACTTTAAGTTGCGCTTTCTTCCATAAAAAAACGCAATTCAGAAAAGTCTGTACATTGCAGAGTTCAGTTGTTCCAGGGATGGACAAATCAGAAATGTATGACCATCCCTTGTTTTGTACAAAATACAAAATTGTACAAAATATCATCTGTGGCTCTTGAGTAAATGAAAGATTTCAGTGTTTGGCTTATTTGAAAGGAAAAGAACAGTTGTTTGTGATTGAGGGTAGATGGACTGTTTGCGATCCAGGGTAGATGGACTGTTTGTGATCCAGGGTAGATGGACTGTTTGCGATCCAGGGTAGATGGACTGTTTGTGATCCAGGGTAGATGGACTGTTTGTGATCCAGGGTAGATGGACTGTTTGTGATCCAGGGTAGATGGACTGTTTGTGATCCAGGGTAGATGGACTGTTTGTGATCCAGGGTAGATGGACTGTTTGTGATCCAGGGTAGATGGACTGTTTGTGATCCAGGGTAGATGGACTGTTTGTGACCCAGGGTAGATGGACTGTTTGTGACCCAGGGTAGATGGACTGTTTGTGACCCAGGGTAGATGGACTGTTTGTGACCCAGGGTAGATGGACTGTTTGTGACCCAGGGTAGATGGACTGTTTGTGACCCAGGGTAGATGGACTGTTTGTGACCCAGGGTAGATGGACTGTTTGTGACCCAGGGTAGATGGACTGTTTGTGACCCAGGGTAGATGGACTGTTTGTGACCCAGGGTAGATGGACTGTTTGTGACCCAGGGTAGATGGACTGTTTGTGACCCAGGGTAGATGGACTGTTTGTGACCCAGGGTAGATGGACTGTTTGTGACCCAGGGTAGATGGACTGTTTGTGACCCAGGGTAGATGGACTGTTTGTGACCCAGGGTAGATGGACTGTTTGTGATCCAGGGTAGATGGACTGTTTGTGACCCAGGGTAGATGGACTGTTTGTGACCCAGGGTAGATGGACTGTTTATTTTTTCCCCATTTTAAATAATGATTTTTTTTTTTTTGTCTTAGGCAACTGCAACCAAACATTCCTTTTTCCCAGTGAGAGCCAACATCGTCTACAACTTGATAAACAGTCAAGAAGACTTCAACACAAGATGCGCCATTTGGTTTCCAGCAGCTCTTTTTGCTGGATGAAATGATTATACTGTAAATATTGCTGATAAAACTGCACATTGCTAAGTGGAAGGCTTTCCAAAGCCTGTACAGTAAGAAGACTAAATAAATGTGTAGCATGTTAGACTTGACCTTCCTCATCCTAATACATTACTGGGACATGCAAGTTATTGTTGCGGTGTCCCAGTTTTTCTTTCTCATACAACGCCAAACCATTGATTTATTATATCCTGTTTTGCTGGATTAAACAACAAAACAATATTCATATTCATAACATGTATACTACTGGAGCATGAGTAGGTTTTCTTAACAAGGCACAACTATTTTGCAGATACATTGACGTAATCCATTGTAAATATGCATCTCTGTATGACTGAATGGCAGATTCATTATATCCAAGAGCAAACTCCATTAAGTTAATTTAAATATGAATAATATGTCTATTTTTACTAACATTAGCTTTTTTGTATGAATGACTAGAACAAAGGTACTTGATACACAATATTCTAGATTTCAAACCACATAAAACGTGCCATACAATCATTTGTGGTCTCAACAAACCAGATTGTCTTGAAATCATCTTGTAACCTGTTAGTTGCAGTTTCTAATATACAAAAAAAATGAACAAATGTACTTTGCCAATAGACTTTTACAGTGTATCAGTAATGTCTTCACTTTCAACATGGTGGCTTATATCAACAGAGTATTACCTTCCAGCTGAAGTGTCTTGATTGCTGAATACCTCATTGCTAAATTACGGACACAGTAGTTGCCAGGTATGCTTTTTTAGCTTAACTTAACATAAACAGCATTTAATAGGTTTATTTTAGATCTGGGGGTCAGCAACCTGTAGATAGCGGACAGGTGACTATTAGATTGCAGTCTGGGCTTGCTGACTCACCATCCCAGAGCATCAAACAGAGTGCAATGCAGAGGGACTACTTGTAAAGTTGGAGCTGTTGTAGGGAGCAAGAGCCGCATAAGCCGCTGCCTTCTCCACCTCTTATCCCAAGCTAGTGGTCGCCAGAGTGGTGCCAGCAGCAGGAAAGAAGAAATCTTCTTGCAGAGTGGCCCTATTTACTTGAATGGGTCACAACTGGCAGGCAGTAGCATTCACCAAAAGCAAAAGGGGACTTAATTTCTGCATGTGTACACCTTTGGCTGCTGCCTTAGGGATTGGGGGGTAAACCTGCAACTTAACCACATGGTTTTACCACCCCTCAACTGTACCTGTGACTAAGCCCTAAGGGTGCCGCTGCTGAATGCAACTAAGGGCCCGTTTACAAGTGCACCAGGCACTGCTGCTCCTCTGAAAATAAATCCTAGTGTTGGACAAGTGGTGAAGAGGCGATATGTTGCCTCCTCACCACCTGATTTAAATCCATGATTGCCTTGCAATGCATGTGATTGAAACACAGTAGTATGGCAATTAGAGGTTTAAATCAGGTGTGATGAGGCGACATTGGGTGACACTGTGCCCGGTAATCTCTGACTCCTCCAATGTTGTTCAGGTAGATCTCCACTTCTGTATGGTTGTCTACCCCTGTTTTAGATAGTTTAGTCCCATTTTTAATATAAGTTTTGATTTTGAGATATCAATGGAAAGTTGAGTGGTCTGTGCTTAGGTCGGGCTGCTGAAAAATTAGATTTTCAGAGAATGGTTTTGCATTTTAAATGTAAGTCTTTGACTTGCATAGCTGCTTAACTAACCTTACAACTTTGGTTCTTAAATTGGCATTTTAAAAAGTCCTTAAATAACATTTTTGATTTCCACATTGGTTGATGGTTTAATATCTGTGGCGGATATGTGACCTCAACAGACATCCTCAGTAAAGCTGAGGTGGGGGAAAGCCAAATGGGCTTTTTGGCTAAAAAGTTTGTTCCCCAAGGCCAAAGGACTCCTCCTTTCCGTGCCTGTTCAATGAAGAATTTACCATTTGTCACCCATTTTACAGCATCAATAGACTTTGAAATGGCTTGATATACTTATCGACCACAATAATGTCATCCCCTATAGGAACTAATCATGTCTCTTCCTCTATATTCCAATGAAAAATGATTGTTTGCAGTGAAAGAGAGCACAGAAATGACGAGGGAGAGTCATACATTGCCTCTCCAGTATTTTGTCACATTTTACTACAGCCGGGTTCTCAACTGTGTTACTAAAACACAGCAAGTCCATTGACTTGGTTTTGAACCATTTCAACCCTTTCAACCATTTTGAAAGGGCAAAGCAACTTTCCCTTTACTCCCATTGCCTGGCAAGGGATCCCATGCTATATATATATATATATATATATATATATATATATATATATATATATATATATATATATATATATATATATATATATATATATGTATGTATATGTGAGCCTGTTGCTTTGCACTGTCTGACAAAAGCAAAGCTTCACCATATGTCTTCGTTCAAACCATTTTGGCATGCTGCAATTCTAAAGATCATGATAGCTGTATCTTTGGTGTGCTTTCTATCAAAACTCATTCCATAGGGATAAATGATAGTGTGAATAGAGCCTGAGAGGATATTGGTGTAGTAACACTGCTCACTGCAGCAACTAGTGATCTTGACTTATGACAACAGTGATCCAATCCTAATCTCTGTCATATTTCTGTATTAGAGGAGATGTGAAGGTCGTGGGAAAACAAAAAAAAGTTAAGCTTTCTCTTTTTATAGCAATATTAGTGGACAAACCCATTAGATGCTGCTTTGTTTATTCAAATTAAGAAAATTGGAGATCAAATGGCAATGTCTGTGTTTCGTAATATGCTGAGGGATAATAGCATATGGCAATACTCTGCTATTTAATATGCAGTAGTAAGGAACGCTGTGTATTGTGTCCTCTGTTAAGGGCAAACATATTTACATATTATTTATTTGACTTCAGTAATGTTTTTATTCTCCTGTACAGTCTTTATGTTTGCAATTATAGCATTTTTCATTTTTGCTAATTAAGCTCTTTAACATATGATTGCTGGAAACCGTATATCATCTCCTGATCCTTTAGCTCTGAATGCTAATTTTGCACATGATTGCAAATGGCTGTTCTGACCTTTTGTGGCCTGCTTATGTAATGTGGGAACAGCACTCTTAAGATTTGGTGAGAGATTTCTCATTTGTGGTAATTAGGCAGGGTATGACGCAGTTAAATGCTGTCCTGCAACTGGAATAAGATTGAG
This sequence comes from Lithobates sylvaticus, assembly GCA_028564925.1. Taxonomy (NCBI): domain Eukaryota; kingdom Metazoa; phylum Chordata; class Amphibia; order Anura; family Ranidae; genus Lithobates; species Lithobates sylvaticus. Next base: position 442,251,121 of record CM053027.1, on the reverse strand, counting down.
AAATGGGTGTAGGCATTTTTTTTCTAAATCTTACATGAAATATAATGCTCAGTCTGTAATTGTCTGTGGCCTTTTTTTTTTATTTCATTTTTTTATTTCTTTTTAAATATATTTTCTGTTCACCTGAACTAGTCTGAGTCTTGTTAAAATGCGGAGTGTGTGCAGATATGCCCTGGTCCTGACACACTGTATCCAGGGACCAGGACATGCTTAATACATGTCTGGAATCATCATTTTTGTAAAGAAGTTAAGAAAACCTAGATGCCTATCCTGGCTTCTGCTCTTGGCGCCTAGGTTAAAGTTGACATCTTGGCCAAACTAATGGCCCGTACACACGATTCGAATATCGTACGACCGATCGTACGGCTGATTACGCTTAATAGTCACAAGTAGAGATCAAAAAGCTAAATAAAGTCACGAAAATTCTTGTACGACAGAAAAAAAAAAATCGGAAGTGATGTCATGTGTTGTAATGTATTTGTATTGAATTTTCGGACGACAACTATACTGACTAACCGAAAATCGTACAATCGGAATCGTACGAGGAAAATTATCATGCATGCCCAATCGAATAAGATCGGATGAACGGTCGTGATCAGCTGTCGAAAGTAGTGTACACACGATCCGAAAATCGTACGATTCTTCCTCGGACGACCGTTTTCGTACGATATTCGGATCGTGTGTACGGGCCATAGGGATGCCAAATCTTGCGAGAACATGCTTCTTCAGTGTCTTCTCACTAAATTTGAAATTCTAAACGTTCCCAGGATCTTGGCAGGAGTGTAATGTCATCCTCTCCAGTGTAGGGTATGGTAAGTATATCTTCTAACTTTCTTTCCTAAGTGTTTTTACAGCATTAGTGCTGTGATTTTAGATGTGGGGAGGGGGTACTTTGTAATATGTAGACTTTGCCTTTTAATGCTAGGTTCCGCTTAAATATCCTTTTGTGTTGCTAAGCACCTTTTATTAATTACTCACATATGGCAAGATGGAGTCCATTTCAGGAATAAACAGCCTGGGCCTCCATATTGTTCTACATCTACAGCAATACTGGTTTCCTTTATTGCCCAGTCATGATTGGTTTATTATAAATACGTTTTCTATTGTAAGGTGCTGAAAGGGCCACTAAACCTAAACCACTTGCTGCCTTACAAGGAGAAGCCATTAATGGGCATAAAAAAACGTATAATATATGGATATAACTTGAGATATTCACATCAATTAGAGCCACATTACACATTTGGTTTCATAATGACATATCGGCTAATATATTAGAGTTATCAGACTTGACCTGCAGTAGTGGATTTGTATGGCTTTATGGCTAATGCCATTTCTGAGGAGGTCGCCAAGATCCACAGTAGAGATGAGCTTGGGCATCCTTCAATCTCATCTCTAGCCAGACTCCAAACTTATGCTCTTTTTTTCTATCCAAGAAACTGCAGGCCAGGTTATTCCCACCTGCAGCCCACCTCTATGTTTACATGAGATGCAGGGTGGGAATGACTGGGCCCACAGCTCATTGGAGAAAAAAAGCACAATTTCCGAGATTAGTTTGAGATGAGTTTTGAAAATGACCAATCTCATCTCTAATCCACAGGAGTCTTGAGCATGTCTGCAGTCCATGAAGCAAGTTTCACTAATTGACAGTACTTACAAAGACTGTAGGTTGTATTGAGAGAGTTGCAGCAATGGAAAAATCACCTGTGTAACAGGACCATTAACATTTTCTATGTAGCTGGGTAAAGTATATTATTGTAAATGCAAGTATGTCAGATAGGATAGCCGGGAAGCAATATTGAACATATTAGCCATGCGCAGTAAAATAAAGCTTAACCACTATATTCCCTTCTGCAGTTTTAGAGCAAAAGTTAGAATCTGGTTAATAAATGGAGTATTAGATCTCGCGCTATAGTTCTATGGTAAGACTGCTGACTACCTGAAAAATCCCACCAAAGTGGGATGGGTAAGTAGGTGTAGAGAGAGAGGTATAGGCGGCGCTGCCTCTTTTTCATGTGTAATGGTCATAATATAACATACAGTATTGACGTGCTGAATGTGTAAAAAAACTTGTATACAACCGATATCCTGTGTGAAAACGACCTAAAAATATCAGAAAGGAAACTGTGATGTCATTTGCATAATTGTTAGTCCACAGTATATCATATAAAACGCTACATAAAAATAAAATTAAAGTGCTCCACGTGTTTAATGTGCAAAAACTTCCATATATATGTGCAAAAAAGCAATAAATCTATCAAAAAAAAAAGAAAAAATGTTCATTAATCCATATGAGTGATCACAATCCAAAAAGTGACTTGTGCATGGGGGAACTGTGCAGTATTGATCCCTGGTGAAAAAATGCGTGAACTCCACTCATGCTCCCCCCTCAGGTCCGCACTCACCAGAAAGTTGAACCCCTGCAGGGGTAGCGGGCAACACATTTCTCCTGATACTTACGCATTTTGTCACATAGACGCCATCACCATTGCACATTAAAAAGAGGCAGTGCCTCCTATACCTCTCTCTCAATACACTTACTAAGAATCTGGTTGCTTTGTAAATTGTAAACATTTTTTCTTTACAACATTTAAAGAAAAATTGGACCCAAATTGGTATCTCTTTAATCAGTCGCAATATGATGAAAAAACTCTCCTCATAAGGTTATGCCTTTTTTTTTTCATAAGTAAATGCTGTTCAATGCTGATTTCAGCTCCACAACATGAAAATGTGCTATTTGGACCCAGAGAATTCACAGGTAAGGTAAGTGTATAAAACTCACTTACCAGGTTCACCAAGAAGGCAGGTCATCTTTACACAAAGCAGGTGAATAATTCTGGAATATAAGTCCGCCTCTTTCCTGTAAGATAAGTTACATTAACAATCAGAGAAAAAAACTGCAAGAGGGCATTGGAAAGCACTAAACCATATTTACTGTATTGGCGTATAACACGTACCTATTCCCCCTGAAAATAGGGGGCAAATCACGGATGAATGTTATACGCCGGTAGTGTACCTCGGAGGGGAAGGAGGGGGGCGAGCGTTGCCGGAATTCACCAAGCTGTCATCTCCTGTTTACTCGGCTCTCATGTGACGCACACAGTCCCACCTCCGCCACCGGCATTGGTCCAGTGTTCTGTCTATCACAGGAGCAGGTTCAATGCCGTTGGCGGAGGCGGGAGTGTGTGTGTGTGTGTGTGTGTGACAGCCTTAGAGCCGAGTAAACAGGAGATGACGGCTCAGTGATTTCCTGCACTGTTTGGGCTGCATGGATAAAAGATTATGAGGATGCAGATGAGCATTGAGGCTAACAATGGACATTAATCAGGTTGCATTGATGAGATGGGCTGCAGATGGGCATTGATAAGGCTGCATTGAGGCTACAGATGGGCATCGTTCAGGCTGCTTTGATGGGAAATGAGGAGGCTGCAGATGGGCACTCATCAGGCTGCATTGATGGGCAATGACCCTTATTTTAATTCAAGGTTGATTATTCCAAAAAAAAAATTTTTCCCTGAAATTTCCCTCTTAAAATGAAGGTGTGTGTTATACGCCGATAAATACAGTAACTTTGTAAATCAGACTTGTAGAGGGAAAGCCGTGCCACAAGAAAAAAGGTATGCATGGGTCAATGACAAGTAACCAATATTGCCTGTAGACTCCTTGTAGCTTTTGCTTCCTTATGCCAGAGCTGCTCCCTAGATGACTAGTGCTCTTATGATTTAATAAATGGCAGACTCATGAGGAAGGGGGCAACAGGAGCAGCGTAGGTAGGAAGCATGGATCCACAGGATGAATGAAGCAGAAATGGGGATGTTTGCACTGCATGCCCTGATGTACAGCTTCCTCTCCGGCAGGAACACAGAAAAACAATGAGCAGTGACATCCGCAACCATCACTACAACTCTCAGAAAAACACTCCAAACCTTGTGAGTGTAGTAGTCTGTGTTACATGATCTCACACTGCATGTCCATCTACAAGGCTACAGGAATGCCTCAGGTCAGGTAGTGCACTGTAACTTCTCATGAGGAACTGTAGGCAAGCGGTAGATTGTTTAGGAAATATATTTGCCAAATTTACCTTACTAGTTGTCCCCTATAGGCCAGCAAATCTTTTAAACCTTTAAGGTATTAGTCCATGTTAAAGCCCAACTCCAGGCAAACAAAAAGTTTTCCCATGCAGTGGGGCTGTGTCTGCACTGCACAGGTCAACTGCTTGTTTTGTTTAGGGGTGAGGAGAAAGCTAATACCTGATCGATCCTTCCTCTGGAAAACAACGCTCCACTGCGGTCCAGCTGTGGATTGTTCCTGGTCTATGGAGCCTGCTCTGGGTTTGATGACGTCAGGAACAGCCCACAACTCAAGACCGCTGGGCTGCCGGATCGGTCTTGTACTCAGAGGATTGGAGGTTTAGGTAAGTACATCTCCCATCTCCTCTCCCCTAGACAAAAATGAACAGTTAACCGATGCAGTGCTGGCACAGCCCCACTGAGATGGGCTTTAATGGTCCTTGTTTTTTTTTTTATAGTTACCTGGTTGCCATATTACTATTCTTACCTTATCTGTGAATAAATTGTCTTCAGTCAGCAAGTTTTCATTTTTGGAACCTTATTTAGTTTGCATGGGAAATTTGTTAAGAGTAAGATACTGTTTGTGAGCATTTCTCTTTTTGAACCAGAGATGGTAAACTCTTAATGTACCCATATTTGAGGGTTTCTGTTGGGTGCTTATAACTGGAAGTGCACAAATGGCGTTATAGAAAATGAGAGTTATTGATATCACTACATCAGTCTCACTTCAGCACTTACCACGTAGAACCGTTGAGTGGTTCAACTTTCAAGCACTGATTTTCGTTTCACAAATGTGCTTTAGTTTAATTGCTCTAAAAACCACAGTACTGAGCATTGTCTTTTCATCTCCATGGTTAGTTAAAAAATAAAATACAAATATAGACAATGGAGTTGCAGTGTTTGAAAGTTTTTGTAGTAGCCCTTCATCGGGTGGTGGGATTACACATCTTCAAGTGACTTTTTTTTTTAGACTGAACATTTTTAATTTGCAGTGATATTTTAAAATGTTTAACAAAAGAGGAGAACAAAAGCCATGCGCTATATGCAGATTCCTGAGAAGGCTCCACTTGCACATGCTCGTGTGTTCTGGCGGCCTCCCCGTCAGAACACTCCGGTCCAGCCAATCAGGAGCTGATCGCCAGACGACTGCAGTACACCTGGGCCGGTTTCTATTGAACTGTTGTCATCCAACAGTCGGCCCATGTGTACTAGGTTTAACATTAAGCTGAGATCAAGCAATCATATTACAAAGAAAGGGAAATAATGGCTCATGCAAATTATGTGTTGAAACCCTTTCACGTAAACAGTCCATTGTTCACCATCCACTTTATTTTTTATTTTTTGGATAATATTTGTGCCCCTTCTGCCCTTCTATGGTACTTGTATTTTGGCTGTTTTGTTCAGTCCTCCACTTCAGTTTTCGATTTAGAGAATAAGTAGATAGGTATTTGCGTACAGATCATTGATCTCTATGCAATAATAACCACTGTGCCTGCAGCCACCAGCCAAAAGAGGGCTGTCTGTATATTGATGAATATACTTTTAGCACTCAAACATCTGCCTTTTTTTAGCATCCCTGAACTCAGCTGTTTTTCTTTATTACAAAAGGTGTGTTTCCTGTAGGGGGGGGGGGGGGGTCACATTGTATATTCAGGCCCCCCCCCCCCCCCCCCCCACAAAAAATATTTTTTATTAATTTGATGGTGTTCCTCGAGTAACTAATATTCAAAGGGTTCTAAAACAATGTTAGCAGTGGGATATAAAATGGATAGCCTCTGCTTCATTTCATACAGAATAGTCCTCTCTATGCACATGTTTTCTTCATTTCACTTCCATCTCTGAACCAAAAACAGAGCTGAAGAAACACAAAGCTCAGTGGCACCTTTTCAATACTTTTCTTTTTTTCAGACCATTTTTATTATCTGCCGCCTTTATTTAACACCATATACCTGTTACATTGATATATTGTCAATAGCAAACAATATACCCTACAAGTTGTGCCATTTGAGGTCTGTCTAATTATTGGTGAATGAAAAACATCTCAACTGGAACGTAGGTCCGTGTATACGATCCTTAATGAAGCTTTCAGCCACTGAATCTTACTAAAAATCTGTTTTGTAAATGTTCATATAAACGATTATCTGCTGACTCTGGAATTATCAATGTAATGATCTTAAATATAGTTGCCCCTTTTCCACTGATAAAAATCTTCAAAGTACCATCTTTGCACATTTTCACCTCTCCAGGCTACCTTTGGTAGTCATACCCATTGAGAGGATTTTTCCTCTCGGCAGCTCGGCTGGTGCAACGATTGACATTTTAACTATGAAAACCGATAGGTGAGGGCAGAGAGGTAAATTACTAGAGACTGCAATCCTATATGCACGGGGAAAGGCTTAATGGATTTGCAATGTATGTACATATGTCCATGTTGGTACAATAGAGGAACCTTTTTAGTGGAGGAAATGAATCACAGCTGTGTGCCTGTTAACTTTTTCCAATAACATATGGGTTCCTTTTCATTTTATTAATTACAGTGAGTCTTCATAGGTGATAAATATGCAGTATGGCATAATACTGTATAAGGATGACATGGCTTGTGCTGGAAAAAAATTAAATAGCATGTGTACAAGATAATGCTTTTGTGATTATGAGGCCAGAAAAGACAAGGGTTACGTTTTTTTTTGTTTGTTTTTTATTATTATTTGTATGCATTAGTATGTCTTTTTTTTTTTTTTTTTTTGTATAGCAGATTTTACAGCTGCGTGGCACCAGTCTTCCTCCTAAAAATAACATGGCTATAAATTTAATTTTGTTCGCTCAAAATATGTGGGAAAAAAATGCAACTCTTGCTGCAATATGCACCTCCACACAGGTGCTGTCCCCCTCTCGAGGTCCAGCACTGATTCTGTTTTGGATTGTTTGACATCCAGGGTTATATAACCCATGTCTTGTGAGTGCAGGGTGTCATTTGCCTGTCCCTTAGGCAGGGCATTTCCACGACACCCTGCATTCACCGTACAGCGAAGCAGAGAACAGCGTTGATGTCATCATGTCGGTGAAATTCTGCATCACTGAGAACTTGAGAAGATGTGGACCATGGATGACAAGCCAGAAGATGGCTGAAAAATGTATATTAAAATAAAATACATGTGGGTGGGTGTCTGGGGGCAGAAAGGGAGATTGATTGATTGGAATTGGGCTTCAAAATGTATTCAATTTGTATAAACCATACATTGAATTTAAACAGCCACTGCCATAGGAGCTCAGCCATACCTGCCAGAAAGGCTCATTCTAGAACAGACAGCACTGACTACTCTCGCTGTGGCTGTATTGTCATTGGCTCGTTAAATATATGCACTCAGTAGATCTTGTGCTACTTGTCTGTGCTTATAAGGATCATCTTGGTATGCAGGTGCCTTTTTGCTTCTTGATTTTTGGGGTAGGAAAAAAGTATACACAGAAACTAGAGACTGAGACCTAAAAAAAAATATAACCCCAATATTAACTTAGTTTATTGGTATAGTAGTGTTCTGCAATATTATTTTCTGAAGTATCATCTCTAAATAACATTAACTCCCAATAAGGGGGGATCCCTCTAAGTTGGAAGTCCATGACATGACCAGGTAGTGTGTACATTCATTGAGTTGGTGAGAAATTTAATGTGAATGGAACATAGCTTATTTATATTCCAGCTAGACAACTGTTCTATAAAATACTGTGTGTGTGTGTGTATATATATATATATATATATATATATATATATATTATATATATATATATATATATATATATATATATATATATATATATATATATGATACTAAAATGTTTAAAAAAAAAATCAGTTTCACACATGTTTTGGTACCTGTTATGAAAATGGGAATACAGTAGCATCTATTTTATTTTATTTTTTAATTTTGCTGTTAATATGAAATGCAAGGACAGACGTTTTTATGTGCGATTTTTTTTTTTTTTTTTTTTTCCTCAATCAAAACCATCTAATTTTTCTGCTAAATTATAAGAGTACCAAAAATGCACCAAATTCTTTGGACTTCAAAAAAAAGTGCTTATCAATTGATTTGCACACTCTTTCTGAAATTCATCTGTATTTTTATTTTTCTATTTTCATTGTATGTGTAAAAGATAGAAAGCCAATAAAACATTGTTTTGTTGAACTGTTGTGTTTTATATGTATTTTATTTGCTAGCATGACGAGCCAAGACTAGAACCGCATACAAAAATAGAAAGTTTTAATGTGTTGAAAGTAAGAGTCTTTTCAGGCGGTGGTACCGTCTGTTCTTCAGGCGGAATTTATCAGACCCTCCAGCCTCCTCCATGGAGAGGTGGATCAGATCGTATGGCCGTTGGGTGTAAATGGACAGGCGGTCTGTTTACATCTGATCGCCCATAGAGGAGAGTAGGCTCCGTGTCTGCTCAGGGGGATCAGCGGACAGATTACCCACTGAGCAGGCAGACTCCAACGAAGCCCGCCCTGTGTGTAAGGGGCAGTGCCGATCCTGACCTCCCTGGGGCCCTAAGCAAAATTATGCCAAGGGGCCCTCTACCTGACCCGTGATGCTGTGAGCTATGTAAGCCATTTGCCATTGCCACACAGTCACACCTGACACTTCAGCGCTCCCAATACAATCCTCCCTCCTTTAAACAAAACAGTGAAAGAATAAGTACAACAATATAGAACAGACATATATATCTATAGAGATATATATATATATATATATATATATATATATATATATATATATATATATATATATATATATATATATATATATATATATATATATATATATCTCTTTTACATATCTGAGTGTGGATCCCCCACTTACATCAGGGTCCCCAGAGAGCCCCCGCTTACACCAGGGTCCCCAGTGAGCCCCCCCTTACACCAGGGTCCCCAGTGAGCCCCCCCTTACACCAGGGTCCCCAGAGAGCCCCCCCCTTACACCAGGGTCCCCAGAGAGCCCCCCCTTACACCAGGGTCCCCAGAGAGCCCCCCCCTTACACCAGGGTCCCCAGAGAGCCCCCCCTTACACCAGGGTCCCCAGAGAGCACCCCCCTTACACCAGGGTCCCCAGAGAGCACCCCCCTTACACCAGGATCCCCAGAGAGCACCCCCCTTACATTAGGGTCCCCAGAGAGCACCCCCCCTTACATTAGGGTCCCCAGAGAGCACCCCCCTTACATTAGGGTCCCCAGAGAGCACCCCCCTTACATTAGGGTCCCCAGAGAGCACCCCCCTTACATTAGGGTCCCCAGAGAGCACCCCCTTACATTAGGGTCCCCAGAGAGCACCCCCCTTACATCAGGGTCCCAGAGAGCATCCCTATAAAGCCCCTCCTTACATCGGGGTCCCCAGAGAGCCCCCCATACATCAGTGTCCTCAGAGAGACTCCCTACTTGCATCAGGGTCTGCAGCATTGCCCTTTACATCAGAGTTCCCCCTTGCACTGTAAGGTGGAATCCTGCATACTATGATGTAAAGGGGAACTCTGGGAATGTGGGGAGGACTCTGGTGACCAGAGAAAGAAAACACTAAGATAAGGGGGTTTACTGATATAAGGGGGAAACCTTTATATCAGTGCCCCCTTACAATATTGTATTAAACCCCCCTAGACTGGCCTGGCGGTGCTGTCACTGACCTCCTCTCAGGTGCATCATGCAGGGCTCAGTCAGTCGGCTCCAGCTTGGTGGCTCTGGTTTTATCCCATAGTTTCCTCTCCGCAGTCCATACATGTCTGACTTCTCCCATGACCCCCATCCTGGCTGCGCTCCCTCTCTTGACTCCTCTCCAGACGTGATGTAAGACAAGAGATGGTCAGAGGCTGCGGATGGGACAGGGGAGGTCAGAGGCTGCAGATGGTACAGGGGAGGTCAGAGGCTGCAGATGGTACAGGGGAGGTCAGAGGCTGCAGATGGTACAGGGGAGGTCAGAGGCTGCGGGTGGGACAGGGGAGGTCAGAGGCTGCGGATGGGACAGGGGCGGTCAGAGGCTGCGGATGGGACAGGGGAGGTCAGAGGCTGCGAATGGGACAGGGGAGGTCAGAGGCTGCGGATGGGACAGGGGAGGTCAGAGGCTGCGGATGGGACAGGGGAGGTCAGAGGCTGCGGATGGGACAACAGGAGAGTTCAGAGGCTAAGGATGGGACAACAGGAGAGGTCAGAGGCTGCGGGGGGCAACAGGAGAGGTCAGAGGCTGCGGGGGGGACAAGAGGGGTCCGAGGCTGCGAGGGGGGGGGGACAGGAGGTCAGAGGCTGCAGGGGGGACAGGAGGTCAGAGGCTGCAGGGGGGGCACAGGAGGTCAGAGGCTGCAGGGGGGCACAGGAGGTCAGAGGCTGCATGGGGGGGACAGGAGGTCAGAGGCTGCGTGGGGGGGACAGGAGGTCAGAGGCTGCGTGGGGGGGCACAGGAGGTCAGAGGCTGCGTGGGGGGGACAGGAGGTCAGAGGCTGCGTGGGGGGGACAGGAGGTCAGAGGCTGCGTGGGGGGGACAGGAGGTCCGAGGCTGCGAGGGGGGGGGGACAGGAGGTCCGAGGCTGCGGGGGGGGGACAGGAGGTCCGAGGCTGCAAAGGGGGGGGACAGGAGGTCCGAGGCTGCGGGGGGGGGGGGACAGGAGGTCCGAGGCTGCAAAGGGGGGGGACAGGAGGTCCGAGGCTGCGAAGGGGGGGGGGACAGGAGGTCCGAGGCTGCGAAGGGGGGGACAGGAGGTCCGAGGCTGCGAAGGGGGGGGACAGGAGGTCCGAGGCTGCGAAGGGGGGGACAGGAGGTCCGAGGCTGCGAAGGGGGGGACAGGAGGTCCGAGGCTGCGAAGGGGGGGACAGGAGGTCCGAGGCTGCAAAGGGGGGGACAGGAGGTCCGAGGCTGCAAAGGGGGGGACAGGAGGTCCGAGGCTGCAAAGGGGGGGACAGGAGGTCCGAAGCTGCAAAGGGGGGGACAGGAGGTCCGAGGCTGCAAAGGGGGGGACAGGAGGTCCGAGGCTGCAGGGGGGGGGACAGGAGGTCCGAGGCTGCAAGGGGGGGGGGGCAGGAGGTCAGAGGCTGCGAGGGGGAGGGGCCCAGGAGGTCAGAGGCTGCGGAGAGGACATTTTTTTTTTTTAAATGCGCCATCGTGTCACTGCGCATGCGCCCGCCTTTCCGAAAATTGCCGAGCAGCGGCAACAGCGATGGCGCATGCGCAGTTGCATGTCGGCCCCGCGGCCATCTTTTTTTCAGGCGCCGCTGCCCTCACAGCGGCGGCAGCGGCCCCAGGGGCCCCCGAGCAGAACCGATCCGCAGCGGCGGGGCCCTACGCAGCTTGCGTAGTCCACGTATAGGGTGGATCGCTCTGGTAAGGGGCCTAACTTTTCATGAGAGAAATACATAGGTTGCCATTGCTAACTTCCTAAGGGCAATGCTAGTTGCACTAATTCTGATCTTGAGCATGATCTGGCTTTTACCATTTGAGCAACTGACCTAGAAACTTACTGCATACTTAATTTGGGGCAGTGACTCAAAGCTACTGAATTTCTATGGCAGCTGGCATTTTCAGAAGTAAACCCGCAATGGCACCCCACATTTTTCTGCCATGATGGGTTATGTTAAAACAAACCTGTTATAAGAAATATGGTGAATGACACTTTAGTCTTTTGAAATAAGCTATTTTTACAGCTATTGTACTGATCCTGTGGTTCAGTGATTAAAGTCACTGACCTAGAACAGGTAGCCAGATTAGGATATCCAACTAGATGTTCTTGTTCCTGGTCAGTTTCAGGAGAAGATTCTGGAAAATTTCACCAGGGCAGCCTCCATATGTCATGATGAGAGTCCTTTAAACAGAAATAACTGCTGTTGTACATACCAACCAAAAAGAAACACTAGACACTAGCCAATTGTTACCCAGCACCTGGTGACAGTGGTATTGAGCTGAATGGATTAGTACAAACCAGAACTTAATGAAGTGTATGGGAATCTGAATTGAAAGTGAACTGATCCCTCTGGCCACACTGGTACTATATCTCCTCAGTGATTCTCCATCTTGTCATTGGAGTTCTATTCTGTGCAATGATGTAACCTTTCTACTCACAGGGAAGCAATAAAAAGTGCTAGTAGAGAATGCACCAATGTGCACTAGATGTTCAAATTCACAGTAGAATTTGGAGCAGAGAATTCACTGTTCAGACACGTGTACTTTTATTTGAAAATGGCTTTCAGGAGCCAAAAGAGCGTAGTAAAATTAAGTTGAATAAATGATATTTAGCACATTTCAGTATAAACATATTCAGTCTTGGCAGGTAAGAGCAGGGTCCTTCAAATTTTCTAAACAAAAGACCATTTTACTGTCCTTCGGTCTTTAGGGTGGCCGGACTTTGGCCAAATGCTCTAGTGTTTAGTGGAAGTAAACAATGCCTCAGATTGGTGGATAGTGAGAGTAAAAAAAGCTTACATGCCTCCTGTGCTCAATAGGAGGGATAGCGCCCCATATTGGGTGTCAGTAGAGGAAATAGTTCCCCATTGTTGGTGTCAGTGGAAGTAAGTGTGCCCCATCATTGTATTATTGGAAGGAATAGTGCCCCATCATTGGTAGCAGTGGAAGGAATAGTGTGCCATTAGTAGTGTCAGAGGGATGAATAGTGCCCCATTGTTGGTATATATGGGAGGAATAGTGCCTAATTGGTATCACTGGGAGGAATTTTGCCTCCCTATTGATGTGGAAGGAATGGTGCCTCATCTTGTCAGTAGGAGAAATAGTCACCGAAAGGCAAGCAGAGGACCACATCTGGCCCCCTGGCTGCAGTTTGGAGACAGCTGGTTTAAAACATTAAAACAAAACTATAGAAACATAAGTACTGTAATTTGTTTTCTACAGAGGTTGCACTGCCATTCAAACAAACTGTCAGTCAAAAGTATTTATTTTGAATATAGAATGGAAAATGGTTGTAAAAGCTTAACCCTTCATGCCTAAGGGTAAACCAATCTAAAAGCCTAAGCACAATTTAGCAATTTTGACATGTGTTAGTAAAACTGTACATATCATCACAACTACTTAGTGCATCCAGAGGGATTATGCCTTGTTTTTTCCAGAACGAATTGGGCGTTCATTTGGTAGTAAATGGTTATCTCATTAGTACGGCTCACGGTGAGACCCTGCTCTCTGTGTTGAGAATGCGGTGTGTGGCGTGCTCCCAGCACAAAGTGAGATATGCATATATGCAGCCCCACGGAAAAAAGCCCACTTTTATGAGGCCGCATTTATGCGTTACATCGGCGGGAAGGGGTTAAGGTTTTTACCATTCTCTGCATTAGGTTAAAAAAAACTTTTACTGTGTAGCCCCCAGCCACCTAAATACTTACCTGAGCCAAATCTCAATCCAGTGCTGTGCCTGAGAGCAGCTGTTCTGTGTTCTCTCTCCCTCCTGTCTGGACTCAGTGAAAGCAGCAGGAGCCACTGGTGATCCAGTGATGAAGGAGCATGGGCAGGACTGAGCTGACCGGTGTGTGTGATAGACGCACACAGTGCGGCTCAGGGTCATGCCCCCATAGCATGTGGCATGGGGGCCCCTGGAAGGCAGGATGAGCCAGGAGTGCCGGTGAGGGACCCAGAAGAGGGGCATCAGGGCTGCTCTTGCAAAATCAAATATAACATGTTTGTTTGTTTTGTTTTTTTTAAACCCTGTACTGTCATTTTAACCCACTCTGAAATATTTGCTCACTTGTCAATCGACATTGCATGTTTAACTTGTATATAATTGATGTGAAAGTAATTTTCTGTGAGTGCCGCATGGGATGATTTTCCTTTAATTCAGGTTAATGGACCGGCAAAAAAGATGAGAGGAAATCTTTTAAAATTCCCTTTTAGACACCAAAAACCTGGTGTCCCCTATGGAACATTTAAACTCTTAGGCCTTACTTTTTTTCATTTTTAAACATTTTTTTTTAATGTGACTTAAAAAAAAAAAAAAATCATTTTACATATTTATGGTAAAAAAAAAAAAAAAAAAATCAGCTTAAAATATAACTAGGCGAGAAGGGGAGCAATGAGTTAATCAGAGCTGATTAAAGTTAATAAAGACTTAAATAGGGATCAATTATATTTTATTTTTTTTAACTTTTTTTAATAAATCAGACATGGCACAGTTTGCAAGATCATATACATATCAGGCATAAGTTTTCAACCCTTGGTACGTAGCACTAAATCACAAACACTCATTACAACCGCATACTATTTAGCTCAAACACAAGACTAATCAAATAGGGGATTTCTGCGAAGGAGGATGATCCCGGGTGGGACACACGTTCCAGTGACTATTGTATCCCTTCTACAATAGTAGACGGTCCATAATTAGATCAGCCGGAGCTAGACCAGGAACCTCCAGCCAAGGCCCCCAAATTTTATTGAATTTGTTCAGTACCCCTGTGCTGATAAATGTATTTTTCCAATATGATAGTATCTCCCATTTGATTCAGCCATTCTTTCACTGTGGGGGGTTCCGTTGACTTCCAGTGTCTCAGAATTAATTTCCTAGCCTGAAAAAGGGCCATAGCTACTGCTAGTCTAGAGGCTTCCTCCTCAGGGGCATCTTTAATAATTCCCAACAAGCATAGTTTAGGGTTTTCCTTGAGATGGACCTGAAATACTTGGTTAATAGTTCCCATCACATCCTTCCAATAGATATGCAATTTTGGGCACCGCCATACCATATGGATCAGATCACTGTGGTCTCACATGCATCTTGTACAGGCAGGATCATCTCGCACACCCATTCCTGCCAGTCTAGCTGGTGTGTAATGGACACGCAAGAGTAAATATAGCTGGGACAGCCTTTGAGCCACATTTAGGGAACACCGGGGAACTGCGGCTAGTTCCTCCTCCCACTGGTCGTCCTCAAAAGCCCCAATGTAATTTTCCCACTTGGATATGACCCCTGTAGTATTGTCGGGGAGGAATTTATTGAGTAGTGTGAAATAGCTGCACGATATAAAGCCTTTGTATGAGGTTACTTCCTTCATATAATTGAAAATGGGTGTTGGACTCCGAGTCCACGCGTCGGTTCCCAGTTGGGCCCTGACAGCATGTTGGAAATAATAAAACCGCATAGAGGCAGGGAGTTCAAATTCCACCTGTAAAGTATGGAATGAGTGCAATTTGCCATCCCTAAAGATTTGGGTCATATGAGTAATCCCGTATTGTTGCCATCTCGAGTCCACGCGTCGGTTCCCAGTTGGGCCCTGACAGCATGTTGGAAATAATAAAACCGCATAGAGGCAGGGAGTTCAAATTCCACCTGTAAAGTATGGAATGAGTGCAATTTGCCATCCCTAAAGATTTGGGTCATATGAGTAATCCCGTATTGTTGCCATCTCGTGCCATATTGTGATTTCTCCAACACCAAGTACCTCTTGTTATCCCATATGGGGCTAAACCTGGTGAATCCCTCTACTTGTTGTAATGCCCTAACTTTGTTCCACACTTTCTGCATCAAGTTGTACGTCGGAAATTGCTTGTTAGATTTAGAAAACCGTAATGCTTCCAAACCTTCTGCTACCTCTCCCCCAGTGGCAACCCGAAGAAGGTGTGACATAGGGTCCACCAAGTTCAATACCTATGTATTAGGGCACAGAGCTCTGGCTATGTTTTGTAGCTGGGAGGCCAGATAGTACAACCAAGGGTTTGGCAGCGCTAACCCACCTGCTTCCTTAGGGCGCTGTAACGGTTTCAATTTTACCGTGGCTGTTGAGTTAAGCCAAATAAGAGACCTAAAAATGGAGTTAATAACTTGAAAGTGCTTCAATGGAACATAGGGGAGTTGTGAAGTATGTATAAAAGCTGTGGCATCAAGATCATTTTAATCAAGTTTATCTGGCCTACCGCTGACAGTTTCAATCTAGACCACACCTTCACCCGATCCCTGCAGCGATTTAGCAAAGGGGTCAGATTCAAGGTAATGTATTCTAGTGGATTAGGTGTAACCTGTATGTATACCCAAATATCTAAATTCCGTGCACACAGGGAAATCTAGCAGAGTAGACAGCTGTGGGTCAGGTTTCCTATTTAATAGCATGAGAGACGACTTAGTCCAGTTAATCACCAATCCTGAATAGTGGCCAAAGGTTCGGACAACCTCCATAGCCTCCCCCAGGGACAACGACATGTCTCCCAAAATGAGCATGGTATCATCGGCATAAAGCATTCATTTTTTTGTGGTGTTCTCCGCATTGTAAGCCCCTGATGTTGGGATTAGAGAGGACACAGGTTGCTAGCGGTTCTATAGCCAGCGCAAACAGTAGAGGGGACAAGGGGCATCCCTGTCTAGTGTCCCTAAACAGACTAAAATAAGGCGATACCTTCCCTGCCTCTCTAATAGCTGCCTTTTGGAGAGCTTTACAACAGCTGGACCCAAGCTATAAAATCCTTTCCGAGCCCAAATTTATACAGGATGGCCCATATATAAGACCATTCAATACTGTCAAAGACCTTATGGGCGTCAAGAGAAAGCAACACCCTGTCCCCCCATATTATCAGACTAAATTGATATGCATAGATTTAGAGCTGTAGATTTCTGAGCCATGAACCCCGCTTGGTCTGAATGAGTTATGGAAGATATTACCTTGTTCAATCTTAGGGCCAGCACCTTAGCCAGTATTTTCATGTCCGATTGCAGAAGGAATATTGGCCTATACGAGCCTGGGTCTAAGGGATCCTCCTTTCCAGGTTTCAACAGCAAAACTTTAATGGCTTTGGACTTAGAGGTAGGGAGGCACCCATTTTTTTGGGCATCATTAAATACCCTTAACAGCTTAGGTAGTAACTGTTCACCATACTGCTTATACACCTCTGCAGGGATTCCATCCTCCGCAGGTGCTTTGGAGTTGGGGAACATTCCAGTCCCACCTGTAGCTCCTCCAGTGTCAGAGGAGCATCCAATAGTTGCCTGTCGGAATCAGACAGAGAAGGTAAATCTACCCCTTCTAAATATGTTTGTAGAGAACTTTCTGTATAATTCTGCCGGGATCTGTATAGGTCAGAGTAGTATGAGCTAAGAGCCGCCATTATAGCATCAGAAGAATTGGTTACTGTAGCGGCGGCTACCCTTAAGGCACCAATTGATGGTGATGTTTGCTGCGAGTGTGCAATTTTTGCTAACAGGCGTCCAGTATGTTCACCCTCCTTATAAAATGCAAGTTTTCTGAAGAAGCGTTTCTGCTCTGCCGCGGAGGAGGTGAGTCGGCTAAGCGCAGCTTGAGCAGACAGCCACGCATCCCTACGATCCTCCGTGGGGTTAGTGACAAACTTGACCTCCAAATCATGTACCAATCTCTCCACCCCCTCACTTTGTGCTTTGGAAGCACTTTTAAAACCATTAATTTCCCTGATAAATAGTCACCTGAGGAAGGCCTTGAATGTATCCCATACCACCCCCTCATCAGGATGCCCCATCTGATCAAACCAAAATTCAGTTATGTTTTGTTTAATCTGGGCTTGGGATGGAAGGAGATTGAGACAAAAGGCATTAAGCTTCCAAGGGGCCCTGAGAAGTGTTGAGGGGGGACTAACCTCCAAACTAAGGGCCAGTGGAGAGTGATCCGATATCCCCCTCCTGGCATATGTTATCTCCACCACCGATCGGACAGCCGTATCCGTGCAGAGGCAGAGATCAATGTGTGACAGCGACAAATAGGATTTTGAAAGCATGAGAATGGTCTCTCCCCAGGGTTCCTACTTCTCCACAAATCGATCCAGCCCACCTCCTCAACCAGTTTTTTCAAGGCTGTTCGGCATATGCCTCTCCCCGATGCCACCGGGGGGGGGGGGGGTGTTTGTCTAATTGAGGGTCCAAGTAGCAATTAAAGTCACCCAAGATATACAACGATCCATCTGGGTGCCTCAACTGAAACTCAAGAACAGCCCGCAACACCTGATGACTTTATGGGGGTGGGATATAAACAAAGGCAAGTATACATTTCAAAGAAAACAGACGGCAATGTAGAATGACATTGTCAACCACACTATCAAGTTCCTGGTAATGCAGGGAGCCATGTATTAATACACTCACCCCTCTAGAAAATGAGGTGCGAGTGGAATGATAGGCCCTGCCCACCCAACAGAATTTCAGGCAAGACACTGAATCAGGGGTGAGGTGAGTCTCCGGTAAGGCACAAATAGCAGGGAGGTATTTTTGCATAGATGTGGATACCACAGTCAACGCGCTCATCCCCCCCGGCCATAGTAAATACATATCAGAGCAATTGAATAATATCACACTCTACAGTGTCTCATTTCCCATCCCCCATCCCATGGTGGTGAGCCAACAAAGGTCTGAGTTTGTGGTATAGTGCCCGAGAACTTATGCGTTGCAGTCTCTGTCCTGTGCTGTATATATTGTTCCAAACATATTGAACCACTGAGTGCAACAGCACTCTAAACTCCATGTGAACAATCCGTGTTGATGCAGCAATTGGTAGGGAAAAAAGCAGATGTTGCAAAGCCCTGGACTCACCCGAGCTCCTTAGGGCAATCAGGAGAATTCTTGTAATAAAAGATTGAGCAGAAGGAAGGTTAATAGAACAACAGGTCCTGTCTCCTACTGGCCTCACAACCACCAGTAGGGGAGCCACTTCAGTCACATCGTGACACATTAATCACAGGGTAGAATTTCACTTCACTCCGTGGGGAGAAAAAGAACAGTAAATCAACTCTTGTTCCCAGCACTGCATATAACAGCTGCAGAGGGAAAAGGGGGCACCATTGAAGCCGAGTATTTCCCGGGCTCATGGATGCAGGTAGCACAGTGTGACCCCGATTAGGTCAATCCTCTTCGACCGCCAGTCTCCTGGCCTGACGGAAAGCTTTCTCATTTGTGTCCAGCCACGCAGAGGCATCAGCTGCCTTTTCAAAGAAATGGGCCTGGCCCCTGGCTGTGATGCAAAGCCTCGCCGGATAGAACATAGCATAAGGCACCTGTAATTTCTGCAGCCTTTACTTGACCTTGGTGAAGCGGGCCCGTCTTTATTGAACATCAGAGAGAAGTCAGGATAGACGGAGACGCGTGCCTCATTAAACTGTATATTTTGACTCTCACGGCCAAGCACAGGATATCTCCATCTCTGTAGTGCAGCATGCATGCCAGGATGGGACGAGGGGGATGCCCGGGTGGTAGGGGCCTCAGGGGGACTCCTCCGCGCTTTCAACAGAATACAGTGATGTAAATGCCTCCTTCCCAAACACCTCCAGCAGCCATATTTCCATAAAATCAGTGGGGTCCCTGCCCTCCATTTTCTCAGGGAGACCCACAATACGTCCATTATTCCTTCTCATCCGGTTTTCCAGGTCGTCAGCACCTTGATCAACAGTTGCAACCATCCTAGTATTGTACTGTGAGTCTCTGATCAGTGGAGGAAGCTTCCTCATTTAGGCCACCAAATCGTTCCTACAGTGTATTAACTGAGGCAGTACATTTGTTTACTGCTCTCAGGATCTCAGCTAGGGTAGGCTGTGCAATGTCCTCCTCACTGACCACTTCCAGCTCCTATGACTGTGCTTCCATGATGTTTGCATCTGTGCATGCTGTGACCTCCTCCTCCCCCTGCATCTGCTCCACAGCTTCCCCCTCTGTATCTCTCCCCTCCTCAGCCGAGTCAGTGATATTCAGGGATCCGGCCAGCTTCTGGGCATAACAAATGTCTTTGGGGGGGGATCACCGCTAGATTCTTAGGGGTCTTAGGGAGCTTACTCACTGTATCTTTAGATTTATCAGTGCCACGAAGCCCGCGCTCCTGGAGACCCGCTGCGGCACCATTTTGGAGCCCCCGGGCGCTGTGCATCCTCCTTGCTCTTTCCCCTCAGAACCATCATGGATTCGTCTGGACCAGCAGGTTCTCACTAGATGCAGGAGTCGTCCGATGGCCTTGAAACTGTGTATTATGGCTGGGAACAGGATCACTTCAGGGTAACCTGTGGGAGGTCTGTGAGAATGCAGCTACTCACATGCCGGTCCAGGCCATGCCCCTATGCTTTTTAACTTGGTTTAACATACAATTAATATAGCTTCCATATTTCTACCCTAATACATCCCTATACTGAGAGAAATATGTAGGCTTCCATTTCTGACCGCTTTGCTAAAATGCTTTTTGCCTAACTACCAAGGCTTTAGTAATCTCTCTCTCTATATTTAACAAAGAGCATGTATGCAGCCATGGTCGAGCAAGAAGTGAGAACTCCTGATCATGGTACCTGTTCAGGATTATTGACTCGGAAAAAACTGAAGGCAGTGGATCAGTTTAAAACCCAGGAGACTTGCATTTTTAGGAATAATCAGCAGTAGCAGCCTGTTTCGTTCAGTGTTGGTACACCCTGACTGTACCATCTAATATCTTTTAAGTGCAGTTTCACCATATCTCGGTATGAAAGAAAAGCAGGCAATTCTAATTAAAGCAGAATTTAGATAAAATGCTAAATGACACTCCACAGGACTTTTTAGAATATTATTTGTCATAAAGGATTTGCAAATTGGGACATGTTCTCTGAGCGGATATAACTTTATTGCTTCTATTAATAAAGAAGATAATGCAGAATGTCTCTGGAGCCTTATGATATGTTATAAAAGGCTGCCTGGAAAACAAGTGCCACAAAAGTGTTGGAGTTAATTGCTTTACCTAAGTAAATCCTTCATTAAGATAGCCATACATGTTTACATTTTTATATCAGTTGATTTCCCCTATTGAAAAATGTAGATGGAGGAATCCTGGCTGTTCTATTCTGACAGAACAGTACGCTGTACCCACAGTTGTCTGAATACCCAAACAGTGACTGCATGTGATTGAACTAGTTGACCAATAATGTTCCTTCAAACTCATTCAATTTTTTCTTTTTCATTGTAGAGTACGGTAGAATTAGACCTTACAGTATTACCGTGCGGAAGTTGATGATCCATGGTGTGCTGGCGAATATGTACACTTACAGTATTGCATCGCCTGCAGAAGTAGGACACTAGGTATAACCAAAAGATTAGAACACAACCCAGGGGCGGCCCCTGCTGATTTTTTTTTGCCTAGAGCTTAGGACCTAGAACATTTTTCTCTGCTTTTCAAAAATCCTCCAGATTCATTTACTACCATACCTGGAAGGCATATTTCACATTGTGCAAATTGCTGGGTTTTCAACCTTACAGGTTTTTAGTAGCATATGTTCTAGCTTTCCTTCACCATGGCATAAACTGGTGGATAGCCCTCCATACTCCATACCACGAAGGGCCAGGTTTCTGCCCTATCCATCCTCTTTCAACACCCTCTGGCCTCTCTCACTTTAGTCCAGACCTTCATTCAAGGAGTTATGTGGGTGGTCCCCCCTTTTATGCCACCCTTGATGCCATGGAACTCTCTCTCTACCCTACAAAAACTTTCCTTAATCTATGTTCTCACAGAAGGTGGCATTTTTGGTGGCCATCACCTCTGCACATAGGGTGTTTGCACTGGCTGTTCTTTTTTGTAAACATTTTTGCTACTTCTAGGTAAGGTGGTTCTCTGTCTTCAGTTATGGTATCTTTCTTGCAGAGTTATATTCAAATAAAGACATTGTTCTACCTTCCTTATATCCCAATCAGACTCATCCTAATGAAATGCAATAGTTTGGATGTGGTTCAGGCAATGGAGTTTACCTAAACGCTACCACATTCATCCAGAAGGTGGATTTATACCCTGTTTATTATCTTTAATGGTCCTAAGAAAGGACATGTGTCACTGATCATACCTCGGTGGATTTGGCAGACTGTGGTTCAAGTTCACTGTCTGTCAGGATGGGAACCTCCATTCTCTGTTACTGCCCAGTCTACCAGGACTTTGAGTGCATCCTGGGCTTTTTGGTATTCTGCCTCTGTTTCCCAGCTTGCAAGGCAACCTGGTCGTTGGTTCATACTTTTAAGATTCTGTTCATGCAACTTTTGGAAATTAGGTTTTGCAGGCAGCTGTTTCAGTTCTGCAGGGGATTAGTTCCTGTTTGTTGCTTAATCTTGTCCCACCCTGATATCTGGCACTGCTTTGTTCCAAAGGTCTCATTCTAATGATCCAGCTGTGTCCTTCAATGAATGAGTGAAAGGAGAAATTAGATTTTTGTACTCACCATAAAATCCTTTTCTAATTAATTAAAGGACCTGCCCTATTAACTGAGTTTTTGTCTTGTGTTATACTGTATATCTCTATACTGCTGGCTACTAACTGAACATGTGCTGCAGATGGGGGGTTCAGCAGTAGGGGCCACCCCATGGGTTGTGTTCTAAACTTTTGGTTGTACCTAGCCTCGCTCCTACATTTGGCAAAATACTTGTTCACATAATCCCGCTGTGTCCACAGAAAAAAAGGATTTTACGGTGAGTACAGAGATCTAATTTTTCAGTTGTGCTTTGTGGAGCCATTTGGTGTCAACAGGGCCACACATGGCTCAAATTTCAGTCAATTTAGCTTTAGTCTGTGTACATACAGGAGCTTTATAAGAATAGTAAAAAAAAAAAACAGCCCTGCATTGTTGTAACATTCAGCACTCTTCCAGGTAGAGAGCATATCAATAGATGTGGACTGCAGCATCCATCTCAAAAAGGTTACCCTTTGCTTTGATCTGAGATCACGCCGGATCATCCGTGTAATGCAAAAAGCCCTTTGTGCATTGCTGATACCTAAAATTCAAAATATATGTTTTCTTTTAGAGATTAGTTTTGGGGGAGAATAGCTCTTTAGACGGGACTTCATTTATACCATAAAATATTTAAAGTGCAACTAAACCCTTCTATCCTTTACAGCCAAGGATGCTGCTGTCTTGGCCTCTGTTTAATCTGCAGATGCCATGGTGCTGCACACCATCCATTTGATGGATTGAAAGTTTGCACAAGCAATTGTGACATTCACGGCATGCTTTAAATGTAACTGTTTTGGACAATAATAAAATCAATGGTTTTTTTTCTGCTTTTTTGGCTGTACCTCCCCTATGGATCACAGGAGTGCAGATCGTTCTGACAGTCACCTCTCTCTGTTCAGAGTGGAGAGGGAGAGTTAGCAGTTCTCAATGCCGAGCCGGGGGGGGGGGGGGACAAATGCAGCATCGGAACGATGCTTCATCCACCTAGGCGAGTATACATTTTTGTTTTGTAAACCCCAAACTTCTCTTTTAAAGGCAAGATCTGGTTAAAGAAATATTGTCAAAATGAAAGGCCCATCTTTACTGTTACCTTGAATCTTGATATTGATGTGTGTATTTCTTCTAGATCTGTGCAGTAATCCAGCATAAAACTTCTGCACTTTGTGCAGGGGGTTTCTTTTCTATATCCTTATGCAGAGTGACTGGTCTTGTCACTTTGGGAGGGGGGCCCATGGAACTCAGCTTACCTTAGAGGGGTCAGGAAACAAATTTTTCAGCTCCCCAGACCTCTCTTATGTGTAAGTTACCCTGTGTCTATTAAGGGCACAGGGTGACCTGAGAAGCCCAGTCTGGTCTGATCTAACCAGACTCCCAGTACAACCACACTGGACTCAGCACTTTGTTTTACCCCTGAACCAGCCAGGTTGTCTATGTTTAGAACACTTACATTGGACATAAGAGTTTCCTCAAGTATCCTTCCCACTGACAAAGTTGGATATTTGAACTGTGTGCAGGCATGTATGTCCAAGTCATTGGAGAGGAGAAGCTCCTTTTAACAGGTCTCTCCATGAAAGAAGTGATCTGCGTGCCCAGTTAGTGTTTTAAATAGTTGTTAAAAGGTTACATGTTTCAGTACCACTAGTTGTTGACTGCATGCTCAGTTTTTGATGTGTTGAAATGTTTGAATGTACCTGTGCCTTATGTGATTGGATGTAAAGTTTACCCCACCCTGTGTCTCTATGCCAACAAAGAGGGGGGATTTTCTCCAGAGATATATATACTTGTGTCTGTTCTTCAATAAAGTCTTATGCTTTTATTCACCCTACACTGAGTTACGGCTAATGACTGGGAGGGCTGAGGGATCTTAGATTGTGCTGTTACTGGGCAAAGGAAGCTTATATGGCGGACATACTCCTCAAGAGTACAGGGTCTGTCACAGCCGCTCTATCATCTCTATGCAAAGACAAAAGTGCCATCATCTCTTTAGCATGTACTCAATCTCCTTAGAGTGCCCTCACACCAGGGCCATCGATTGCAGTATGTTTATCGCATCCAGGTAAATGCATAAATTGTGTAAATTGATGCCCCTATATAAGTACCTAAAATCAATAAATTGTGCCATGTGGGGGCCTCTTAAAGAGGTTGTATGTCCTGACTGAAAAAAAAAAAAACCTGTACGGTAAAGGCATAATGAGTTCAGATGCACCGCATTATGAAATACTTACCTTAGAACGAAGCGCCCCACACCGCTTCCCAGTCACCACTGAGGGAGCTGACATGCGTTTCTTCCGTGTTTGCGCCTTCGGCGCTGTGAGTGGCATTTTAGAGCGCATGCGCCACTGAAGTTAGCGGCTGCATGCAAAGTGAATATCTCCTAAACCGCAAAGGTTAATTTTACCAACAGGTAAGCCTTATCTGTAGATCAGTGATGGTGAACCTCGGCACCCCAGATGTTTTGGAACTACATTTCCCATGATGCTCTTGCACTCTGCGGTGTACTTGAGCATCATGGGAAATGTAGTTCCAAAACATCTGGGGTGCCAAGGTTCACCATCACTGCTGTAGGTAAACATGTGCAAGAGGAGGAAACAACCGCTTTAATAGTTTGTTGAGCCCTTGCATTGTGTTTGGGTTGCACCTCAGTGTCCACTTTTCCTAAAGTAAGTATATTAATAATGCAAGCAGACAGTATTTAGGGGGCTTCTGGCTCCCACTCAACACTGAGGGCGCTTGAACCTAGTCTTAATTTTGCAATTTATTTAGGGCAGAATTAGGCAGTGGTTTTATATACTTTAATAGAAAATGAAACAGGACCATGGCCTACATGAATTTTACCAGGGACGACTAACAAATAAAATATGGAGGATATACATTGGATTCAGGTCTATGCATTGTGACAACAGGTGGTAAAACGTGCATCTCCCCAGTGCAGTAATACAGTAGCAGGCAGCACACATGGGTTATATCCATTCTTGTCTACATTGTCTAGTATGAATGTGCTGCCCTAAGAGAAAATCCCTATTTGCACTTAGTAAAGCCCCCATATGTCACGACATAAGTGTGATAATATTGTATTTAATCTGCCAACAATCATTACATGTTTTGTCTCAGATGTTACTCTATGTTACTTAATATATAGTTACAGAAATATATAGTTTATTGGCCAAAGGTTCAAATTATGTCAAGTTAGTTTCCCAGGTCCCGTCTTCCCCAAATAAATTGTTTGTTAGTGCTGATAATGGTCAATATATCCTTTCCTTATATACATTTTCCATATATAAGACCATTTTGAAAGACTTCACAGATTTATTCAGAACAGTCATCCAATGTGAATTGCTAATGAGTAGCTCTCCCGAGATCTGTTCTCAGTGTAATGTTTCCTAAAACAACTTCTTTCATAATGTTTCAAAGTCATTTTATTGTTCGAAAAACTTTGAAGGCATAGTAAATGAACAAACAAACTCCTCCTTCATGTAAAATATTAATTTAAATCAATTTCCGAAAAAAAAGAAGCATGAGCTGCTTTGCTCTCGACTGGCGAAAGAAAGAAAAGGGAGATAAAACCTAATGAGTAATGAGCGATATTTAGTCGTTTGGTGTAAAACTTTGTATGGCAGACTGTGACATCCTTGTAAATGAGTCCCAGCTTTGTTTTCATTCATTTAGTTTATCTTCATTCTACAGGAAATCATTAATGAAATTAATCCACTGCTGTGAGCAGGCTGTGGCAGAACGTTTGAAGACACTCCTGCTATGCAAGTAATTGGTGATCTTCCCAGAACTGCTTGTATACTGGTAGCGTGTCCCACAATGAATCCTTGTTCACAGAGCTCCAGCTAATGTCCTTTCCCATCACTAACTTGCTTGAAATATGTATTTCATAAAAATATTCCTTTATCTTTAAATCCACACCGCACAGCAGCAAGCTTTAAAGGAAGAATATTTAGTGTGTTTTAAGCTAGCAGTAACCATTGCAATCTTTATCAGAAAGTATATATATATTTTTTTTATAGGACTCACATTTCTACAAGTTCGCTCTACCATATTTTAGTTCATGTAATAAATATAGAGTTTAGCCTCTATAGGGAGCTTAGAGTGTCCCGGTGCTATCACTCAGATTCCTGCTTAGCAAACAGTTCAGATATGATAGAGTATCAGCCACACGGGGAGTTCATGGTTTTGCTTGAGTCAGCCCATTCATACATTTTATGAGATGGAGCAATAAAGTACAACCAAAGTGCAACAAACAGAGCCTGCATATTAAATAAACAAATATGGCTGTCCCTAGGTGCACACTAAAGCTGCTGCATAACCATGCCTTTTTTAGCATGTTTTTGTAGGCATTTTTTATGCATTTTCTTTTATGTGTCTTTTTTTTTTTGCTCTCCCATTGAAGCTTATGGGGCCAAAAACACAGTATGGTGCCCCAAAAGAAGCACATGCACCTTGTTAAGATGAAAATTGTTAATAGATTATATCTAGGGAATAATTATTATTTAACTTACTATTGTATTTACTTTTATGCAGGTTTGCCATTAGAAACGTTTTTGCTTAGACTGAAGTTTTTCATCCTCTGATTGCACAGTGTAAGATGAACGTTCATTTGTTCCTCAAGTAGCCCCAAAAAATAATTAGCACAGTCTATGCTAGTAAGTTTGGCTGCTCCTTGGCTAGCAAGACATTACAAGACATTGTAATGAATATATATCTGCAAGAAAAAGGAGTGGTTACCCAAAATGGCCAACCAGAATTTATTCTTGACAAGTAATGCTTTTGGTTGTTCTAGGCAACTCATCCACTGGGGTTTTCTTTAACCGCTTCCCGACCGGCCACTGCATATATACGTCACAGAATGGCACGGGCAGGCAGAATCACGTACGTGATCGTGCATGTGCCTGCCCGTGGGTCGCGCGCGCGCCGCTAGCGGCGCGCTCGCGACCCGGTCGGGAGCTCCGTGACCCCGGCCGCGGGACCAGCGGACCCGATCGCCGCTGGTATCCCGCGATCGGGTTACGGAGCGGAAGAACGGGGAGAGGTCTATGTAAACAAACCTCTCCCCGCGCTTCCTACACTGACTGTCAGTGATCGGCGGTTCCCTGTCATCGGGAACGCCGATCAATGACGTCAGACGTACAGCCACGCCCCCTACAGTAAACACAACACATCACGTCACACTGACTCCTCCCCGCCCCCTTGTGGTTAACCCCCTAACTACAACTGTCATTTACATAGGAATCAGTGCTATTTAAATAGCACTGATTTCTGTATAAATGACAAATGTCCCAAAAATGTGTCAAAAATGTCCAAAATGTCGCAGTCACAATAAAAATCGCTGATCGCCGCCATTACTAATAAAAAAAAAAAATATTAATAAAAATGCTATAAAACTATCCCCTATTTTGTAAACACTATAACTTTTGCGCAAACTAATCAATAATCGCTAATTGCGATTTTTTTTACCAAAAATATGTAGAAGAATACGTATCGGCCTAAACTGAGGAAAAAAAATGTTTTTTTATATATTTTTTGGGGATATTTATTATAGCAAAAAGTAAAAATATTGCATTTTTTTCAAAATTGTCGCTCTATTTTTGTTTATAGCGCAAAAAATAAAAACCGCAGGGGCGATCAAATACCACCAAAAGAAAGCTCTATTTGTGGGAAAAAAAGGACGCCAATTTTGTTTTGGAGCCACGTCGCATGACCGCGCAATTGTTAGTTAAAGCGACGCAGTGCCGAATTGCAAAAAGGGGCCTGGTCCTTTGGCTGCCAATTGGTCCGGGGCTGAAGTGGTTAAACCAGTCTTCACAAATCAGCTTCTAGATGCTTCTGAATATCTGTTTCAGACTATTGAAAAAATACATTCCAGTTGCAAGTTTGCTTGCAGTGTTTTCCCTTTAAAAATAATATTTTTATTCATTTGCAAAGTGCCTTTAAACTTTCTAGCAAATTTTGACTTTTTCAAGAAAGTGATCTCCCCTCCCTCCAGCACCGATCTGTGTATTCTGATGGTGAGTGAGTCTCCCTGCTCTCGGAATACAAAGACACAATGGTCAGGATTCCCACATTTACCTCAAGTGTGGATGGAGGAGTCAGGTCAGTTTTTTTTTTTTTTTTTGTTCAACCAGTCAAAAGATTGACCCCTGTACTGACAGTTTCATAGATTTTGGTTATCTACACCAAGAATGCTTGTACAGGTAAATATGAATAAAATAGATTAAATGAAAATATTATCTTATGGAAGGGTTATTGTTGAAGTGAATTGTCTATCGACAGGGTCTCTAATGCTAGACACTTGAGGCACTGTTAATAGATCTACAGACCTAAAAGGACAGGCCAGTCATGTGACAATATAACAGCATGTTTAGGCTCAGAAAGAAATAATTATTGGACAGGTAAGGAAAGGTAGTCCAATTGCTACTGTTTTTACCCCAATAAGAATATACCAGATTTGTGAGATTCCCATGCCTGTCTCCATATGCCATAATTGAACCATGGACCCAGTGTAGGGCAGATGGAACTACTCTACTGGTTATGGTCACTTATATTGCTGGATTTTGCAAACAATGGGGTTGATTTACTGAAAGCAAAAAGGTTGTTCAAGGCACATAGGCTGCAAGGGAATTTTCCCCAGAGCTTGAATGAGGTGAAGCTCTTGTAATGCCCATTACCAAATCGCGTACAATAAAAAAATGCTGTTATTTTTATTCTCCTTGCATGTGATTGGGTATTCTTTGAAATTTCACCACACTCACTAAGCTCTGGGGCTAATTCCCTTACAAAATGTAACTTCACTTACAAAGTAAGCAGCCTATTGTCCTTAAAGTCAACCCCAGTATATACAATATACAGGTACATCTCATAAAATAAGAATATCATCAAAAGTTATTTTGTAATTCATTTCAAAAAGTGACACACAGAGTGATATTTTTCAAGCATTTCTTTCTTTTAATTTTGATGATTATGGCTTACAGTTAGTGACAACCCAAAATTCAGGATCTCAGAAAATTTGAATATTATATGAGACCATAAAAAAAAAAAAGGATTTTTAATACAGAAATGTTGGCTTACTGAAAAGTATGTCCATGTACAGTATAGTAGGCACTTAGTACTTGGTCGGGGCTCCTTCTGCATGAATTACTGCATCAATGTGGCGTGGCATGGAGGAAATCAGCCTGTGGCACTGCTGAGGTGTCATGGAAGCCCAGGTTTCTTTGATAGTGGCTTTCAGTTCATCTGCATTGTTGGGTCTGGTGTCTCTCAACTTCCTCTTGACAATACCCCACAGGTTCTCTGTGGGGTTTTACGTCAGTGCGTTTGCTGGCTAATCAAGCACAGTGATACCATGATCATTAAACCAGGTTTTGGTACTTTTGGCAGTGTGGGCAGGTGGAAAGTCCTGCTTGAAAATTAAAACAGCCTCTCCATAAAGCTGGTCAGTGGAGGGAAGCATGAAGTGCTCTAGAATTTCTAGGTAGCGCTGCACTGATGTTTGACTTGATTAACCACTTGCCGACCGGCGCACGACGATATACGTCGGCAGAATGGCACGTACAGGCAGGAGGGCGTATATATAAGTCCCTCCTTAATGCCTGTCCATGCCATCGGGAGCGCGCCGGGAGCGGCGCGCTCCCGCGCCGGTCGGGACCCCCGTGAGTCCGGTCGCGGTCCCCATGGACTCGATCGCCGCGGGGACCCCCGCGATCGTCTCACGGGAAGGCTGAACGGGGAGATGCCGAGATAAACAGCATCTCTCCGTTCTGCCTAGCAACTAGTGACGCCGATCTCTGCTCCCTGTGATTGGAGCAGAGATCAGCATTCACTAGCTGACAGCCACGCCCCCCCACAGTAAGAAACACACCCCTAGGCATACTTAACCCTTACACTGCCCCCTTGTGGTTAACCCCTTCACTGCCAGTGTCATTTATACAGGAATCAATGCATTTAAATAGCATTGATTGCTGTATAAATGACAATGGTCCCAAAAATGTGTCAAAAGTGTCCGATGTGTCCGCCATAATGTCGCAGTCACAAAAAAAATTGCAGATCGCCGCCATTACTAATAAAAAAAAATTATTAATAAAAATGCTATAAAACTATCCCCTATCTTGTAAACGCTATAACTTCTGCGCAAACCGATCAATAATCGCTTATTGCGATTTTTTTTACCAAAAATATGTAGAAGAATACGTATCGGCCTAAACTGAGGAAAAAAAATGTTTTTTTTTATATATTTTTTGGGGATATTTATTATAGCAAAAAGTAAAAAAAATGCATTTTTTTTCAAAATTGTCGCTCTATTTTTGTTTATAGCGCAAAAAATAAAAACCGCAGGGGCGATCAAATACCACCAAAAGAAAGCTCTATTTGTGGGAAAAAAAGGACGTCAATTTTGTTTGGGAGCCACGTCGCACGACCGCGCAATTGTCAGTTAAAGCGATGCAGTGCCGAATCGCAAAAAGGGGCCTGGTCCTTTGGCTGCAAATTGGTCCAGTCTGAAAGTGGTTAAATACAGTGGACCAACACCAGCAGATGACATGGCTCCCCAAATCATCATGGACTATGGAAAATGTAGCATTTCATTTGGAAATCAAGGTCCCAGAGTCTGGAGGAAGAGTGGAGAGGCACAGAATCCAAGTTGCAGGAGGTCCAGTGTAAAGTTTCCGCAGTCACTGATTATTTGGGGAGACATGTCATCTGTTGGTGATGGTCCACTGTGTTTTATCAAGTCCAAAGTCAGCGGAGCCCTCTACCAGGAAATTCCCTCTGCTGACCAGCTTTATGGAGATGCTGATTTCATTTTCCAGCAGTACCTGGCACCTGACCATTACTGTGCTTGATTGGCCAGCAAACTCACCTGACCTAAACCCCATAGAAAATCTGTAGGGTATTTTCAAGAGGAAGATGAGAGACACCAGGCCCAACAATGCAGATGAGCTGAAGGCTGCTAGAAAAGCAACCTGGGCTTCCATAACACCTCAGCAGTGCCACAGGCTGATCGCCTCCATGCTACGCTGCATTGATGCAGTAATTTATGCAAAAGGAGCCCAACCAAGTATTGAGTGCATACCATATTGTACATAGACATACTTTTCAGTAAGCTAACGTTTCTGTATTAAAAATCTTTATTTTATTGGTCTTGTGTAATATTCTAGTTTTCGGAGATACTGAATTTTGGGTTTTCACTAGCTGTAAGCCGTAATGATTATTAAAATTAAAAGAAAGAAATGCTTGAAATGTATCACACTGTGTGTGACGCATATATATAAAATATATGAGTTTCACTTTTTAAATTGAATTACTGAAATAAATTAACTTTTTGATGATATTCTAATTTGCTGAGATGTAACGGTAATTGTTTTAGCAGGACCTACCCTCCAAAATTTTAATGATTCCTACGAAAGTTTTTATTTTTTTTAGGTTATTTAGCAAAACTGTTTGTTGCTGTACAACAAGTGCAAAGCAAACACTAAGTTAACTTTACAAAGAGCTCCATGTAGATTTCTAAAGCTTTACTATTCTGATCACTGATTAAAAGAACAACAAGGATTCACAGTGGAGAAAAAAAACTTTGGAGGCCTCGCTGGCCTTGATGTGTGCCACATGCAGATGTATTGGATAAAACCAGACTGGTACCTAGGGTTCAGAGACATTTTGACCCTTTCTCAGAAAACAGCCAGCCTTTTTAGCTATTCAGAGGCATTTAAAGCTACCTCTGGCACAAAAGGAGAAGAAAGAAAATTAGCTCATTTTGTACTTTGCTTCTCTGATGAGAAGAATGACATGTTTTTCAGCTTACAGTCCTTTCATGTATGGTGCGGTGTCCTTGCAAACTAGTAAAAAAAAAAAAAGAAAAACACATAATGAGTTAGGCAGCATCATTCATAATAAGCAGCAAGCAATCCAACACTGAAATCCTTTCTCACGCTATTTCCTGCGGAGCATGATTCTATGGAGGCCTGAAAATATCCAAACTCAGCGCTGTGTTTGAACATCCCTTATTACCTTTAAAAGCCTCCGATCTGGCCCTTTGATTTGTTCTTTGATGCTGTTTAGCAACTTACTTGGTTAGTATACAGCGATGAATATATCATCATTTCAAAGTGTGTGATATCAAACATTCCTAGTGCTGAGCACACCATGGAGGCAGGAGGCCCAGAATGCTTTTGAAAAGCAAACTTCACAAACTTTGTTTATTTTATTCCTATCATTTGGATGACCTTCCTTCTCTGAAGAGAAAGCCCCTTCCCTTTATTATTCTTTATCACAGTGCCTGCTGCGGAGGGTTTTGTCCCTTTTGCTTCTACATTTCTTTTGTCAATCAAAGCACATCCCGCGATCCCACTGTCCCAGCTCTGTTAGTCTGGGATGACAAGTTTCATGGCTGGTAAACATTCTACTTGACACATGATGATACTATAAGATATTTAAGGTCTACAGAAAAAATATGGATGCTTCAAATCTAGATCCCAAGATATATTCTTTAAAAAAAAAAATAAAATACATATGATCAAGGGCACAGAGTAGACATGACACAGAAAAACATTGATAAAGAGATTAGGAACTGGTTTCGTAATATGAAATCAAATACTTGTATGCCTAAAACTTGCTTTGTGTAAACTGACAAACCAAAATCCCAAGCGTTAATTGATGACATTAATTAATGTTATGTGAAGCCACGTATGACATTGACAATTACAAAACGCAAGTCCAACAGATGGCTATAAAAATGATGTAAGATCTCCAGGTCATCATAGATATCACATCATCATTGTCTGATGGAATGATAATGGACAGATATGGTGGCAGCTGCCATAAGCAAGCTTTGCTAATGAACTTTCAGCTGATCACTCTGTGGAGTATTGGCTATGATTTCTCAGATTGCACATTACTGTTTCTGTAGTAAGTTTGTATTCACATTTCTGACCACCGTGTGATGTCTGTGGCTGCTTTTCAGGATAGAAATGTGGGAGCTGACACTGCAGACTTCCTTCTACAGATCCATTAATACCTGCAGTAATATTTAATACCTACTAAGTACTGAACTAACACTAATTATGACAAGGGCGTCCAACCTGCGGCCCACAGGCCACATGTGGCCCAAACGACTATGAATGCAGCACAACACAAAATCGTAAACTTACTTAAAGTGGAACTTCTCCCCCAATCGATAATAATTATTTTTATTCCTCATGCTGCTAGCATTAGTAAATAGATAGGAAAGTATATCATATGTACTTGTTTTAAGCAATTTTTTTTTGCATTTCTTCACTAACTTCCTGGTTTCTTGCCTAGGCAAATTATGTAATACATCCAAGGAGCATTGGCGGCTGGTGCTCAAAATTTTGGGACACAGACGGCAGCGATCAGTGGCCCCCCCGTGGGAGACGGACGGCAGCGATCAGTCCTGAGACTCCCTTGCCAATCAGGTCTCAGGACACTTCCTGATTGGCCGGGAGCAGCAGGAAGACATTAGCGAATATTAATTTGCTAATGTCACACAACTGGGTGGGCTCAGGGCATAGTGCTCTGTGCCCCAAGCCCACCCTTTTTTAAGCCAATTAGAGCATCTAGCTCTAATCGTGTGCTTCAAAAAAAAAAAAAAAACATTGAAATCCATGCGTCCGTAGCCCTGCGTGTAGATTACGGGCCGGGGCTCATGAATTTGGGGGGAAGCGCCGCTGCACCCCTAATGGACAGGCCGCCACTGCCCAGGAGTCTTTAGGAGGGGAGGAGAGAAGAAGGGGCTTTCTCAGCTAAGCACACTCTCTTGCATGCATGCTTGAGCTAAGGGCAGATGTATTCCAGGAAATAAATGCTTCATGAATCATTTTCTCCTTACTCAAGATGGCCACTGGAAAAAATGTAGGGGGGGGGGGGGGGTTCAAAGTGATTTCTCAACCATATAAAGCATGGAGACATGGATAGGGGAGTTTGCTTTGAAAATAAAAAATGTATGCATTTGTGTTTTTGGTTTGTGGTGCTCAGATGCAGTGAAGATCCACTTTAAAAATGTTTTTTTTTTTTGGGGGGGGGGGGGGATTTTGTAACAATGCGTTTACACTTAGTAAACATGCTGCCAAAGGAAAATTTGACAGCGTCTCTTTACTGGACTTTTATAAATGTTATCCTATCAAAGAAAAATACACCAATCTTTACCATCACGCCTTATTCATGTCACCAGTTTTCAGCAGCACCAATATTTGGGAGCAACTATTTTTAAGAATGAAGCACACACAGGGCAAAATTAGAACCTAAAATACTCCATCCATTGCACCAGATATTGATGCGTTAGTTTATCAAACACAGTGTCAAATATAGCACTAGTTTTTATGTTGTCATTTGTTACTTTTATAATAAAAAATATTACAGAAAAAAATAAGTTTTATTACTCAGATAGGTACATTATTTATATCGGTGATCATTAACTTGTGATCTCCCTGACATTTTCTGCTCCCCGGCTATCCTTATTGTTAGTGTATTTTATGTGCGGCCCAAGACAATTCCTCTTCTTCCAGTGTGGCTCAGGAAGGTCAAAAGGTTGGAAAACCCTGCTTTAGGAGTTCTAATTTTGCTGACAGCATACTTTTTTAAGATCATTAACCCACTAGGTAGTGAAGCAAGGATGAAAATAATGGTCCTGAAGCTCATTTATTATGATGCCTAAAACCTGTAAAGGTAATTTTTATTTCTTTGTAGTTAGATAAATATAAATCTGAAAAATTAGAAATAAGCAATATATATATATATATATATATATATATATATATATATATATATTAAAAACAGCCAACATGTGGCACGCTCTAAACAGTTAAAAAAAATAGCTGTACTGTAAATGACCACAGACGATTAGATTGCCACAAAGCTGAATCAATAAGAAGAGGTCCACACCTCCTCATTCTCTCTAGCATAAATTAACCAGCTCTCATATTAGACAATACAGCATGCTAACTCTGTGTCATGGCTAACTCTTCATTACATTTGTTTTTGTAAAATAAAGATTTATTAATAAAAAATATACAAAATATCAGCTTATATACAAGGTATTGGTACTTTTGGCAGTGTGGGCAGGTGCCAAGTCCTGCCGGAAAAAGAAATCAGCATCTCCATAAAGCTGGTCAGCAGTGGGAGGCATGAATTGCTCTAGAATTTCCTGGTAGAGAGCTGCGCTGACTTTGGACTTGATACAACACAGTGGACCAGCACCAGCAGATGACATGGCTCCCCATATCATCACTGACTGTGAAAACATCACACTGGACCTCATGCAACTTGGATTCTGTGCCTCTCCACTCTTCCTTCAGACTCTGGGACCTTGATTTCCAAATGAAATGCAAAATTTTCCCATAGTCCATGATGATTTGGGAAGCCATGTCATCTGCTGGTGCTGGTCCGCTGTGTTTTATCAGGTCCAAAGTCAGCACAGCACTCTACCAGGAAATTCTAGAGCAATTCATGCCTCCCACTGCTGACCAGCTTTATGGAGATGTTGATTTCTTTTTTCCGGCAGGACTTGGCACCTGCCCACACTGCCAAAAGTACCAATACCTTGTATATAAGCTGATATTGTGTATATTCTTTATTAATAAATCTTTATTTTACAAAAACAAATGTAATCACTTTTGTTGCCAGCGTATTAGACATTAATGGCTGGGTGTTGAGTTATTTTTAGGGGACAGCAAATTTACACTGTTATACAAGCTGTACACTCACTACTTTACATTGTAGCAAAGTGCCATTTATTCAGTGTTGTCACATGAAAAGATATAATAAAATATTTACAAAAATGTGAAGGGTGTACTCACTTTTGTGAGATACTATATATATATATATATATATATATATGTATATGTATATATATAATCAGTGCTTGAGGTGAAAAAAAAGTATCATGGCCAGTACTCAATTACATAGTCTGGTTGAAAAAAGACACAAGTCCATCTAGTTCAGTCAATAAAAGGGGGGAAAAAGTTTTACATAATATAGACACAATACACATACCCACAGTTGATCCAGAGGAAGGCAAAAAAAAAACTGTTGTTCTTAATCTTCAACAAAATTATACTACTTTTTAGTTTATTATTTTTAAGAAAGTGGAAAGGTTTAAACCTTAACATTTCTGTGCAAATTAAAGCTCAACCTGAATATCATTTAATAGTCTAGAATTTGTACTTCCTCTGATGCCACCATCGCTATGGAAACCTGGCCAACATGCAGTGGGGCACGAATCTATCACACTGGACATGCACGAGATCGGGAGGTGCATGCTGGGTAGCCAGCATGCATCGAATCCTGGAAGAGAGACCAATCGGGCTCCACATGCCCACAGTCTAGATGGCTGTGCTGTACAAAAGGTGAAATAAGTAACAATGCTGCACAACAACAGAAAATGGGACACTATTGAAGATAGCTATATGGGAAAGAATGAGCAGTGACCATTTGTAGTTTTATCTAAAAAAAAAAAAAAAAAAAAGTCAACAACTCCGTCACCTTGCTAGTACAAGGTTGGACCGCCTTTTGCCTTTAGAACTACCTTAATTCTTCGTGGTATAGATTCAAAAAGGTGTTGGAAACATTCCTCAGAGATTTTGGACCATATTGACTTGATAGCATCACGCAGTTGCTGCAGATTTGTCGGCTGCACATCCACGGTGCAAATCTCCCATTCCACCACATCCCAATGGTTCTCTATTGGATTGAGATCCGGTGACTGTGGAGGCCATTGGAGTACAGTGAACTCATTGTCATGTTCAAGAAACCAGTTTGAGATGATTTGAGCTTGTGACATGGTGCATTATCCTGCTGGAAGTGGGTACACTGTAGTCATAAATTATTGTACATGGCATTGGTCAGCAACAATACTCAGGTAGGCTGTGGCATTTAAACAATGCTCAATTGGTACTAAAGGGCCCAAAGTGTTTCAAGAAACCAGTCTGCCCATTCTCCTCTGAACTCTGACATCAGCAAGGCATTTTTATCTACACAATATCCGCTCACTGGATATTTTCTCTTTTTCGGTCCATTCTATGTAAACCCTAGAGATAGTTGTGTGTGAAAATCCCAGTATATCAGCAGTTTTTGAAATAATCAGACCAGCCCTTCTGGCACCAACAACCATGCCACGTTCAAAGTCACTTAAATCCCCTTTCTTCCCCATTCTGATGCTTGGTTTGAATTTCAGCAAGTCGTCTTCACCACATGTAGATGCCTAAATGCAGTGAGTTGCTGTCATGTGATTGGCTGATTATCAATTTGTGTTGCCATGCAATTGAACAGGTTTACCTAATAAAGTGGCCAGTGTGTAAGATTTATTATAGGAAAATAGAAACCAAAATATTTCAAAATGAATAGAGTGTCAGGGCTGGGCTCAGCCCTTCCTTCCCAAAGCTGTCCGCTCAGCTGTCGGCTAATTGCCAGGTCCTATTTCTCCACAGTGACTCACCTGTTGATGATATCCTGCTCGTCAGTCCTGCCTACTTAAGCCGCCCAGCCCATCTCTGCCTTTGCCTTGGTCACATCTCTAGAGACTCTCTCCTGTGTTCCTGTTAAAGACTTGCTTGGCTGACATTCCTTACTGCTCCCGATCCTGCTTGCTGTTCTACTACGCTGTTCTCTGGCTCCCTGACATTTTGGCTTGTCTGACTATCCGTTCCAGCTCCTGAACTCTGGCTATGTTTTGACTACGTTTACTCTGTTTAGCTTTTTTTTATTATTATTAAACAAGTGTGATTTAACTGTACCTCTTTCTCAGTCTGATTCATGGTTTCTGACATAGAGGCTTTTTGTAAAATGTAACCTTTTCTATGCAAATAGACCAAAAAATAAATACATTAGTGCAAAATAAATTGGACCACCAAATTAGCAAATATGAAAAGGGAAGAGGTAATTATGGTTATGTGGAGTTAGCAAAGTTTAATAAGGGGTTAAACAGGAACAACTTTTATTGAAAATGCAACAAAAACAACGTGTCCAAAAATAACCTGCCCAAGGTTTTTATACTTGCAATGAAGAATATGTGTCTGTGTGGGTGTATGTTGGGGGGGGGGGGGGGGGGAAATGCTAGATGTACTTTATTCTTGGAAAAAAAAACAACTTGAATGAACTGGCCTTGGTGGGGCTTACACACACAAGCAAATCAAAAGCTTGGCATAATATGATGTAGCATTTTGTGCTATCCTCACTTCTGAAACAATGAAAGCAACCAGGCTATCAAACCAACAGGCAGCTCCAACTATTACACCTGGCACGGCAGGCATGGTAAACACTGGGCATACAAGGTGTGCTCATGGTCGTTAGATTTTTTTTTTTTTTTCAGTGTGCATCCAAGGTCCAGAATTGCTTGGCAAGGTCTTTCATCTTCACTACCAATATAGTGTACTCGGCATACAACATTTTCATGGGAATTGTACTTCAAAGCTATGGACAGGATCCATAATTTATTTGTTCTGAACTGTTCACAATTCTCATATTTAATAAGGCTAACTGGTAGAAGCACTGATTTCAGCAGATCTGAAACTGATAGAATCAAATGAGTTTTAGCACAATCTGCAGTCACTGCGGAGGTGGTCTATCCTACTCTGTCTTACTTTATCATATTCTCAAATATATACCATCTAAAATATGATCGTCTTCAATAAGTATGCTACAGTAAGACTTTGAGCTCTGTAGTAATACACATAAAAGTCAAATATGGAGTTAAAAGGCATTTTGAGACTAGTCATTTTAAATGCAGGAGGCAATCTATATTTCTGTGTGATCTTTTTGGTTAAAACATTAAACCTAATCTGGTCTGTAATAGCCATCCTAATAACTAAAACATCATTTGATGGAAGATGAGCCGTTTTATCGCTTACCATCTGGTGGTTTTCACATCTGCAAACACCTCATTATTTCACTCTCTCTACATGGTGTCTGTATGGGAAGCTATAATATATATTTTAAGTTAATATTCTAACATGTACCTAAAATTCAAAATCTTTTGATCATCGTGTTTCATGGGCAGATTTATAAATGCTCCCTCTAGTGGTCATCTCTGTATTAGGGCATGTGATTAGCATTCCTGCTTATAAAGAAATAATGGATTATTTTCCATATGTACACATTCTAATCTATCATCAAAGTGTTACTAAACCTACAACAGTACAATCAGTTTGTATATGCAGTAAAGGATGCTTGTTATACTTACTGTGGAACCTAAGGGGTTAATCCTCTGCACTGTGTAAAAAGGCTGTCTTCTCTTATCCTCCCCTTCTTCCACAGTCCCCAATCTATCTGCTGATAGATCAGAGCCGTGGGGGCACTCTGCACATGCTCAGTTCGGTGGGTTTTGCTAGAGCGATTGTTTTTTTTTTCTTGGGAGAGTGTATGTGATCAGCACAGGGCCAACCAGCACTGTCCAGACAGAGGGTCAGGGGTCCTGCAGTCTCAAATGACAATCGGAGGAGAATGAAAACTCCTTCTACCAGCTTTAACCAGACACTGATAGAAGTTACAAGATGCTCTAACTGCTGATGAAAAGCCCCCCTTTACTTACCAGAGACCCGTTTCAAACCAGCACTGTGCACATCCGCAGATCCTTTCTTCTCTCACTTCCGGGTCTCACTGGCTTTGCTGGGGCATGGGGAGCCATTGTCTCCTAATGCTGTCAATCAAAGCCAGTGATGACGGGGCGGGACTGAGTTCCTCTTTGTCAATAGACCCAGCAGAGGGACTTGGGTGTGAGCATGCACAAATGCCCCCCATGGGAAGCAGCTTCCCCTGGGGACACTGGACAGAGAGGATGGGCCAGGAGTAGGGATGGGCCCGGTGTTCGATTCGAACCCATGTTCGAATCGAACATCGGCCGTTCGTCCGCTCGTCGAGGGCAGAACTCTGAGGGCCGTTCGCATCAAATTCGTGTGATGCGAACGGTCCACAATGCACTACGCCAGTCGCCTTTGCTTGTGGGGAAAGTGTAGGGATAGAGGAAAAATAGGCAGGGATAGTGTGTTCTTCTCAGTGCTGTTCTCTACCAATCCAGCCATCTGCAGGAGTTAGTGTGTGTGTGTGTGTGCTGTGTGAGTATAGCACAGCAGTAGCACACTAAACCACCTTACACTGTATCTGCCCTGTTGTCACCTAAGACAGCCATCTGCAGGAGTTAGTGTGTTTTGTGTGCTTCCAGCACAGCACAGTATACACCAACAGTCCATACATACATACATACAGTATATACCTACAGTCCCTGTCTTGTTTGCACCGCCTGTATACTGCGGTTCAGAGTATATAGGGTTTTAGGTATAGGGTTTTATTTTGGGTGCAGGGTTCCCCTTAATATCCATACAAGACCCAAAGGGGCTGGTAATAGGCTGGGGTAGGGGGGGGGGTGGGTAGCCATGCCATTTTTCTCAAAGATTTTCATCCATATTGCCTGGACAAGACTTGACATTAAAGCCGCAAGCAGTTTTAAATGGCTTCTTTTTTTCCTTTACAAATGTCATTTTGTGCAGGGACAGTTCTAAAACGGGAAACACATGTCACTTCACAGGCATACTTTAGACACCCCCCATGTACCATATTTAAAGGAATATTTCACTTTTTTTCTTTTCACTTTATGCATCATTAAAATTACTGCTCCAGAAAAAACGTCAGTTTTTAAAACTTCTTTTTGCATTGATACATGTCCCCTGGGGCAGGACCCGGGTCCCCAAACCTTTTTTAGGTTTGGGGACAATGCATATTGGCCGTTATAATTAGCACTTTAGATTTTGAACGTTCGCGTCCATTGTAACTAATAGGGTTCTAACGTTTGTGCAAACTTTCGGTCCGTTCGCAGGTTCTGGTGCGAACCGAACCCGGCGGTGTTCGGCTCATCCCTAGCCAGGAGCACTGGCGGGGGACCCGAAAAGAGGAGGTTCCCAGCTGACCTGTGTGATTCCATTGCACAGAGTAGGTAAGTATAGACATGTTTGTTATTTTTTTTTATTATTACCTTCACAACCCCTTTAGGCCTCATTCACACGAGGCGGATCCTTTTAGCGGAGTCCGCCAGCTCAGCGGGAGATCGCTCCGTTGATCTCCGCTGAGTGGCAGATGACAGGTCCGTCTCTGCTCACTGAGTGGGGAGGGGCCTGACAGAGCACCGCTGATTCCTATGGAGAGATCAGACAACATGCTGTCTGTTTTCATCAGATCTTATCCGATCCGCCAAGAAAAAATTGCTTTTTAAAAAATAGATTTTTTTCTTAGCTAGATCTATAGTGTATACAATTCACTTGGTAGGAATGAAATTAGAAAAGTGATCAGCGCAATTTTAAAATAATCTAAATGCAGAATAACTATGTGCAAGTATATGCTGTGCAAATACAAAGCAAGATATTATGTGCAAAGTATGCTATATAATCACATGCAACCACTAAATATAATCCTGTGCAAAATAGTGCAAATATCCAATGTGCAAAATAGCAAAATAGTGCAAATATCCAATGTTCAAAATAGTGCAAATATCCAATGTTCAAAATAGTGCAAATATCCAATGTTCAAAATAGCAAAATAGTGCAAATATACAATATGCAAAAATGCAATCTTCTATTATGTTCATATGAAGCACCTGATTAATGAATGCACTTCCTCAAAAGCTAGAGCTAGGGACACCAGACTAAATACCCACTTATGATTATAATACAGAATTTATAAAGCGCAAACAGTTTACGTGGCACTTTTACAAGGGTAAATTAATAAAATATGTATAATAAGTACATTTCGTAGGGATGGGTCACTTGTAAAATATGTACCTCTTGAAACACACACATACAAGAAATACATCGCTTCATCTTGCAAATCTCCGGCAATAACCACAGCCACTCTCAGCCGAAGTCCCTCTATTTGGGCTCAATCAGTAAAAAAATGTAACAGCCTTGTTTCAGTCTACATGACCTTAATCATAGCTGGTTACTAGCTGTGATAAGGCTGTGTAGGCTGAAACAAGGCTGTTCCATTTCTTACTGCTTTGATCCCAGAAAGAAGGGACTTCGGCAGTGACAAAGGCTGCGTAGGCTGAAACACGCCAGCTTCTTACCTATTAAAGTGGATCTGTCATCAGATTTATTTTTTCTTGTTTAGTAAATGCTAAGTAATGTGTAAGTGTAATGCCTCATTCACACTGGTACTTCTGCGTGTTAGCTTTTTTTTTTTTTAATGTAGGAAAAGTGATTTAGGAAGTATAAACAACTTTAAATACAACCACTTAGTGTATCAATTCTTCTGTGCAAATATGAGTGCCAACATAATAACATGTGAATTTACAATAACATGATACACTCATGTGTATTTCTTCTTGTAATAATAAAAATCCTGTGCTTGAGTGCAGTCAAATATTTAATTTAATATTTAATGAAAATGTCCGAAAAAAGTCAAATTCTCAAAAATCCTTGCTTTGTATCTATTCACCTCAGTGCTCCCCCATAAGAAATGCGCTCACCTCACAGAGTGTGACCTCACACTTAAGTTTGGTCAAATAAAGCTTTTTAGTCACCCCGACTAACAGATCATGCTTTGCTCCTCGTTGCTCCATTCTTGGGCCTCCATTGAGACTCAATATATATGAGAGAAAACAAGCTCCAAATAGTGCTTATATCGTTTTTAACCACTTACGGACCGCCCGCCGTCATTATACATCAGCAGTTTGAAGAGAAATATCATTGTTATGTTAGCAGCTAGCTTCCATAACCCCAGTATCCTCTTGTTCAGTGGGCGGTCTGCTTTTAGATAAAAGTGGTCTCAGTGGCGGATTCACCGTGAGATCACTTTAATCGGGGGTGGGAGAGGGCCCCCCCTCCCGCCGCGCTCCGGTCATCTCCGCCATTTACCTCAGCCATCGATAGCGATGGGGACGATCACGTTCCGCTCTCGTCTCAGCCGGGATGCCGAGTGAGGGGAAGATGTTATCAGGCCAAAATCACTAGGGTATATAAACTTTTGATCAAGGTCATTTTGGCATTTTCTGTTGCCATTATGATTTAAAAAGAGTAAACACAGCTGATTGATAATAAATGGCTTCAGCCAAACACTAACCACGAGTGAAAGAAAAGCTTTTGTGTTTATCATTCATATTCTCTGAAAAATGGCCAAGAAATCCAAAATTTTGCAGGGAGGTGTAAACTTATGAGCACAACTGTATTTACTCAATGCACCCTCATCTTTTTTATTTTATCAACAAAATGGGTCATATGTTGTATTTCGGTGCCCTAAATATTTTTGTAACGTTTTTTTTTTTTTTACTGAGAATAAGTTTGATAAACAGTTGCACTAAAATTCATGTGACATACAAATACACAACCCTGGCCATTTTATTTTCTAGGGTTTCTGTTTTCAGAAAATATGTAAAGTTTGAGGGTTTCAACTAATCGTCAGGTCTAAAATGTGCATTTTAACACATGTGCAAAAAAAAAAAAAGTGATTTGACAGCAAAAGAGTTAAAGCTGAAATTTAGGTATGGCCATTTTTACATAGTTTACACCTGTACACTATATTGCCAAAAGTACTTTTGGAACACCTGTCTATGCACGCACATGAACTGTAATAACATTCCAGTCTAATGCCGCGTACACACGGTCGGAATTTCCGATAGAAACAGTCCGATGGGAGCCTTTCATCGGATTTTCCGACCGTGTGTATGCCCATCGGTCTTTTTCTGTCGGTATTTCCGACGGACTTTAGATTGAGAGCCTGTTCTTAATTTTTCCGACGGAAAACCTTTCTATCGGATTTTCCGATCGTGTGTATGCAATTCCGACATGCAAAATTCCAACGCATGCTCGGAAACAATTTGACGCATGCTCGGAAGCATTAAACTTCCCTTTTATAGTGCCGTCAAACGTGTTGTATGTCGCGGTGTTATTGACCGTCGGAATTTGGTGTGAACGTGTGTAGGCAAGACAGTTTGAGCGAAATTCCGTCGGAATTCTGACGGGAAAACCATCAGAGCTTTTTCCGACGAGAATTCCGATTGTGTGTACGCGGCATTAGTCTGTAGGGTTCAATATTGAGTTGGCCCACACTTTGCAGCTATAACAGCTTCAACTCTTCTGGGAAGGCTGTCCACAAGTTTTAGGAGTGTGTCTGTGAATGTTTGAATTTTCTTACAGAAGCGCATTTGTGAGGTCAGGCGCTGATGTGAATGAGAAGGCCTAATTCATCCCAAAGGTGTTCTATCGGGTTGTGGTCAAGACACTGTGCAGACCAGTCAAGTTCCTCCACCCCAAACTCGCTCATCCATGTCT
The DNA here is from genome assembly GCA_028564925.1 of Lithobates sylvaticus. Taxonomy (NCBI): domain Eukaryota; kingdom Metazoa; phylum Chordata; class Amphibia; order Anura; family Ranidae; genus Lithobates; species Lithobates sylvaticus. The sequence goes on along the minus strand of CM053027.1, from coordinate 442,206,671 downwards.
TTATGGACCTTGCTTTGTGCACTGGTGCGCAGTCATGTTGGAACAGGAAGAGGCCATCCCCAAACTGTTCCCATAAAGTTGGGAGCATGAAATTGTACAAAATGTCTTGGTATGCCGATGCCTTAAGAGTTCCGATGCCGATGTCTTAAGAGTTCCCTTCACTGGAACTAAGGGGCCAAGCTCAACCCCTGAAACACAACCCACACCATAATCCCTCCACCAAATGATTTGGACCAGTGCATAAAGGTTCATAAAGACATGGATGAGCAGGTTTGGGGTGGAGGAACTTGACTGATCTGCACAAAGTCCTGATCTCAACCTGAAAGGAAAAAACACCTTTGGTATGAATTAGAGCAGAGACTGCGAACCAGGCCTTCTCGTCCAACATCAGTGCCTGACCTCAACACAAATACGCTTCTGGAAGAATGGTTAAACATTCCCATATACACACTCCGAAACCTTGTCGACAGTCTTACCAGAAAAGTTGAAGCTGTTAAAGCTGCAAAGGGTGGGCCAACTCAATATTGAATCCTACGGACTAAGCCCCCGTACACACGGTCGTAAATTCCAACCACAAAATCTGTCAGATTTTTTCAGACGGATTTTGTCTGACACTGGTGTTGCATACACACGGTCGGACAAAGTTGTCGGAAAATCCAATCATTCTGAATGTGGTGACGTTCGTTGTGTACGACGGAACTACGTAGAGTCTAGTAGCCAATAGCTTTGGTCTCGTAATTTGATCTGAGCATGCGTGGCACTTTGTCTGTCGGAATTCCCTACACATGATCGGAAAAAGTCTGATCATATTTTGTTGTCGGAAAATTTTAGAGCAGGATCTCAAATTTTTTTCCGTCGGAATTTCCGATTGAGCCCACACAAGGGTGGATTTTCCGACAACATGGTCCGATCGGACATTTTCTGTCGGAATTTCCAACCGTGTGTACGGGAGCTAAGACTGGGATGCCATTAAAATTAATGTGCATGTAAAGGCAGGTGTCCCAATACTTTTGGTAATATAGTGCATGTGTCATACCTGTTGGATCACCTTGGAAGCTGGAAATCAGCGCAACAGCCCCTTTCACACCTATACGACTTGTCCCACGATTTGGGACTGCAAAGTAGCATGACAAGTAGTTCCTCATGATTTCCAATGACAGCCATTCATATTGGTACGACTTCAAGCCGTTCCGACTTGAAAGTAGTCCCTGCACTACTTTGGTCCGATTTTGATGCCATTTACACAGGCATTACTTGAAATCGCGGCAAAATCGCGGCCAAAATCGCTGCCACGAATCGCGGTAAAATCGCGCGACTTTGAGATCGCACAAGTGTGAAAGGGACCTTACCGCAGCCTCTCACCCTGACTTGCTACAAAAGTTACTATGTTGATGTCACTGGGTAAGGGAAACAAAGGAAATACTTCATTCTACCTGCAGCAGACTGATAAAAGATTGCATCCTAAGCAAAGTGACTGCCTGGAGAAGAAGGATTAAATAATAGGACAGATCCTAATTATGAAAAATGATACTGCTGCTGCTGTATTTTATCACATTTTTTTCAGCAAACTTGTAAAGCGACAGAAAGATCCACTTTAAGAAGATGCTAGTATGTATTCCTTTTTATATTAAAAAACACACTAGGTTCACTCAATTTAAAAAGACATTACCTGTCATATGGGACATGATTTGACTCAATACAAACAGACAGTACCTACCATATGGGACAGGATTTGACTCAATATGAGCAGACAGTACCTACAGTACCTACCAAAAGGGACCTAAGACACAAGAATAGCAAATAAACTAATTAAAAGTGTCATACCATGAGGGACATTAAGTATGGAAAGTGCAGATGTCAAAAATAAATAAACTACAACTAGTCAGGCATAATATATACAAAATCAAAAATTGTCCATCTGTGCATTCACCCCACTGGGAATGTCCCCTAGATCCAAAAAGACAGAAAATGAATTATTAGGTGACTCTGGCTGGCTAGTAGAAAGAACACAATGCCCAGTGTGGCAGCACCAATCCCAAACAGGTAGCCGACTGTATAAAACAAAGAAACCAAATGAACGGAGACAGTACATGGCATAATAGACATTTGACACAGATTTAGCATAGAAATAAAAAGTCTCATACCAGTAGTGACATCAAACGTGAGAAGTGCAGATGCAAAACACCTAATTGTAAATAGCTTTTGAGATCTGTGAGTAATGGTAAATGAAGAACTATTAGGTGAAAGCAAAAGGCTGGATCCCCTTTAGGTCTCCCACCGGCTAGTTTAAAAAAACAACCACGTTTGGTCAATGATGTCAACCAGCATCAGCCGGTCTGTTGACATTCAGAAGCAGTTTTTTGGGTGAGAGAAGATCGTTTGCATGGGTCTTGGTATTTGTGCTATTGAGTCATTCCTCAGGTGTATTGATAGATCTACATTGCTGGACAATGTGACTGGCATTGGATTTACATTCAAGTAAATGTATGAACCCTTCTACGGCTGATGAATATAATAAATTGTGAGAAAATGATATTACAAAACTGTGAACCAGACAACGTATTCCTTTACCAATAGCCGGCTGCTATAAATAAATAAAAAAACCCTAATGCCACGTACACACGATTGGAAATTCGGCCAGCAAAAGACCGATGAGAGCTTTTGGTCGGAAAATGCGACCGTGTATATGCTCCATCAGACTTTTGCTGGCCGAATTCCCGCAAGCAAAAGATTGAGAGCAGGTTCTAAATTTTTCGGTCAGAAAACGCTTTGATCGGAAATTCCAATCGTCTGTACCAATTCCGACGCGCAAAATTCCTACGCATGCTCAGAAACAATTCGACGCATGCTCGGAAGCCTTGAACTTAATTTTCTCGGTTCGTCGTAGTGTTGTACGTCACCGCGTTCTTGACGGTCGAAAGTTCAGCGAACTTTTGTGTGATCGTGTGTATGCAAGACAAGCTTGAGCGGAATTCCGTCGGAAAAACCATCCAAGATTTTTCGGACTGAAAATCCGCTCGTGTGTTCAGGGCATAAGTTATGTAACAAAAATAATAATTACACCACTGATTCAATGATATCAATCTTTCTTTGTGAAAATTCATACACAATAAATCATCAAGAAATACTGTGATCAAATAAAGTCCTCCAAATAATACTATTTTTACCAAAATTTATTTCCAATGAAATAAGTTAAAATTAAATATTCCAGTGGTGTAATGACTAAAATGTTCCCATCACCAATATGATTCTTCCAAGTGTAGAACAATCTTTGATCCAAAGTGACCTCCAACACTTATAAAGGAAAATCTTTTGGATTTACATTGTGAGACGTGATTTGTTTTATTAAAATACTTTTTACAGTGTGTGTATTTATTTTACTATTTACAATTTTAGTGAATGAGTAACAAGGGGTACAGCACACTGCATGTAGGAGCTGCAGATGAACAGGGATCTCCCACACCAAATCTTCACAAGCACCAGTCAGAGAACAGTCCGTAGCTTTGTTTTTGTTATTTAATAAGGGGTAAATAACTTGGACTGGGACTGGGAAGTTCTGGGATGCCCACTCGACTTCAGCAAACTTCAGGGACAATTTCCTATATACAGTCTCGTCTCCTCTTTCCTCCTGCACACGCTTGCTCTAGCTGAATCGCTCTGAAATGCTCTGACAGGCTCCCAGTCAGATTAGGACAGCCCATTACAGGCAGGAATGACTTTTTGCTACAGATAAGCCTATAATAAGGCTTGCACTGTTTAGGAGATATACCCTATATCTGCATGTGCCAATGTCATCAGCACATGTGCACTGAAGCAACGGCACGTACGCGCGCGTTAGTGACATCATCGCAGCTCCGACCCATCACAGCATCGGAAGTAACTCTGGGAGCGATGTCGCCGGCTGGAGCGGTGAACGAGGACCACTGCAGGGGCTTCGATCTAAGGTAAGTAATACATAATGAGCTAGTATGCTATGCATACTAGCTTATTATGCCTTTGTCTTGCAGGGTTTTTTTTGTTTGTTTGTTTTATTCGTGGGTTTACAACCACTTTAAGTGTAGCTTAGATGTAGTGAAACAGAATGTAACTTCCCCTCTGTGTTCACTGATCCCAGCACCACCTCTTCAGGCACTGCCAACCCACCTGACTTCAGCTGCTCCTTTCACTAGCCCTCCTGGCTGCCTCTATACACCAGTTCCTCCGACGGACTCTCAAGAGATCTCCCAGGGAAGGATAGAAGACTTACGCACACCGCTGTCTTCAAGGGAGACTGGCTACATGTGGAGGATCCCCCCTTTGTTAGTCCCCAACAGTGTTGCACTACTCACTCTGTCCTCTCTTGCTCCTGTGTCTCTAGGAAGACTTCCTCCTGTGTGTTTTGGCAGGATCCTTCCAGCACCTGAGCCCCAGCCCAAAGCATGACACCGCCTGCCCAGACTAGGGGGTATCCCTCAGGGCCACGTCAGCCTCCTCAACACTGTATCTCCATCTTCCACCCGACTGCCCCTGCTGGCATGACTCATCAATATTTAAAGGCCCCCAGGTTCACTGCCAGGCCCACTTCCGGGGATTGGCCAGAGTCCTCCAAATCTCATTCTGGGACAACATCATATGATGTCGCCCCAGAACGAACGCTCTTGCATGCCCGCGGGGGCGCCAAGTGCAGCAATCGTTACTAGGACATGGCATGACCCCGATCTCTGTAAAGAGCCAATAACGCGGCGGCTCTTTAACCATGTGATCAGCTGTGTCCAATCACAGTCGGTCACATGTATATGCCAGTAATCGGCTCTTTTCTTTTTTAATTTTCGGTCTTTTTTCTTTTTTTGTTTTGTAAAAAATAAAAAACCCAGCAGTGATTAAATACCACCGAAAGAAAGCTCTATTTGTGTGAAGAAAGTGATTAAAAATATATTTGGGTATAGTGTTGCATGACCATGCAATTGTCGTTCAAATTGCGACAGCGCTGAAAGCTGAAAAATGGCCTGGGCAGGAAGGGGGTGAAAGTGCCCTGTATTGAAGTGGTAAAAAATACAGGTACAAAACATAGGCTTTGGGCATTCCACGGCTTACAAAAACATAAATCACAAAATTACTAAATAACACATTCTATCATAGAACAAAAAACAAAAACATTCCATACACCTTGCTCAGTTGTTCTCCAATAGAGTAAATTCAAGGATGAATGAATTTTAAGGAGATTCCTGTTCCCTCTCAACCATTAGGATAATGTATCAGGAGAACAATAACTCAAAGTTGGAATCGTACCTGAACAAATGTATTGCGAGTCACTGCCGAGGAGTAAATCCGTACATAACATAGGCTAAACCTTATCAGGAGATAATGGATTCAGTCCATGGACTCCTGATCATCAGCTGCATATTCTGAGTCTGTCCACAAGTGCCAGACCTCAAATTTTTTAGGGCAACCCTGAGACAAGTAAGTAGCTTTGTATAGAGGTACAACCCTATTGATTCTCAGCTCCAGAATTGACTTACCTCCTTCAAGTATGGTATTTCTCATAGCTGCCACCACATCAGCATATTTAATTTTGATATGTTTTGCTTCTACCAATGTAAAAATACTTTTGAAATGCCTGTGGTATCATGGCTTCTCTCCCAAGCCTCTTGCAAGTCCAGGGTGCAAAAGAAGGTTCCAATGTGTTACAGATGTAATTTCCAGAAACTTTGTCTCCCGTAATTTTTTCTGGGCAGTTCTGTGATCACAGTCTACAGGCCATAGCTGCCTAATTCTATCATATGCCCTAATGTTGGCTCTGGCAACAGGTCAGGTAAGCAATATGTATTGCAACTAGACAGTGTTTTAATGTGTGGAAGCTGTACTGATAATTGAGCTAACCACCCTTTGTGCAAAAATTTAAAAATAAAAATGAACAGAGTGATCAATAAAAATAATCAATAGAATAGCAGTTGCACTGCTAAAAATACATTCCACATTGTATATTGCATTTAGATAACCACCAAGAGAAATTGTGAAATACTGATCAACAGTCCAAAATATATCCAAAATATATCAAACTCAAAAAGAAGTCCACAGTGAAACTCAGTCTTGTAAACACTTTCACCAACTTCAGTGCTCCAGCCACCACCAAACAAATCTGCTTACCAGAAGGTTAGACTTCATCATACAGGATGCCTCTCAATCGCAAAAAGAGTGATGGTTCTCTCTTCAATGTAACTTGATAATGGCCACAAGTAGCATATCCAGACAGACATCCCGACATCCCTAGGACAAAATGCGTAAGGTGGAACCAAGTGGTGATATCATCATGTCGGCTCAGACAAGCATTGTTTGTTAGTGTTTTGCTTGATGTATCTTCCTTGCTTGTGAGAACTTACCCTTATTTAAAACATTGATTAGAAAACTGCAATGCTATGTAGTTACCAATTTCTTTCTCTGTATATGAGACCTGGATATGTGTGGCTACTATCACCTTTCTCCCAATGAATACATATTCATCCAATTATGTGCAAGCAAAATAGTGTTTTTTTAATTTTCCTTACATTTGGTTGAGTATATTTTGCAAAATGTATTAACACCACGTTCACTAAGCTAGGGAAAAATCTCCTTACTAAAAGAACAGCTTATTTGCCATTAGTAAATCAACCCTATTTACATTAAACTGCTACACAACTATAGCAATCACTGCACAGAAATGTAGCGGTACATTTTTAAATTTATTAGAAGAGATGATCAAACCAATGTGTTATTTGATCATCTCTTGCAATAAACTGACTGTTAATGCTGATCTCGTTATTTTAACAATATAATTTCAGATAAAGGGCTATAGTTTTAGGGTTTTATATGTTACACAAGAGAGGAAAATTCTTCATTATTTGTTGAAAAAATTTGAAAACAGCTGTCAAGAAAACTGGGATCATACCAGTATTCAAAGGAACTGCAAATGCTCGCAGAATAGACCACAGAAATGTGCACAGAATTAGGGCCATGGGCTTGAGCATGCATGTTTGCATTGACTTTGGCACCCAGTAGCCTTTTTAAAGCACTGTAATACTTAAGATCATTGGTAAGTGGTCGTCAGTTCATCTGACCATGACAGATACTGTGATATACCCAGCTTGCCTTCTGACTACTCCTGATCTAGATCCTTCCAAAATTGGCTTGCTTCTCTATGCAGCTTGCTTATTCCTTCGGCTCATCTTCTGCCCATGTGATACTGACCTGGGCTTGGCTCCTGTTTACACTCTAGTCTTCAGAATCTGTACCTCTGCTGCCCGCCTGTTGCCAACATCTGCCTGTCTAACCACATACCTCTCTCCTACTTCTGCAAGCCCTGTGACGACATCTGACTCAAGGTTATGTTCTCCAGCTTCTATTTCATTAAAAGATCCAGTTCTTCTGCTGGCCAGGATCTCCTAAAATAATAATTTCACTTGGTGCTGTATTTCAGTGCTGTACTTTGATAGATTTCTAAGTTCCCTTTGTGACAAAAAAGCATGTTGTTCAATGTCGTTCAGGAGTCTTTTGTTTAACACTATATCTGCAAATGTCCAATTTAAAAGGATTTTCTTTTAACGCCTGGAAACCTAGAATTCTTTTGCTTTGGAAATCCATAAAATTGAAAATATTCTAGTTGTTTGCTGAGGGTCTCTGGGAATCGAATTGACCATCTCCACCAAGGGCAACATGTTTGTTTTAAAGCATATCAAGAGTCTCCCTATAATTGGTCTGTCAAAATGGTCAAGAAAGCTGTCATTGTGCTGATTCCTATAATTACTTGATTTGTTAATGCCGAATACATTTGGCATATTGGAGAATTTTTCAATTTTTAGAAAATTAGAACTACTAACTGGTGCTACTGATAATAACTAATTTCCAATGTATTTTATTCCAATTCATGACTATCTTCTCCATACATGGAATCTAGGATTTTCTGAGCAATATCCTGTGAAAGATATTACCTATCCAATAATATATATTTTTTAAACTCTTTTTATTGCAAAAGATATAAGTACAGTTTACAAAAATAAAATGTCATTCTTTATCAATGACAGAGTGAATTGCAATAAAAGATCAAGACAATGAAAACATTTTGTCTCACAACCGTAGAGACTCTATCCAATAATATTTAAATGGCAAGATGGGCTTGACTGACATTTGGTTGACACAGATAGATTAGTCAGACTGTCCCTGTTTTTTTCACATGTCATAACAAACATTTTCTGAGCTTCTAAAACATCAGCGCATAGTTGACATGTACATTTTTTATATTCAGCGTTAAGAAACAGTATAAAACAGGAACAGGAAGAACACGCAAAGAATACCGAATATTAAGCAGTTATATGTCATACATGATTCTGGCGTTCACCCCTTTAAAATAGGCTTTGGGTGACTTCTGCTAAGTAATTACTGACTATTGTGGATAAACTTCTCAGCAAGGGAACCTTCCACCAGTCGTAGACTAGCTCAGGCCGGTTAAAGGGTCCAAACTGACTGCAAAATGGCTCTTCCTGGGCCCTATGTCAGGAGAGGGGGGTGCAACGGTCGCCTCCAACTAGTCCTTGCTTTTTTAAGATGCAAAACTGTCCTGCTGCCCAGCAGCGTACAATTTCTTACGTGAGAGAATTTTTAGAAATGTAATATAGTTAAACAGTACATCTAGATGTTTGTCTAAAATATTTGAAGAGATGAAGAGCATAGGTACAAGCTTTATAACAAGAAATAATGGACTACAGTATTGTAAATTTGGACAGAAAGAAAGCAGATTTATTCATGGACTAAAGGTCTAAACTAAGCTATTATTATTATTATGGAGATATGGTGTTGTAATAAATAGGGGTAATGGGTAATTTTGGTGCACGCGGAATTTGATCTTAGTCTTATGTTCTCTTTATTACTCTAAAAGATGCAGCAGCATGCTGCAAAAAATAAATCAATAGGTAAAACAAGCTGAAAGAACTGATTGGCAAAAAGAAATTCAAAAAAGGCAATGAAAACGAAAAAAGGAAACAAAGGCCGATTTTTGGAGCAACCAAATAACATGGCATGGTAAAGCATACTGTATGTGTAATTGTAAATGGCCCAATATTGTTTTTACATTTTCCATTATAAAATAAATGCGTTGTAGTATACATGTAGTGCAGACACATTCGAGAAAAAATGTAATTCTCTTTAAAAACAAATAAATAAGACTTGGTTGGCTGAATAGAGTTAAAACAGACATTTGTAATGTACATGAATAATGAGAATGGGTTGGATAATATGACAAATGGAGATTAAAGGTAAATTTTAGACTAGTATTGAGAATTTGGAAGTTATTTTTAATAAGAATGAACAAGAATTGGGCTGCCGAAATGAGTAATAGGATTTTGAATAAATACACATCACTTTTAAACCAGCCATAGACAGTGCGGTTTTCTTTTCTGCAACCACAGATTGATTTTCTGACTGTGTTGATGGGGAAATCCCTCCCACAGAGCTATTTTGTTCTCCCTGCGGGGGCACAGGGAGCTGTACCAGCTGGGAGAACACACAGTGCTCATTGGCAGTGGGCAGGGTGCAGGGAGCTGTCCCTGCTGAAAGAACACATAGTGCTTATTGGAAGCGGCTATAGCCACTGGCAATAATCATATTAGAAATCTGACAGACTGGTTGTACCCAAGTGATCGATGGATCAACTGGGTACAATCAGCCTGCCCATACATGGTTTGAATCTTGGCTGGTCGCTGCTTAACTGGCCACGATCCAAATTGTATATGGCTCAGCTTTACCCCCATGATAAGGTGGATGGAAGCTTCATAGTACTGCCCCCTATCTAGAGAATAGAGGGAGGGGAGAATACTGTGGGAAAGTGTAGGCCTTAACAAATGAAAGAAGTAAGCCCACTGACACAACCTACGGATCCTTTCATTAAAAACCACATGGATATCACTTCATGAGTGGAACACAGCATCATTGACTGTCTAATACACCCCAATATATTTAAGGGGACAAAAATGGAGCTTCTCTCCTCATACCCTCTGTATTAAAGGTATAGCACAGATCACATAACACAAAATTTGAGGGGGGATGGGTAAAACGACAAAATCTTATTTTAAGCAAAATAAAGCAAATTATATGTCAGGGGGAAGGTGACGGGGGGAGGGTAGAGAATGTGAGGAAGTGGACAACCAGACAGAAAAGGGGGCAGAGGAGAAGTATGAAAGGGCAGTGGTGAGGGTGGGCAAACCAAATAAGTAAAGTAAAATGTCAATAAGTAGTTGCATTAGAAGGTTGGATTAAACAAGGTGTAAAAGGTTATTTGGAAATGCTCCCCTATCTGTTTGTTCTTTCCCTTTTGTGTCATGTTTTTGTTTAATAGTAGTATGGGATGTATGACATTTTTGTGCCATAAATAAAACTAATAAAACTTAAATCAAAAAGAAAGAAAACATATAGCTTTAAAAATAATTTAACAATGTATTTTTATAAAAATATGACTTTGGCAGTGAAAGGGTTACGTGACACATTACATGCCCTACGTGTAACCCTAAGGCCCTATTCAAACCTGAGCATTCTGGAAACGTGCACAAAGCTCCAAAATGCACACCACACTTGAGTTGCCATTAGTTCTTAATGGCACCCCAAATGTAGCTAGCAGACATGCATTTTGTTGTGTGAAAAATACGCCGAAATGCACCAAGCTCTGCATCCAGAAAAAGGTGTAGGAACTTCTTTAGCATTTGTAGGGCAGCCCAATTAAATTAATAAGATGCCCTATGGTGTCACACAAAAAACACGCAAAAAATGCAAGTACATTTTACATCTTGCTCCACTGATTGTTGTAGGTAATGACAAACCTTTTGATTAGCATTGGATTGCAACCCAAAAAAGTAAAAAAAACAATACATAGTTTAAAAAAAAAATATTAAAGGGTAAAGAATACCAGGTGAACAAAACTGCTGCCTCTAAGTATGTTATGCAATGTCTGAAATATACATAATAATGTGCATCACGGTATAGTAAAAACTGTAAGTATCACAATTTTTTATATACCATATAGGTCACAAAATACAGAAACATTGCTATAGTGAAGTGATGCAGTAAATATATCCATACAATGCAGTAAAAGTCATGTGTATGGTAATATTAATTTATGTAAAGAGAATGAGAAAAAAAAGTACCAAAGAGAATGCAGTTATGTATGATCTGTACAAATTATACCTGTGGTTCACACAATTTCCATACATTTAACACAATACTGTGATCCCTGCGGGAGGTAATGTACATGGTACACAGTCAGGAGTCATGAACTTAACAAGCGTTCCCAAGTGACCAAGCAGAGAATGGTGAAACATACAGTAGATAAGATAATGTTGCATACTATTATTATTATTATACAAGATTTATATAGCGCCAACAATTTACAATATAAAAGGAGACAATACAATTCAACACAAGAGGGTTAAGAGGGCCCTGCTCCTGGGAGCTTACAATCTATTAGGGCGATATGTGTGTTCCCTTTTATTACAGAGTGCCTGCCTATGTGTTCTAAGGGCTCCATATTTATGGATCAGCAAGATACCAGAGACTGAAGAATTTATGTGCCATCCCCATTGTGGGACAATAAAACTATGCTAAGCTTTAGTAGTGTACTGAAAATCGCAAATCACACTAGTAATGTGGCACAGGGAAACCAGAACAGTTATGCTCATGAATGTGTTTCATTTACTCCTTGTCTTTCTTTCCATTTACACACTTTTTTTTTGTTCTTCTAATTTTCTTCCGTCCCCCCCCCCCCCCACACCTTTATTCACACCTCTAATATTCTCTTCCCCCTCCTTTACTTCCAGTAGTCAGAACCTTACTACTTGCCCTCCCTCCCCTCACCCCATAGACTCCTCCTCTTGCCCACCCTCCCTTTCCTACCCTACCCAGTTCAACCTCCTATTCTTCCACCATAAATGACATTGACTTTTTTCAGGTTATTACAGGCCGTGAAGTTCATTCTCTTACATAGTTACATAATTAATCAGATTGAAAAAAGGCACTAGTCCATCTAGTTCAACTAATAATATAAAAACAAAACAAAAACACACACAAATGGAAAACCTCCTTATACACTATCCAATACCCACAGTTGATCCGGAGGAAGGCAAAAAAAAAAAACCCTAATATGATCCAATTCATATATGGAGGCCCTTGTCTTCATTCATTGTTTTGGAAAAGAGGGTTTCATACTTAGAAATCCAATAGACATTCCCTCTGTAAAATTACCACTGTGTTCTGATAATTGTACATGTTTCGTCACTGTCATTCTTAATTGTTCTACATGATTCCCTCCTGCCACAAAATGGGAAAATGGGTTGCAAGGTATGATGTCTTCTAAGGTGTCTTGTCATTCTCACGTGGACTCCTACTTCCATGGTGGTCTCCTACATGTTTCCTGCAAAAGGGAGCGTGCTTAAATACAATAAATTATGTGATGAGTGGTTAACAAAGCTAAATATGGGAAACTGTCTGCCACTTGAGAAGAGTGTGAAGACTGAACATTTAAACGCATTGTTACTTTGTGCACAAGAGTACAAGTTTACTGAGAACTGAAGCTTTATTTGAGGTTTCACAAGCCAAGACTGTATGTTCCAGTCTGTGCCTAAGGTTTTCGAGGCTGTTTAAGTGCAGACAGCCATGATTTACAGAATGTATCAACCAAAGGTTCATCTTTGGATATTATTAGCCAGGATTTTTTTTATTTGCAGATTGAACACACCCTTACCCTCATCATGACCCTAATGTATAACTAACAAAAGAAAACCTTCCAAAGAATGGGACTTAAACAGGCAAAACGGAGAAAAAAATATATAGGCAACCCAGCCATATATATATAAAAAATATAATTGTTATTATCCATATGCTGCTGTTTCATCATACTCACTTGAGGCCCATTCTTGATTTTGCTTTTTCAATGGATTTTATTCTGTGCACAATAAAATTCATATTTTTTATATATATGGTTGCCTATATGTTTTTTTGTCTGTTTTGCCTGTTAAAGTCACATTCTTTGGAGGGTTTTCTTCTGTTCCTTATACCGGGATGATGGCATTCTCACAGCTCCCCACCATACATATTTTTTAATGTATAACTAAAGACATTTTTTGTTTCATTTTGGATAGAGTTAGGGAGGGTCATAATCCCGGTCGTTTTTTTTTTTTTTTTCCATCTGTATCCCACTGGAGAGATTTCCTTTCACTTCCTGTACCATAGTCCAAACCAGGGGAGTTGCTAGGTCTACAAAAAGATCTGGGGCTAGAGACGATAGCAGTGAAGTAAAGAAAGTCATACGCTTGGGCAGGCATACACATGTACATAATATACATGTGTGTGTGTATGTATATATTATATTATATAAAAAATATTGTTATATATCTGAGTGAGGATCCTCCCTTACATCAGGGTCCCCAGAGAGCCACCCCACTTACATCAGGGTCCCCAGAGCTTCCCTCATTACATCAGGGTCCCCAGAGAGTCCCCCCTTACATCAGGGTCCCCAGAGAGCCTCCCTACTTGCATCAGGGTCCCAAGAGCCCCCTCATTACATCAGGGCCCCAGAGAGCCCCTGGGCTCAGGTGTGTGCTACATAAAGAGTGCAGGGCTCAGGAGTAGGGATGGGCCCGGTGCTCGATGCGAACCCATGTTCGCATCGAGCACCGGGCGTTCGCTCGATCGGCGAGCCCAGAACTATTTGGGCCGTTCGCATCACATTCGTGTGATGCGAGCGGCCCCGCAATGCATTGCGGCCGGCGCGGCCGGCGCAGTGCATTGCTGGCTGATGATTGGCCAAGCATGCACTGTGACCCCGCATGCTTGGCCAATCACAGCGCCGGAAACTCGAAGAGCCATAATTGGCTACAGGCAGGACGCCTGTAGCCAATTACAGCTCAGGGGCTTTAGTACACGCCCCCTCTTATAAAAGGCCGCCACGCCGTCTGCGCCGGTCACATGCTGTTCCGGCGTAGATAGAGCAGGATCGTTCTGTGTCACTCTGCTGGATTTAGTTAGTTAGAGAGATTTACTTAGAGAGATTGAGTTAGATAGATTCATTTAGAAAGATTGATTTAGAAAGAGGGGCTTGTAGTGTGTTCGTGGCAGGCAGGCACTGGCAGCAAACAGAGCTCCTGTATTTTGTTCCCAGAAGCACCTATAGGACTTGTAGTGTGTTCGTGGCAGGCAGGCAGAGCTCCTATATTTTGTTCCCAGAAGCACCTATAGGACTTGTAGTGTGTTCGTGGCAGGCAGGCAGAGCTCCTATATTTTGTTCCCAGAAGCACCTATAGGACTTGTAGTGTGTTCGTGGCAGGCAGGCAGAGCTCCTATATTTTGTTCCCAGAAGCACCTATAGGACTTGTAGTGTGTTCGTGGCAGGCAGGCAGGCAGAGCTCCTATATTTTGTTCCCAGAAGCACCTATAGGACTTGAAGTGTGTTAGTCCCATCACACAGACCTATATTTTCTTCCCAAAAGCACCTATAGGACTTGAAGTGTGTTAGTCCCATCACACAGAGATCATATATTTTGTTCCCAGAAGCACCTATAGGACTTGAAGTGTGTTAGTCCCATCACACAGACCTATATTTTCTTCCCAGAAGCACCTATAGGACTTGAAGTGTGTTAGTCCCATCACACAGAGATCATATATTTTGTTCCCAGAAGCACCTATAGGACTTGAAGTGTGTTAGTCCCATCACACAGAGATCATATATTTTGTTCCCAGAGGCACCTATAGGACTTGAAGTGTGTTAGTCCCATCACACAGAGATCATATATTTTGTTCCCAGAGGCACCTATAGGACTTGAAGTGTGTTAGTCCCATCACACAGACCTATATTTTCTTCCCAGAAGCACCTATAGGACTTGAAGTGTGTTAGTCCCATCACACAGAGATCATATATTTTGTTCCCAGAAGCACCTATAGGACTTGAAGTGTGTTAGTCCCATCACACAGACCTACATTTTCTTCCCAGAAGCACCTATAGGACTTGAAGTGTGTTAGTCCCATCACACAGACCTACATTTTCTTCCCAGAAGCACCTATAGGACTTGAAGTGTGTTAGTCCCATCACACAGAGATCATATATTTTGTTCCCAGAGGCACCTATAGGACTTGAAGTGTGTTAGTCCCATCACACAGACCTATATTTTCTTCCCAGAAGCACCTATAGGACTTGAAGTGTGTTAGTCCCATCACACAGAGATCATATATTTTGTTCCCAGAAGCACCTATAGGACTTGAAGTGTGTTAGTCCCATCACACAGACCTACATTTTCTTCCCAGAAGCACCTATAGGACTTGAAGTGTGTTAGTCCCATCACACAGAGATCATATATTTTGTTCCCAGAAGCACCTATAGGACTTGAAGTGTGTTAGTCCCATCACACAGACCTATATTTTCTTCCCAGAAGCACCTATAGGACTTGAAGTGTGTTAGTCCCATCACACAGAGATCATATATTTTGTTCCCAGAAGCACCTATAGGACTTGAAGTGTGTTAGTCCCATCACACAGAGATCATATATTTTGTTCCCAGAGCACCTATAGGACTTGAAGTGTGTTAGTCCCATCACACAGACCTATATTTTCTTCCCAGAAGCACCTATAGGACTTGAAGTGTGTTAGTCCCATCACACAGAGATCATATATTTTGTTCCCAGAAGCACCTATAGGACTTGAAGTGTGTTAGTCCCATCACACAGACCTACATTTTCTTCCCAGAAGCACCTAAAGGACTTGAAGTGTGTTAGTCCCATCACACAGAGATCATATATTTTGTTCCCAGAAGCACCTATAGGACTTGAAGTGTGTTAGTCCCATCACACAGACCTACATTTTCTTCCCAGAAGCACCTATAGGACTTGAAGTGTGTTAGTCCCATCACACAGAGATCATATATTTTGTTCCCAGAGGCACCTATAGGACTTGAAGTGTGTTAGTCCCATCACACAGACCTATATTTTCTTCCCAGAAGCACCTATAGGACTTGAAGTGTGTTAGTCCCATCACACACAGACCTACATTTTCTTCCCAGAAGCACCTATAGGACTTGAAGTGTGTTAGTCCCATCACACAGAGATCCTATATTTTGTTCCCAGAAGCACCTATAGGACTTGAAGTGTGTTAGTCCCATCACACAGACCTACATTTTCTTCCCAGAAGCACCTATAGGACTTGAAGTGTGTTAGTCCCATCACACAGAGATCCTATATTTTGTTCCCAGAAGCACCTATAGGACTTGAAGTGTGTTAGTCCCATCACACAGAGATCATATATTTTGTTCCCAGAAGCACCTATAGGACTTGAAGTGTGTTAGTCCCATCACACAGACCTACATTTTCTTCCCAGAAGCACCTATAGGACTTGAAGTGTGTTAGTCCCATCACACAGAGATCATATATTTTGTTCCCAGAAGCACCTATAGGACTTGAAGTGTGTTAGTCCCATCACACAGACCTATATTTTCTTCCCAGAAGCACCCATAGGACTTGAAGTGTGTTAGTCCCATCACACAGAGATCCTATATTTTGTTCCCAGAAGCACATATAGGACTTGAAGTGTGTTAGTCCCATCACACAGACCTATATTTTGGTCCCAGAAGCACCTATAGGATTTGAAGTGTGTTAGTCCCATCATACAGAGATCCTATATTTTCTTCCCAGAAGCACCTATAGGACTTGAAGTGTGTTAGTCCCATCACACAGACCTATATTTTGTTCCCAGAAGCACCTATAGGACTTGAAGTGTGTTAGTCCCATCACACAGAGATCCTCTATTTTCTTTGCAGAAGCACCCATAGGACTTCTAGTGTGTTAGTGGCATCACACAGAGCTCCTATATTTTCTTCTCAGCAGCACCCACAGGACTTCTAGTGTGTTAGTGGCATCACACAGAGCTCCTCTATTTTCTTTGCAGAAGCACCCATAGGACTTCTAGTGTGTTAGTGGCATCACACAGAGCTCTTATATTTTCTTCTCAGCAGCACCCACAGGACTTCTAGTGTGTTAGTGGCATCACACAGAGCTCCTCTATTTTCTTTGCAGAAGCACCCATAGGACTTCTAGTGTGTTAGTGGCATCACACAGAGCTCCTATATTTTCTTCTCAGCAGCACCCACAGGACTTCTAGTGTGTTAGTGGCATCACACAGAGCTCCTCTATTTTCTTTGCAGAATCACCCATAGGACTTCTAGTGTGTTAGTGGCATCACACAGAGCTCCTATATTGTCTTCTCAGCAGCACCCACAGGACTTCTAGTGTGTTAGTGGCATCACACAGAGCTCCTCTATTTTCTTTGCAGAAGCACCCATAGGACTTCTAGTGTGTTAGTGGCATCACACAGAGCTCCTCTATTTTCTTTGCAGAAGCACCCATAGGACTTCTAGTGTGTTAGTGGCATCACACAGAGCTCCTATATTGTCTTCTCAGCAGCACCCACAGGACTTCTAGTGTGTTAGTGGCATCACACAGAGCTCCTCTATTTTCTTTGCAGAAGCACCCATAGGACTTCTAGTGTGTTAGTGGCATCACACAGAGCTCCTATATTGTCTTCTCAGCAGCACCCACAGGACTTCTAGTGTGTTAGTGGCATCACACAGAGCTCCTCTATTTTCTTTGCAGAAGCACCCATAAGACTTCTAGTGTGTTAGTGGCATCACACAGAGCTCCTATATTTTCTTCTCAGCAGCACCCACAGGACTTCTAGTGTGTTAGTGGCATCACACAGAGCTCCTCTATTTTCTTTGCAGAAGCACCCATAGGACTTCTAGTGTGTTAGTGGCATCACACAGAGCTCCTATATTGTCTTCTCAGCAGCACCCACAGGACTTCTAGTGTGTTAGTGGCATCACACAGAGCTCCTCTATTTTCTTTGCAGAAGCACCCATAGGACTTCTAGTGTGTTAGTGGCATCACACAGAGCTCCTATATTGTCTTCTCAGCAGCACCCACAGGACTTCTAGTGTGTTAGTGGCATCACACAGAGCTCCTCTATTTTCTTTGCAGAAGCACCCATAGGACTTCTAGTGTGTTAGTGGCATCACACAGAGCTCCTATATTGTCTTCTCAGCAGCACCCACAGGACTTCTAGTGTGTTAGTGGCATCACACAGAGCTCCTCTATTTTCTTTGCAGAAGCACCCATAGGACTTCTAGTGTGTTAGTGGCATCACACAGAGCTCCTATATTTTCTTCTCAGCAGCACCCACAGGACTACCGACTACAATGGCTGGAAGACCGCCAAGGGGAGGCAGAGCGTGCAGAGCCAAGAACACAGGGCAGGCAGGCTCTGTTTCTAGTGGACGTGGCCGTGGACGTGGTCGTGCATCGTCATCAGCACGTGGCCATGGGACACGCGCGTCTTTGTTTTCGGCAGCTGGACATGTGGAGCCGCATCATGCTGAAGGCTTGGTAGAATGGATGACCAAGCCCTCCTCATCCTCCTCATCCTCTCTCACCCAGGCTCAGGGTACTGGCAGAGCAGCTGCCAACGCGTACTCAATGGCATCATCAGCCACCCCTTCCCTAGACCCACCATGTCCTCCTGAGGAGTCCCCCGAACTCTTTGAGCACAGTGTTGGGTACATGCTCCAGGAGGATGCCCAACGATTCGAAGGCTCGGATGATGATACCCAGCTTGAGGAATCTGGCAGTACTGTTCCACCAGCTGCAGCTTACTACCAGGTTTGCTCTAGTGGTGAAGAGGGAGGGGATGATGAGGTCACTGACTCCACGTGGGTGCCTGAAGGGAGAGAGGATGAGGAGGAGGACGAGGAGGAGGAGGATGCGGCGTCACATGTCCAACGAGGCAGGATGCCCCCTGGAGGCCAGGTAGAGGCCAGCACAGCAACTGTACAACACCGCAGAGCTCCGCCTGTGCAGGGCGCTGCCTCTGCACGTTATCAGAAAAGTTCTTTGGTGTGGGCCTTTTTTGAGACGAGTGCATCAGATCGCACCACTGCTATTTGCAGTATTTGTCTCAAGCGAATCTCGCGTGGCCAAAACATCAGCCGCTTGGGCACCACAAGCATGACCAGACATATGTCGACCTGCCATGCAGCTCGTTGGCAGGCACACATAAAAGACCCACACCAAAGAACTAAGCGGACCTCTCCTTGCTCCTCATCAGCTGGGATCTCCATCCCCACTACACCTTCAGTCCTCTCTGAAAGCTGCTCTGAGAGGACTGAAGGTGTAGAATTAGGTGTGTCACAACCAAGTACTTGCAGTACACCGACGTCCGATTGCAGCAGGCAAATTTCCCTGCCCCAGCTGCTGGACCGTAGAAAGAAGTACACTCCCAGCCATCCACATGCCCAGCGGTTGAATGCTAGCTTGGCTAAATTGCTAGCACTTCAACTGCTGCCTTTTCAGTTGGTAGACTCGGCCCCCTTCCGTGAGTTTGTTCAATGTGCGGTTCCTCAGTGGCAGGTTCCCAAACGCCACTTTTTCTCACGGAAGGCGATTCCGTCTCTCTACCGGCATGTGGAAGGCAATGTCCATGCCTCGCTGGACAGGGCGGTCAGCGGTAAGGTGCATATTACCGCTGACTCATGGTCCAGCAGGCATGGACAGGGACGGTACCTTTCTTTCACGGCCCATTGGGTCACTCTATTGGCAGCTGGGAGGGATGCAGGACAAGGTGCAGTAGTGTTGGAGGTTGTTCCGCCACCACGCCTCCAAAACGCTACTACTGCTACTGGTTGTGACACACCTCTCTCCTCCACCCCCTCCTCTTCTTCTTCCTCCAGTGCTCTGTCCTTGGAACCAGCGGTGCTCCGTAGGCGTACAAGGGGCTACGCAAGTACGCAGGCAAAAAGATGCCATGCCGTGCTTGCGCTGGTGTGTTTGGGGGACAGGAGCCACACTGGGCCAGAGGTTCTGGCAGCTCTGCAGGGGCAGGCCGAGAGGTGGTTGACGCCACGTCAGCTTAAGCCAGGAATGGTCGTTTCTGACAATGGCACCAACCTCCTCTCCGCCCTGCGACAGGGGCAGCTCACCCATGTGCCCTGCATGGCTCACGTCCTCAACCTGGTGGTGCAGCGGTTCTTGGGCAGGTTCCCAGGCTTACAGGATGTCCTGAGGCAGGCCAGGAAAGTCTGTGTGCATTTCCGCCGATCTTATAATGCCAGTGCTCGGCTGACTGAGCTGCAAAAGGAGCTGAACCTGCCCAAGAACCGCCTAATATGTGACATGCCCACCAGGTGGAACTCAACGTTGGCCATGCTGCAGCGACTGCACACGCAGCAGAGGGCCATCAATGAGTACCTTTGCGACTACGGCACCAGGACAGGGTCAGGGGAGCTTGGTTTTTTTTCCCCACGTCAGTGGAGCATGATCAGGGATGCATGCACTGTCCTCTCACCATTTGAGGAGGCCACAAGGATGGTGAGCAGTGACAGTGCATGCATCAGTGACACTGTCCCTCTTGTCCACCTGTTGGAGCATACGCTGCGTGGGATAATGGACAGGGCACTTGAGGCAGAACAGAGGCAGGAAGAGGAGGACTTCCTTGCCTCTCAAGGCCCCCTTTATCCGGACAGTGTTCCTTCTGTCCCACCCATCACACAGGAAGAGGATGAGGAGGAGGAGGAGGAGGAGGAGGAGGAGGAGGATTGTGTGAGCATGGAGGTGGATCCTGGCACTCAGCATCAGCAGCAGCAGTCTTTTAGGGATGATGTACAGTCCCAACAAACCAGTGGACTTGTACGTGGCTGGGAGGAGGTGGCTGGCGATCATGTCATCCTCAGTGACCCAGAAGACTCCGGACCGAATGCCTCAGCTAACCTACGCTGCATGGCCTCCCTGATCCTGCAAAGCCTGCGGAAGGATCCTCGTGTTCTTCGGATCAAGGAGAGGGACCATTACTGGCTGGCCACTCTCCTTGATCCGCGGTACAAGGGTAAGGTTGCGGACCTTATCTTGCCGTCGCAGAGGGAGCAGAGGATGAGACATCTCAGGGAGGCCTTGCAGAAAGGTCTGTGCAACGTGTTCCCAGAAACTGGGAGGTTACAAACTCCTGGTCCTGGGCGACGAGTTGCTGAGGCTTCGGTCAGTAGCAGAAGGAGCGGTGGGGAAGGTGGACGTCTGACCGATGCGTTCAGACAATTTTTTAGTCCGCAGCCCCAAGGTATGATCGGTTCCAGCAACCATCGCCAGCGTCTGATATACATGGTGCAGGAATACCTTGGGGCAAGGTCAGACTTGGACACCTTTCCCACCGAAAATCCTCTGGCTTACTGGGTCCTGAGGATGGATCACTGGCCAGAGCTTGCACAGTATGCAATTGAGCTACTGGCCTGTCCTGCCTCCAGCGTTCTTTCCGAACGCACATTCAGTGCTGCTGGAGGATTTGTCACTGATCATAGGGTGCGCCTGTCCACCGCCTCGGTTGATCGACTGACCTTCATCAAAATGAATCAGTCTTGGATCACCACCAGCTACCAGGCACCTGAGGCGGATATAACCGAATAATTTTTAATGTCACATCCCTTCAAGACTGCCTATGCTGATGCTGAGTGACTGTCCTCTTATGTTCACTGACTATCCTCTTCCTCCTCCTCAATGATCCATGCCACCACACCAGTGCCTAAGGCACAATTTTTCAGCCCCTGTTTAACAGGGGCGTGTACATACAATTTTTATAAAAAAATGCTTCGCAACACGTGTGACTGCTGTGCTCCAAGTACAGTATCTGTGAGGGGTTGCAGTGTTGTGGCACCAGCACCAGTGCCTAAGGCACAATTTTTCAGCCCCTGTTTAACAGGGGCGTGTACTTACAATTTTTTAAAAAAATGCTTCGCAACACGTGTGACTGCTGTGCTCCAAGTACAGTATCTGTGAGGGGTTGCAGTGTTGTGGCACCAGCACCAGTGCCTAAGGCACAATTTTTCAGCCCCTGTTTAACAGGGGCGTGTACTTACAATTTTTAAAAAAAATGCTTCGCAACACGTGTGACTGCTGTGCTCCAAGTACAGTATCTGTGAGGGGTTGCAGTGTTGTGGCACCAGCACCAGTGCCTAAGGCACAATTTTTCAGCCCCTGTTTAACAGGGGCGTGTACTTACAATTTTTTTAAAAAATGCTTCGCAACACGTGTGACTGCTGTGCTCCAAGTACAGTATCTGTGAGGGGTTGCAGTGTTGTGGCACCAGCACCAGTGCCTAAGGCACAATTTTTCAGCCCCTGTTTAACAGGGGCGTGTACTTACAATTTTTTAAAAAAATGCTTCGCAACACGTGTGACTGCTGTGCTCCAAGTACAGTATCTGTGAGGGGTTGCAGTGTTGTGGCACCAGCACCAGTGCCTAAGGCACAATTTTTCAGCCCCTGTTTAACAGGGGCGTGTACTTGCAATTTTTTTAAAAAATGCTTCGCAACACGTGTGACTGCTGTGCTCCAAGTACAGTATCTGTGAGGGGTTGCAGTGTTGTGGCACCAGCACCAGTGCCTAAGGCACAATTTTTCAGCCCCTGTTTAACAGGGGCGGGTACTTACAATTTTTTAAAAAAATGCTTCGCAACACGTGTGACTGCTGTGCTCCAAGTACAGTATCTGTGAGGGGTTGCAGTGTTGTGGCACCAGCACCAGTGCCTAAGGCACAATTTTTCAGCCCCTGTTTAACAGGGGCGTGTACTTGCAATTTTTTTTAAAAATGCTTCGCAACACGTGTGACTGCTGTGCTCCAAGTACAGTATCTGTGAGGGGTTGCAGTGTTGTGGCACCAGCACCAGTGCCTAAGGCACAATTTTTCAGCCCCTGTTTAACAGGGGCGGGTAATTACAAATCTTGATCTAATAGTTCACAGCAGGGCCCATTACTGCGCCCACCAAGAGTAACTATGAGGGCCTACAGTCTTGTGGCAACACCGTCCACCACCACCGCCAAAGGCCCAATTTTTCTGCCCTGTTCATCAGGTGCTTGCAATTACAAATCTTGATCTAATAACTCACAGCAGGGCCCATTCCTGCGCCCACCAAGAGTAACTATGAGGGCCTACAGTCTTGTGGCAACACCGTCCACCACCACCGCCAAAGGCCCAATTTTTCTGCCCTGTTCATCAGGTGCTTGCAATTACAAATCTTGATCTAATAACTCACAGCAGGGCCCATTCCTGCGCCCACCAAGAGTAACTGTGAGAGCTTACAGTCTTGTGGCAACACCGTCCACCACCACCGCCAAAGGCCCAAATTTTTTGCCCTGTTCATCAGGTGCTTGCAATTACAAATCTTGATCTAATAACTCACAGCAGGGCCCATTCCTGCGCCCACCAAGAGTAACTGTGAGAGCTTACAGTCTTGTGGCAACACCGTCCACCACCACCACCACCACCCCCAATTTTTCTGGCCTGTTCAACAGGTGCATGCAATTACAAATCTTGATCTATTAACTCACAGCAGGGCCCATTCCTGTGCCCACCAGTCTTGTGGCTACACCAACATCTAATAGGGCAAATTTCTGCAGAGTATATACGCCAGGCCCCTACTTTCAAACATCCAACTTACAAACGACTCCTACTTGCAAATGGAAACAGGAAGTGAGAGGAAATCTACCCCTAGGAAGGGAAATTCTATCCTGTTAGATTTAATTTGGGAAAAAGGTATCTCCTCTCTACTGATACTTTATCACCAATCCTTGTTTCAATTAAAACCCCACTTTTTCCAAAAACATTTGTCATTGGGACGGAAAGTGAGGTGACATGTTCTGAACAGATGTGCAAAGACAGCAAATGTTACAGGGGTGATAACCCCTCCCTATGTTCTCCAAAAAGCTTAAAAATAGATTTTTTGGGGATGGAGCTACACTTCATAATGTACCTATTCTACTTAAGAACAAACCTAAAGCCGCAAGTGGTTTTAAATGGCTTCTTTTTTTCCTTTACAAATGTCATTTTGTGCAAGGACAGTTCTAAACACGGGAAACACATGCCACTTCACAGGCATACTTTAGACACCCCCCAGGGACCATATTTAAAGGAAAATTTCACTTTTTTTTTTTCACTTTATGCATCATTAAAGTGACTGCTCCCGAAAAAACGTTAGTTTTTAAAAGTTCTTTTTGCATTGATATATGTCCCCTGGGGCAGGACCCGGGTCCCCAAACCTGTTTTATGACATTAACATGCATATTGGCCGTTGTAATTAGCACTTTTGATTTCGAACGTTCGCGTCCATTATAACGTATAGGGTTCGAAAATTCGCGCGAACTTTCGGTCCGTTCGAAGGTTCTGGTGCGAACCGAACCCGGGGGTGTTCGGCTCATCCCTACTCAGGAGTGCGCTACATAAAGAATGCAGGACTCAGGAGTGCGCTACATAAAGAATGCTGTACACAGCTGTGCCCATCTTTGCAGCCTCACCTGTGCCCAGCAATGCAGCCTCACCTGTGCTCACATCTCAGCCTCACCTGTGCCCAGGAATGCAGCCTCACCCATGCCCACATCTCAGCCTCACCAGTGCTTAGCAATGCAGTCTCACCAGTGCCGGGGATCAGAGAGGAAGAGGAGAGCTAGTCGGATCATCACACAGGCCGGCGTCTCCCACGGTATCAGCTTTAATTTGAATAACTGGGTGCCCGCCGTCACACAAGTCCCGCCTCCTGGATCGTCTCCCACCTATGATAGGCTGGCAGCACATGTCCTGGCATTGGACAAGTGTGCTGTCTGTCAAAGGAGCCATAGCAGGAGGTGGGACTTTATGTGACGGCAGCACCCGGCGATTCAAATTAAAGCTGACACAGCAGGTCGACGCGGCCTGGCACCCACCCTGGTCACCCCCCTCCCCTCTGTCTCAGCACCCGCCCTAGTCACCCTAGAGACTCTGGGCTACGGGCCCCAGATTCGGGGCTATAGCCCCAGAAGCCACCCCCTAGCGACACCACTGGTCAAAACAGAAAGTTAGAGGAAATCCCCATTAGAACATTTTTCTTTTATTATTTTTCACTTTTGGTGATACAAGTAAACATGACAGATAGAGAGGGTAAATCTCCCCAACTGAGTCAAAGAGAGCAATGAAAACCTAACAGGTGCTCTCATCCACCTCCACTCCATCTAAAACTAAAATAAAAATTGCCTTCAGTTATACATTTACAGTTGCAAAACTGCTGTATGGGACTTTTTAGGTTCTAAATTTAGTAAAGATTTAAATAAACATGCCCTATTTATAGTTTCCATAAATCACTCCTGGGGTAACGCTTGGCAACAATGGACTCATTAGTTTAACTCTCCCGCTATTCAAACAACTCTTCTGTGCTTGCAATACATCTTATGCAAACAAACTGGCTGAACTGCAGCCCCCACTTCACTTAAAATGAAAGCTCTTAGCCAGCAGGTAAGCATTGTTATGTGTAATTTCTTTTTAATAAACATCTGTAAAGATGAGGCCGTTGCACAATTTCTGCATATTAAAAACATGAACTAAAGTGGTATATAATGATCCTTGACAGATTTATGCCATTTCAGAACTAACAACAAGCTTTTTGTACTAGTTTATTCCCTTTTACAGGCCTTTGTGTTGCATTTTAGTGTTACCCATAAAATGAAAAGTATGCTCATACTAATATTATTAATGCAATTGTTTGCAAAAGAATGCAAATTGGATCAATTCCTATGTATTCATAACAACTGACCTATAATGATATTATCAGTGCTGGAGTGTGCAAGACGGAGTAAGGTAATAGATTGAGCTATACTGTACATTTAATACAGAAATGCAGAACTCAATAAGTACCTATTACTTTGTAGAGTCAATTCAAACCCAAGAACGAGAAGCATTTTAAATATGCATGTGATGTGATATATTAATTTAATATATAAGGTCCCTTAATACTTGATAATCCAAACTATATAACTAACCAAGATCCCCTTGAAGATATTTTTTTTGCATGTATTTATTAACCGCTAGATGTAGCAGCTCTTCAGCGCTGTTTCAGCAGCGCTTTTCAGCCGCTAGCGGGGTGCCTTTAACCCCCCCAAAAAAGAGTTAAAAACTCCCATTTTTCAGCGCTTTTAAAATGCTTTTCAGGCGCTTTGAAAGCACTGCCCATTCATTCCAAGGGAGGGCGTTTTGGGAGCGCTAAATACAATGTGGTTTTCAGGCGCTTAGCAGAGGCTATTTCTAGCGCTAAAGCACCTGAAAACCACCTCAGTGTGAAAGGGGTCTAACCGAACCATGTCCACATTTTATCTAAGGGCCTATTGATTCTACTATCACTTTTTAATAACACATTATATATATATTATTACAGTATATACAGGGCTCAAGTCCTGCAGGAACGCATGGGAACGGAGTTCCTGTACTTTTTCCACAACAGGAACTTAGTTCCCATTAGCAGCCGTGTCCTGCAAGACTTTGAAGTATGCGAGCTGTGTGGCAGGTGCTACACCAGCAGCTGCCGACACAGCTCGCAATAGTAAGTGCCGCACACCTGCCCATTCAGACATTGCCAGTAGAGGGCCCCATGACAGCTTCCGCTTCGATCTACCTGTCAATCACAGCTAGCTGACAGGTAGATCAGGTCCCTGCTGCTAAGATATTGTATTTAGTCAGACCTCTCATGATGTGCTCCTCCCCGCCAGCCCCTCATGATTTTCTGTCTCCTCATCTCCCACCCCCCCAGTCTCCTGCATACTTTCTCTGTGTGTCCCGCAGAATCCCCCCTTCTCTATTTCAGTGCCATATGATGAGAGAACCCAGAGGAGGAGCCCAGCTATTCTGCTCACAGGACATGCAGGGAGAGAGGTGAGCTGAGGGAGGAACATCAGTTTGGGGTGGTAAGCTGAGCACAATACCTGGCAAAGTTTAATGCCAGGAGGGAAGTTTATGTGGAAATATGTGAAGGGTTGGAATAGCAGCGAGTGTGTGTTGGAGCCCTGCAGAGTTTGCAGCCCCCCAAGCTAACATACATCTCCTTAACAGGAACACATCACTATCTCCCCAAGCATTCTGTCCAGATAATGTGCAGTTAATTTATGACCTTTCCGTTTAACCCTGTGTTATCCAAACTCTGTTTATGTAAACTCACCACATAAACACTCTATATACAAAATAAAATTCCCCAATAAAGATCAGAACATGATGCTCACATTTGCATGGAAGCACAATTGAATGAATGCTGATTATTCAGAGAATTACCGTATTTATGTTTATTGAGGACTGTTTTTTTTATGTACTAACAGTTAAGCTTCATACACACAATACGAAAATTGGATGAAAAATACCACTTTTGAAGCGTTCGTGTATATGTGCGTATCATTTATTTTTTTTGGTGGGCGAGTGGATCTTGGGTGGGAGTTCCCACACTTTTTTCCCCAGGACTTGACCCCTGAGTATATACAATATATTGTTTTGCTTTGGGATAAACAAGTCTTTTTTTTGGTTACTGTGTTGATTTCCTAAAGGCAAACCTCCAGACTCCAGAGCTTAGTAAATGAGGTACAACTTCACTTGACAAAGAACATCCAATCACATGGAACAAAAAAAAAAAAAAGAAGCATTTTTGCCTACACATGATTGGATAATGGAAGTCAGCAGAGGTCTTCCTCATTTACTAAGCCCTGGATCAACTGCACTTGCAAAAGTGCACAGTCTATTTGTCTTTAGTAGGTCAACCCCCTGTGTTCCTAATTATTATTTAACCATCTAAAGAAAGGGTATAAAAAAGAAATCATTTTTCAAGTTTGAGTATATATATATACAGTATATACAGTGAAGTGTAGACTATATATACAGTACAGGCAGTTTATTAATATATATATATATATATATATATATATATATATATATATATATATATATATATATATATATATACACAGTGTAGTATACATATATATATATATATATATATATATATATATATATATATATATATATATATATATATATATATATATATATATACTCTGCATTCAGTGTAGACTATATATACAGTGCAGGCAGTCTAGTATATATATATATATATATATATATATATATATATATATATATATATATGTATAGTGCAGTCAGTGTACAGTGTATAATACAGTGTATTGAAGTAGTTAAGGGGAACCCTATAACAGAATTAAGAAAAAAAAAACAGCATGCCCCCCCCCCCCCCCCCCAGTCCACACCAGGCTCTTTGGGTCTGGAATGGATATTAAGGGGAACTCCACGTCAAAATAGAAAAGAATTGGTGTTGAGTCCCTCCCAAAATCCATACCAGACCCTTATTCGAGCAAGCAGCCTGGCAGGCCAGGAAAGGGGGGGGGGACAAACAAGCGCCCCCCTCTCCTGAACCATACATGGCCACTTGCCCTCAACATGGAGAGGGTCCTTTGGGGTTCCCCCAAAGCACCTTGGCCCCATGTTGATGGGGACAAGGGCCTCATCCCCACAACCCTTGCCTGATGGTTGTGGGGGTCTGCGGGCGGGGGGCTTATCAGGATCTGGAAGCCCCCTTTAACAAAGGGGCCCCCAGATCCTGGCCCCCTATGTGAATAAGTATGGGGTACATTGTACCCCTACCCATTCACCAAAAAAAGTGTCAAAAGGTAAAAATCACAATACACAGTTTTATTAACCACTTGTCCCCTGTCATATAGCAAAATTACAGCGGCAAAGTGGTTGTGTTATCCTGACTGGATGTCATATGATGTGATCAGAATAACAAGCCGATGCATGCATGCATGCATCGCGGCGATCATTGTTGCGGCGTGTCACTCTGATACACCACAACTCCGATCTAGGTAAAGAGTCTCTGACGGAGACTCTTTACCATGTGATCAGCCGTGTCCAATCACTGCTGATCACGATGTAAACAGGAAGAGACGTTTTTTTTGTCAGACGCGAGTAGAGGAGAGACGATTGGCTGCTCTCCTGACACGGGGGTCTGGGCTGATTGTTTATCAGCACAGCCCCCCTGCAGATGCCCACCCAGGACCACCAGGAATGCCCACCCAGGACTACCAGGTATGGCCACCACTGAAGACCACCAGGTACGGCATCCCTGGTGGCCATGGGTGGCAATGTGTGCCCACACATGATGCCAATGTGTGCCCCCACGTGATGCCAATCAGTGCCCATCAACAATACCTGCCAGTGCCTCCTAATCAGTGATGCCCATAAGTGCCATCAATCAGTGTCAATCAGTGCCACTCATCAGTGTCCATCAGTGCCACCTATCAGTGCCCATCCATACCCATCAATGCCCACCTATCAGTGCCCATCAGTGCCGCCTATCAGTGCCCATTAGTGCCACCCATAAGTACTCATCAGTGCAGCCTTTCAGTCCCCTTCAGTGTCGCCTATGAGTGCCCATCAGGGCCACCTATGAGAGCCCATCTGTGCCGCCTATGATTGCCCATCAGTGCTGCATATCAGTGCCACCTATCAGTGCCCATCATTGTTGCAGGTCAGTTCCCATCATCAGTTCCCATCAGTGCCACCTCATTGGTGCCACCTCATTCGCACTCATCAGTGCCACCTTATCAATGCCCATCAGTACAGCCTCATCAGTACCCATCAGTGAAGGAGAAAACGTACTTATTTACAAAATTTTATAACTGAAACAAAGAAAAACTTTATTTTTTTCCAAATTTTCGGTCTCTTTTTATTTGTGTAGCAAAAAATAAAAACCACAGCGGTGATCAAATATCACCAAAAGAAAGCTCTATTTTGTTTGGGTACAGTGTAGCATGACCACGCAATTGTCATTTAAACAGCGACAGTGCTCAAAGCTGAAAATTGGCTTGGGCAGGAAGGGGGGAAAGTGCCCTGTATTGAAGTGGTTAAAAAAGAAAAAAAAAGTGTCCGTGATGTCCATCCGTATACAATCATGCTGCCCGATGGACCTGAAAAATAGAAAAAGGGGCGGGGCTACCCAGTGATATAACAGAGTGACCACGCCCCTTCAGATGTCATGTGCCGTCAGAGGGGGTGTGGTCATCCGATTAAATCAGCGGGTGGCCCCGCCCTTGCCTATATACTAGCTGTCACAGCAAAAAGACAGCAGTCGCGGGGAGGCCTCCCATGGAGGTGGAGTATATTTGTTTTTTTTCTATTTTTTGGGTCCATCAGGCAGCGTGATTGAAGATGGATGTACATCGCAGGACTTTTTTTATTCATTTTTTTTTTTTTACTAAAGGAACTGTCAAAAACTGTCTTTTGTGGTTTTTACTTTTTGACACTTTTTTGGTGAATGGGTAGGGGTACAATGTACCCGATATCTATTCACATAGGGGGTAGGGATCTGGGTGCTTCCAGATTCCGATAAGCCCCCAGCCCGCAGACCCCCACAATCACTGGGCCAGGGTTGTGGGGACGAGGCCCTTGTCCCCATCAACATGGGGACAAGGTGCTTTTGGGGGACCCCAAAGCACCCTCCACATGTTGAGGGCATGTGGCCTGATATGGTTGGGGGGTCACTCGCTCGCCCACCCCCTATCCTGTCCTTCAGGCTGCATGCTCGGATAAGGGTCTGTTATGGATTTGGGGCGGCAAAATGACGTGGAGTACCCCTTAAAATTCATACCAGACCCGAAGGGGGGGGACCCACACCAATTTTTTCCTTGATTTTAAACTATATTGACGGGAGCCGCCAATACATTACAGCCGCAAGCAATTTTAAATGACATATTTTCCATTAGAAATGTAATTTTGCTGCGGCACTGTAAAACACATCACACAGATGTGCCACTTTACAGGAAGACTTATGCCGCGTACACACGAAGGGACAATCCCGCGGGATTATCCTCTGGACTGAAGTCCAGCAGATAATCCCCTCGTGTGTGGGCGCCGGCGGACTTTTTGGCGCCAAAGTACGGCGGACTAAAGTTTGAAGTTTTGTTTTCAAATTATCCGCTGGACTTGGCAGTCCAGCGGATAATCCCGCCGTTAGTGGGCAAGTCCGCGGGACTTTTGAAATGAACGGACTTGCCGCTCATCGGCAAGTCCGTTCATTTAGCACGTGACTTCAGGTTACGTAGCTAGCGTAGGCAGTAAATGCCGCCGCGCTAGCGCCGTGACCTGGCATGGATTTAAAGGGACTCCCCACGCCGAAAAAAACGGCGTGGGGGTTCCCCCCAAATCCATGTCAGACCCTCATCCGAGCACGCAGCCTGGCAGGCCAGGAAAGGGGTGGGGACGAACGAGCGCCCCCCCCCTCCTGAGCCGTACCAGGCCGCGTGCCCTCAACATGGGGGGTGCCCTGGGGAAAGGGGGGCTGTGCGGCCCCCCCACCCCAAAGCACCTTGTCCCCATGTTGATGAGGACAAGGGCCTCTTCCCGACAACCCTGGCCGTTGGTTGTCGGGGTCTGCGGGCGGGGGCTTATCGGAATCTGGGAGCCCCCTTTAATAAGGGGCCCCCCAGATACCGGCCCCCCACCCTATGTGAATGAGTATGGGGTACGATGTACCCCTACCCATTCACCTAAGGTGTAAAATGTAAAGTAAAAAAAAACACCCACACTTTTGAAAAAATAGTTTATTGCACTGCTCCGGGGGTCTTCTTCCGTCTTGGGGGTCTTCTCGCCGGACTCCCCCGCCATTTACCAAGCTCTTTTACCGAGCGGGGGAAGTCCGGCTACCTTCTTCGTCGTCGCCGCCGTCTGGGGGTCTCGATCCGCCTTCGGGGGTCTTCTTCCGTCTTGGGGGTCTTCTCGCCGGACTCCTCCGCTCTCTTCTGCTCTTTTACCTAGCTCTTTCACGAGCGAGGGGAGTCCGGCTACCTTCTTCGTCGTCGCCGCCGTCGTCTGGGGGTCTCGATCCGCCTTCGGGGGTCTTCCGGGGGTCTCTTCTGTTCTTGCGGCGGTCGTCGTCTTCCGCGCCGCCGGCGCCTTCTCCTTCTTCTTGTCCTTCTTGTTCTTCTTCTTCTTCCGATGTTGACCCGTCGCTGTCTCTGCCCGGAATGCCTGTGCCGATCTGCGCTCGGACTTATATAGGGACATGGGGGACAGGGTCACATGTTCATGTCACATGGTGACCCCGCCCCCTTGCGATGTCACAGTCCCAGCATCCTCCGGGACTGTGACAACACAAGGGGGCGGGGTCACGATGTGACATGTGCATGTGACCCTGTCCCCCATGTCCCTATATAAGTCCGAGCGCAGATCGGCACAGGCATTCCGGGCAGAGACAGCGACGGGTCAACATCGGAAGAAGAAGAAGAACAAGAAGGACAAGAAGAAGGAGAAGGCGCCGGCGGCGCGGAAGACGACGACCGCCGCAAGAACAGAAGAGACCCCCGGAAGACCCCCGAAGGCGGATCGAGACCCCCAGACGACGGCGGCGACGACGAAGAAGGTAGCCGGACTCCCCTCGCTCGTGAAAGAGCTAGGTAAAAGAGCAGAAGAGAGCGGAGGAGTCCGGCGAGAAGACCCCCAAGACGGAAGAAGACCCCCGAAGGCGGATCGAGACCCCCAGACGGCGGCGACGACGAAGAAGGTAGCCGGACTTCCCCCGCTCGGTAAAAGAGCTTGGTAAATGGCGGGGGAGTCCGGCGAGAAGACCCCCAAGACGGAAGAAGACCCCCGGAGCAGTGCAATAAACTATTTTTTCAAAAGTGTGGGTGTTTTTTTTTACTTTACATTTTACACCTTAGGTGAATGGGTAGGGGTACATCGTACCCCATACTCATTCACATAGGGTGGGGGGCCGGTATCTGGGGGCCCCCTTATTAAAGGGGGCTCCCAGATTCCGATAAGCCCCCGCCCGCAGACCCCGACAACCAACGGCCAGGGTTGTCGGGAAGAGGCCCTTGTCCTCATCAACATGGGGACAAGGTGCTTTGGGGTGGGGGGGCCGCACGGCCCCCCTTTCCCCAGGGCACCCCCCATGTTGAGGGCACGCGGCCTGGTACGGCTCAGGAGGGGGGGGGGCGCTCGTTCGTCCCCACCCCTTTCCTGGCCTGCCAGGCTGCGTGCTCGGATGAGGGTCTGACATGGATTTGGGGGGAACCCCCACGCCGTTTTTTCGGCGTGGGGATTCCCTTTAAATCCATGCCAGCTTGCGGAGCTAGCGCGGCGGCATTTACTGCCTACGCTAGCTACGTAACCTGAAGTTACGTTCGAAATGAACGGACTGCTCCGTGTGTGGGCAAGTCCGTTCATTTTCAAAAGTCCCGCGGACTTTTGGCCGGCGGATTATCCGCTGGAGAAGTCCGTGCGTGTGTGGGCAAGTCCACACCCTCGGAAAGTCCAGCGGACCTAGCCGGAAAGTCCCGCGGGATTGTCCGCTGGACTAGGTCCGCCGGCAAAAGTCCCTACGTGTGTACGAGGCATTAGGGGACCCCCCAGACACAATATTTAAAGGAATATTTCATTTTTATTGTTTCACTTTAAGCATTATTAAAATCATTGCTCCTGAAAAAACGGTCTTTTAAAAAATATTTTTTTTGCATTGATACATGACCTTGTGGCAGTACCCGGGTCCCCATACACTTTTTATGACAATAACTTGCATATAAGCCTTTAAAATGAGCACTTTTGGTTTTTCATGTTCGTGTCCAATAGACTTTAATAGGGTTCGAACCAAACGGGGGGGGGGGGGGGGGGGTGTTCGGCCCATTCCTATTCAGAATGGCAAAGATGTTTTTATTACAAATTATGTGCGCAGACTGTAGCTCCTCTTTAATGGAACTTTGTTGCACTGTTTTGCAATTTGTATCCTTTGTAGAATTCAATAAAAACTTAATTATAAAAAAAAAGGTGTTTCTTTGGTTTGTGTTCCAAATGAGTAAATACAATAAAAATGATCTTTGAACATAGGGGTTGCCCCACTAAATACCATAATGTATGGGACACCTGGTGTTCATCCACTCTTACTATCTCAACTACCTGAAGAGATTAGGGCCTATACTTGGTTCTAGATTTGGATGTACCCATACATCCATTCCTGATAGAGAGTTGCCTGATGCCTGACCCATCATTACTTTTGCTGAGTGACTGGATGTCATTTATCTGGATATGTATAAAATGTATCTCTGTATATACAACTATAGAAATGATACATAATTGTGTACCAAACTGTATTTTCCTTTGTTGAGCACATTGATCATTGTACCAACATGTCTTTCTTTTTGTACATTTATTTCTCAATAAAAAGAGTTAAAACAAAAACACTGTATATTTCTTAAAAAATAAAGTACTACTGGATATTTTTTAATCCAAAATTATGCAATATTCATAATGTGCATCACAGTATGGTAACAGTTTTAAGCTCAGATGTTTGTATATAAAAGGTCAAAAAATGCAGAAACATTTTTGCAATGAGATGCAAGATGAAACACACAGCAGATAAGAAAAGGCTGAAACCAACATCTAAGGATTGATCCTCATTTTTCAAAGAGTGTCTTCCATATGTTTTCTAGTTGCCTCTATTTATAAGGATTAAACAATAAATTAAAAATATGGAATGTCCCTGCAGCTACCTGCAGAAAGCAAGCAAAGAAGAAGTGGCATTGTACACCAGTATTGTGTATTGATAACACCTGGCTGGAGGGTGCTGTGTGCCATCTCCATCATGGGGTACTATAGATCAGTTCAGACCATAACTACAGATCATGGGGCTCCATAGCGACCTACCTATTGTTCCTGGTCTTAACATAAGGTATGTCTAAATGAAGCACAGCTAGCAGTTAGCAGCTGATCATTAAGAATTTAGCTATTCTGATTGGACAACCTGTGGGTGGGGTCATCTGTGCCCGTGCACGTGGGAGTACCTGTAACGCAAAGCGTGCTCATCAATGCCTGGGACCAGGCACAGACTAGGGTCATGTGAAGAATCAAACAATGAATCAAAATGACCTCCAGTCATTTTTTCAACTTTCCATCTGTTAAATCTTCTGCCCTTGTTGTTTTAACTATGGAGAATAGACATTTTTTTCTGCCAGAAAATACCTTATACAGCCCACTTCCTGTTTCTTATCTGATAAAAAGCCTAGGCTTATGACATCACGCACAGCTCTCTCTTTCACTCTCATGAGAGTTTGCCAGGAAGGGAGGGGGGATGAGTCATAAGAGGGCCAATGAAAGCTGCAGGGCTGCAGAGCTGGATGTGTGCCTTTTTGTGTGTCTGTGTAAATCCAGGAAGTGAACAGACAGCAGCTTCAGCTGCCCACAGTAAAAATGGATGCAGCCAGAATCAGTGGAGGGAGATTTCTGCAGCATATTTGGCAAGTACAGAATCACAGTATATATAAAATAATATGCAAAGTGGTTGGAGGAAAGCTTCAGAATGGCAAAGATGTTTTTATTACAAATTATGCGAGCAGAGTGCAGTTCCTCTTTAAGGCAGTTGCCCAACTTAGAGATGAGCTGTATGTAGTAATTAAAAGTACAGAGTTCCTCGGAAAAGAGACTTCTCATGTCACTACAAACTTTAGCTTGTATGTTTGCATTAGGAGAGAAGTACTGAGCCTGCAACCACTTCACCAGTCCAGCGTACCTCTGTTACCTCACTCCCAGTAAGAGAATGGGGTCCCGCCGTGCACATAGCCCAGACCTCATGCATGCTCTCACTTAATTCTTTCCTTCCCATACCTCGTCTGGGGTGTGGACCCATACCTCGCCTCATTGACCAGGCCAGAGATCTCCGTAATGCAGGTTAGCACAAAGACAGTTGAATAAATTTCAAATGGATCACAAAATATGTGGTCGCCATTACAGACGAAACTATGACAAAAATATAAATACCGACCGCTTACCAGGTACCTATTTTGGCCGCTCGCATCACGTTCGTGTGATGCGAGCGGCCCCGCAATGCATTGCGGCCGGCGCGGCCGGCGCAGTGCATTGCTGGCTGATGATTGGCCAAGCATGCACTGTGACCCCCGCATGCTTGGCCAATCACAGCCCCGGAAACTAGCCATAATTGGCTTAGCTCGAATGGTTATTTGTAGCTTGTTCCTTCATCACACAGAGATCATATATTTTGTTCCCAGAAGCACCTATAGGACTTGAAGTGTGTTAGTCCCATCACACAGAGATCATATATTTTGTTTGGTTACTCATAGTTCCCAGAAGCACCTATAGGACTTGAAGTGTGTTAGTCCCATCACACAGAGATCATATATTTTGTTCCCAGAAGCACCTATAGGACTTGAAGTGTGTTAGTCCCATCACACAGAGATCATATATTTTGTTCCCAGAAGCACCTATAGGACACTTGAAGTGTGTTAGTCCCATCACACAGAGATCCTATATTTTGTTCCCAGAAGCACCTATAGGACTTGAAGTGTGTTAGTCCCCATCACACAGAGATCATATATTTTGTTCCCAGAAGCACCTATAGGACTTGAAGTGTGCTAGTCCCATCACACAGAGATCATATATTTTGTTCCCAGAAGCACCTATAGGACTTGAAGTGTGTTAGTCCCATCACACAGAGATCCTATATTTTGTTCCCAGAAGCACCTATAGGAACTTGAAGTGTGTTAGTCCCATCACACAGACCTATATTTTCTTCCCAGAAGCACCTATAGGACTTCTAGTGTGTTAGTGGCATCACACAGAGCTCCTCTATTTTTTCTTCTCAGCAGCACCCACAGGACTTCTAGTGTGTTAGTGGCATCACACAGAGCTCCTCTATTTTTCTTTGCAGAAGCACCTATAGGACTTGAAGTGTGTTAGTCCACTCACACAGAGATCTATATTTTGTTCCCAGAAGCACCTATAGACTTGAAGTGTGTTAGTGGCATCACACAGAGCTCCTCTATTTTCTTTGCAGAAGCACCCATAGGACTTCTAGTGTGTTTAGTGGCATCACACAAGCTCCTCTATTTTCTTTGCCAGAAGCACCCATAGGACCTTCTAGTGTGTTTGTGGCATCACACAGAGCTCCTCTATTTTCTTCTCAGCAGCACCCACAGGACTTCTAGTGTGTTAGTGGCATCACACAGAGCTCCTCTATTTCTTTGCAGAAGCACCCACAGGGACTTCTAGTGTGTTAGTGGCATCACACAGAGCTCCTCTATTTTTCTTTGCAGAAGCACCCACAGGACTTCTAGTGTGTTAGTGGCATCACACAGAGCTCCTCTATTTCTTGCAGAAGCACCCACAGGACTTCTAGTGTGTTAGTGGCATCACACAGAGCTCCTCTATTTTCTTTGCATGAAGTACCCATAGGACTTCTAGTGTGTTAGTGGCATCACACAGAGCTCCTCTATTTTCTTTGCAGAAGCACCCACAGGACTTCTAGTGTGTTAGTGGCATCACACAGAGCACCCTCTATTTTCTTCTGCAGAAGCACCCACAGGACTTCTAGTGTGTTAGTTGGCATCACACAGAGCTCCTCTATTTTCTTTGCAGAAGCACCCACAGGACTTCTAGTGTGTTAGTGGCATCACACAGAGCTCCTCTATTTTTTCTTTGCAGAAGCACCCACAGGACTTCTAGTGTGTTAGTGGCATCACACAGAGCTCCTCTATTTTCTTTGCAGAAGCACCCACAGGACTTCTAGTGTGTTACTCTCCTCTAGTGTGTTAGTTGCCGACTTCTAGTGTGTTAGTTACTCTTTTGTAGTGGTGCATCACACAGAGCTCCTCTATTTTCTTTGCAGAAGCACCCACAGGACTTCTAGTGTGTTAGTGGCATACTCCGTAGGGATTTACAGACCTGGGTTCTTTGGAATACGCCAGAATTTTCTTTGCAAATGCACCCACCCCATTCAGAAACTTCAGACCGAGTTCTAGTGTGTTAGTGGCATCACACAGAGCTCCTCTATTTTCTTTGCAGAAGCAGCTATATATTCTTCTCAGCAGCACCCACAGGACTACCGACTACAATGGCTGGAAGACCGCCAAGGGGAGGCAGAGCGTGCAGAGCCAAGTTAGTGGACGTGGCCGTGGCCGTGGACGTGGTCGTGCATCGTCATCAGCACGTGGCCATGGGACACGCGCGTCTTTGTTTTCGGCAGCTGGACATGTGGAGCCGCATCATGCTGAAGGCTTGGTAGAATGGATGACCAAGCCCTCCTCATCCTCCTCATCCTCTCTCACCCAGGCTCAGGGTACTGGCAGAGCATCATCAGCCACCCCTTCCCTAGACCCACCATGTCCTCCTGAGGAGTCCCCCGAACTCTTTGAGCACAGTGTTGGGTACATGCTCCAGGAGGATGCCCAACTTGAGGAATCTGGCAGTTCCACCAGCTGCAGCTTACTGCCAGGTTTGCTCTAGTGGTGAAGAGGGAGGGGATGATGAGGTCACTGACTCCACGTGGGTGCCTGAAGGGAGAGAGGATGAGGAGGAGGACGAGGAGGAGGAGGAGGAGGATGCGGCGTCACATGTCCAACGAGGCAGGATGCCCCCTGGAGGCCAGGTAGAGGCCAGCACAGCAACTGTACAACACCGCAGAGCTCCGCCTGTGCAGGGCGCTGCCTCTGCACGTTATCAGAAAAGTTCTTTGGTGTGGGCCTTTTTTGAGACGAGTGCATCAGATCGCACCACTGCTATTTGCAATATTTGTCTCAAGCGTATCTCGCGTGGCCAAAACATCAGCCGCTTGGGCACCACAAGCATGACCAGACATATGGCGACCTGCCATGCAGCTCGTTGGCAGGCACACATAAAAGACCCACACCAAAGAACTAAGCGGACCTCTCCTTGCTCCTCCTCAGCTGGGATCTCCATCCCCACTACACCTTCAGTCCTCTCTGAAAGCTACTCTGAGAGGACTGAAGGTGTAGAATTAGGTGTGTCACAACCAAGTACTTGCAGTACACCGACGTCCGATTGCAGCAGGCAAATTTCCCTGCCCCAGCTGCTGGACCGTAGAAAGAAGTACACTCCCAGCCATCCACATGCCCAGCGGTTGAATGCTAGCCTGGCTAAATTGCTAGCACTTCAACTGCTGCCTTTTCAGTTGGTAGACTCGGCCCCCTTCCGTGAGTTTGTTCAATGTGCGTCTCTCTACCGGCATGTGGAGGGCAATGTCCATGCCTCGCTGGACAGGGCGGTCAGCGGTAAGGTGCATATTACCGCTGACTCATGGTCCAGCAGGCATGGACAGGGACGGTACCTTTCTTTCACGGCCCATTGGGTCACTCTATTGGCAGCTGGGAGGGATGCAGGACAAGGTGCAGTAGTGTTGGAGGTTGTTCCGCCACCACGCCTCCAAAACGCTACTACTGCTACTGGTTGTGACACACCTTAATATACGCAGGCAAAAAGAACATGCCGTGCTTGCGCTGGGTGTGTTTGGGGGACAGGAGCCACACTGGAATGCTCTCAGGCGAGAGGTGGTTGAACCTACGCTGCATGGCCTCCCTGATCCTCACGTCCTCAAAGCCTGCTTACAGGATGTACTGAAGGATCCTCGATCTTATAATGTTCTTCAAAAGGAGCTGATCAAGGAGAGGGAACTCAACCATTGCAGCGACTGGCTGGCCACTCTCCTTGATCTGCAGGGATGCATGTAGGCCAAGGGTAAGTGGTTGCAGACCTTATCTTGCCGTCGCAGAGGAGGAAGAGAAGCCTCTCAAGGATCCGGAGTGTTCCTTCTGACATCTCAGGGAGGCCTTGCAGAAAGGTCTGTGCAACGCGCTTCCCAGAAACTGGGAGGCTACAAACTCCTGGTGCCTCGCAGAGGGAGAAGAGGGGCGACGAGGTCTTGCTGAGGCTTCGGTCAGTAGCAGAAGGAGCGGTGGGGAAGGTGGACGTCTGACCGATGCGTTCAGACAATTTTTTAGTCCGCAGCCCCAAGGTATGATCGGTTCCAGCAACCATCGCCAGCGTCTGATATACATGGTGCAGGAATACCTTGGGGCAAGGTCAGACTTGGACACCATTTCCCACCGAAAATCCTCTGGCTTACTGGGTCCTGAGGATGGATCACTGGCCAGAGCTTGCACAGTATGCAATTGAGCTACTGGCCTGTCCTGCCTCCAGCGTTCTTTCCGAACGCACATTCAGTGCTGCTGGAGGATTTGTCACCGATCATAGGGTGCGCCTGTCCACCGCCTCGGTTGATCGACTGACCTTCATCAAAATGAATCAGTCTTGGATCACCACCAGCTACCAGGCACCTGAGGCGGATATAACCGAATAATTTTTAATATCACATCCCTTCAAGACTGCCTATGCTGATGCTGAGTGACTGTCCTCTTATGTTCACTGACTATCCTCTTCCTCCTCCTCAATGATCCATGCCACCACACCAGTGCCTAAGGCACAATTTTCAGCCCCTGTTTAACAGGGGCGTGTACATACAATTTTTATAAAAAAATGCTTGGCAACACGTGTGACTGCTGTGCTCCAAGTACAGTATCTGTGAGGGGTTGCAGTGTTGTGGCACCAGCACCAGTGCCTAAGGCAAATTTTTCAGCTCCTGTTTAACAGGGGCGTGTACTTACAATTTTTTAAAAAAAAATGCTTCGCAACACGTGTGACTGCTGTGCTCCAAGTACAGTATCTGTGAGGGGTTGCAGTGTTGTGGCACCAGCACCAGTGCCTAAGGCAAATTTTTCAGCCCCTGTTTAACAGGGGCGTGTACTTACAATTTTTTAAAAAAATGCTTCGCAACACGTGTGACTGCTGTGCTCCAAGTACAGTATCTGTGAGGGGTTGCAGTGTTGTGGCACCAGCACCAGTGCCTAAGGCAAATTTTTCAGCCCCTGTTTAACAGGGGCGTGTACTTACAATTTTTTAAAAAAA
Organism: Lithobates sylvaticus; assembly: GCA_028564925.1. Taxonomy (NCBI): domain Eukaryota; kingdom Metazoa; phylum Chordata; class Amphibia; order Anura; family Ranidae; genus Lithobates; species Lithobates sylvaticus. The sequence continues at coordinate 442,166,045 of CM053027.1, read as the reverse complement.
TGCTTTGCAACACGTGTGACTGCTGTGCTCCAAGTACAGTATCTGTGAGGGGTTGCAGTGTTGTGGCACCAGCACCAGTGCCTAAGGCACAATTTTTCAGCCCCTGTTTAACAGGAGCGGGTAATTACAATTTTTTAAAAAAATGCTTCGCAACACGTGTGACTGCTGTGCTCCAAGTACAGTATCTGTGAGGGGTTGCAGTGTTGTGGCACCAGCACCAGTGCCTAAGGCACAATTTTTCAGCCCCTGTTTAACAGGGGCGTGTACTTACAATTTTTTAAAAAAATGCTTCGCAACACGTGTGACTGCTGTGCTCCAAGTACAGTATCTGTGAGGGGTTGCAGTGTTGTGGCACCAGCACCAGTGCCTAAGGCACAATTTTTCAGCCCCTGTTTAACAGGGGCGGGTAATTACAAATCTTGATCTAATAGTTCACAGCAGGGCCCATTCCTGCGCCCACCAAGAGTAACTATGAGGGCCTACAGTCTTGTGGCAACACCGTCCACCACCACCACCAAAGGCCCAATTTTTCTGCCCTGTTCATCAGGTGCTTGCAATTACAAATCTTGAACTAATAACTCACAGCAGGGCCCATTCCTGCGCCCACCAAGAGTAACTGTGAGAGCTTACAGTCTTGTGGCAACACCGTCCACCACCACCACCACCCCAATTTTTTCTGCCCTGTTCAACAGGTGCATGCAATTACAAATCTTGATCTAATAACTCACAGCAGGGCCCATTCTTGCGCCCACCAAGAGTAACTGTGAGAGCTTACAGTCTTGTGGCAACACCATCCACCACCACCGCCAAAGGCCCAATTTTTCTGCCCTGTTCATCAGGTGCTTGCAATTACAAATCTTGATCTAATAACTCACAGCAGGGCCCATTCCTGCGCCCACCAAGAGTAACTATGAGGGCCTACAGTCTTGTGGCAACACCGTCCACCACCACCACCACCACCCCCAATTTTTCTGCCCTGTTCAACAGGTGCATGCAATTACAAATCTTGATCTATTAACTCACAGCAGGGCCCATTCCTGTGCCCACCAGTCTTGTGGCTACACCAACATCTAATAGGGCAAATTTCTGCAGAGTATATACGCCAGGCCCCTACTTTCAAACATCCAACTTACAAACGACTCCTACTTGCAAATGGAAAGAGAAAACAGGAAGTGAGAGGAAATCTACCCCTAGGAAGGGAAATTCTATCCTGTTAGATTTAATTTGGGAAAAAGGTATCTCCTCTCTACTGATACTTTATCACCAATCCTTGTTTCAATTAAAACCCCACTTTTTCCAAAAACATTTGTCATTGGGACGGAAAGTTAGGTGACATGTTCTGAACAGATGTGCAAAGACAGCAAATGTTACAGGGGTGATAACCCCTCCCTATGTTCTCAAAAAAGCTTAAAAATAGATTTTTTTGGGATGGAGCTACACTTCATAATGTACCTGTTCAGATTCTACTTAAGAACAAACCTAAAGCCGCAAGTGGTTTTAAATGGCTTTTTTTTTCCTTTACAAATGACATTTTGTGCAAGGACAGTTCTAAACACGGGAAACACATGCCACTTCACAGGCATACTTTAGACACCCCCCAGGTACCATATTTAAAGGAAAATTTCACTTTTTTTTTTTTCACTTTATGCATCATTAAAATGACTGCTCCCGAAAAAACGTTAGTTTTTAAAAGTTCTTTTTGCATTGATATATGTCCCCTGGGGCAGGACCCGGGTCCCCAAACCTGTTTTATGACATTAACATGCATATTGGCCGTTGTAATTAGCACTTTTGATTTCGAACGTTCGCGTCCATTATAACGTATAGGGTTCTAAAATTCGCGCGAACTTTCGGTCGGTTCGAAGGTTCTGGTGCGAACCGAACCCGGGGGTGTTCGGCTCATCCCTATTCACCAGTCCAGCGTACCTCTGTTACCTCACTCCCAGTAAGAGAATGGGGTCCCGCCGTGCACATATCCCAGACCTCATGCATGCTCTCACTTAATTCTTTCCTTCCCATACCTCGTGACCAGGCCATAGATCTCCGTAACGCAGGTTAGAATCTGGTCGCCATTGAATACCGACCGCTTACCAGGTACCATACTTTACGAATGGTTATTTGTAGCTTGTTCCTTCACTTGGTTACTCATAGCAACTACACTCCTCCTCTTGCCTTGCCGAGTTTACCTTTTGTAGTGGTGTTACTTCATACTCCGTAGAGATTTACAGACCCGGGTTCTTTGGAATACGCCAGAACCAACATGCACCCCTTTGAGAAACTTCAGACTCATAACGGTTAAGATAACTTTACTGAACATGATGCGGCATACAGCTAAATATGAACATCCTTTCCCTGATCCTAACTAGAATAATGTATTGGCCCAGACATACTGTGCAATTGTTATACATAAAGCATATTGTAATTTAATGCTATTAAAAATGATCTTTACTTTTCACACTACAGCAATGTAATTTTCTTTAAAATTCAATGCAATGTGGCGATCTGGAGGCCTTCTGGGCACAGTTGGTTTATAGATTTTCTCTAGAAATGTAATTTCATGTTTCCAATCCATTCTATCAATAAAGAGGGTGGACATTTCAATCATCTGCCTGTTCATAGACCCTGCTTCATTTATAGAAGTTATAGTACTTGAGCTGGTGCTCAAAATTCATGGGGGGGCGCAAATAAAATTAAAAATTCTGAAGAAACAACCCCATCAATTGCAGCCTCTCTGTGCCATCAATTGCAGCCACTGTGCCATCAAACGCAGCCACTGTGCCATCAAACGCTCCCACTGTGCCATCAAATTCTGCCACTGGGCCATCAAATGCTTCCACGATGCCATTAACCGCTTCCCGACCGCCTAACGCAGATATACTGCGGCAAAATGGCACGGGCAGGCAAAATCACGTACCTGTACGTGATCGTGCATATGCCTGCCTGTGGGTCGCGCGCGCGCCGCCAGCGGCGCACTCGCGACCCGGTCGGGAGCTCTGTGACCCCGGCCGCGGGACCAGCGGACCCGATCGCCGCTGGTGTCCCGCGATCGGGTTACGGAGCTGAAGAACGGGGAGAGGTTTGTGTAAACAAACCTCTCCCCGCGCTTCCTACTCTGCCTGTCATTGATTGGCTGTTCCCTGTCATCGGGAAAGCCGATCAATGACGTCAGACGTCAGCCCCGCCCCCTAATGTAAAAAAAAAAAAAACACACACGTCACAGCCCATAACCCCTCCCCTCACCCTAGTGGTTAACCCCTTCACTACAACTGTCATTTATACAGGAACCAATGCATTTAAATAGCATTGATTGCTGTATAAATGACAATGGTCCCAAAAATGTGTCAAAAATGTCCGATGTGTCCGCCATAATGTCGCAGTCACAATAAAAATCGCTGATCGCCGCCATTACTAGTAAAAAAAAAAAAATATTAATAAAAATGCTATAAAACTATCCCCTATTTTGTAAACGCTATAACTTTTGCGCAAACCAATCAATAATCGCTAATTGCGATTTTTTTTACCAAAAATATGTAGAAGAATACGTATCGGCCTAAACTGAGGAAAAAAAAAGTTTTTTTATATATTTTTTGGGGATATTTATTATAGCAAAAAGCAAAAAAATATTGCATTGTTTTCAAAATTGTCTCTCTATTTTTGTTTATAGCGCAAAAAATAAAAACCGCAGGGGCGATCAAATACCACCAAAAGAAAGCTCTATTTGTGGGAAAAAAAGGACGCCAATTTTGTTTTGGAGCCACGTCGCACGACCGCGCAATTGTCAGTTAAAGCGACGCAGTGCCGAATCGCAAAAAGGGGCCTGGTCCTTTGGCTGCCAATTGGTCCGGGGCTGAAGTGGTTAAATGCTGCCACTGTACCCCTTCAAATGCAGCCTCACTGTGCCCCATCAAATGCAGCCTCACTGTGCCCCATCAAATGCCGCCTCATTGTGCCCATCAAATGCAGCCTCACTGTACCCCATCAAATGCTCCCACTGTGCCAGCATGGCGCTCGCAGGTCACCTTTTTTGACACCTATTAGAGCCTATGGCTCTAATCAGGTGCTTAAAAAAAACCCTGCCACTGTAATTCAGGCACCCGGCGCCCGAAAAGGGGCCAGGCGCCTGAATAGGGGGTGGCAGCAGCGGCCATAGATAGATTCATGCAATGCATGAATCTATCTATTGGTGCTAGAGGGGGTTGCAGGAGATAGGGGGCAGCGCCCGTGTGCCCTTATGGACGCACCGCCACTGTGGCGGCTTCTATGAATAGAGGAGCTGGGTGGGAAAGGTGGGCATAGTCGAGCACTTTTGATGACAGCCTATGACAGCTCCAACAGTTCTATTAACCCCTGCCACAGCAGAAGATTATGGCACCGGGGAATTCCCATCACTTTCTGTCATGGTGACCAGTATAAATAGAAGGTGAATTTTCCCAACAGGGGCACAGACATCAATTACATCTTTCCCTACTCTATCCTAAACAGCTTTGCCTTTGAATGTGCTTCTGTTCAATGTCAGAGATCTTTAGATTTTGCACCAAGGTCTTTCACTAGCAGTCACTCTGCTCTCTACTATGATGTGCTCTGTTATATCAAGATTCATATTTTGAGCCAGGATCCTATGATTTCAGCTGTGCGTCTTTTTAATTGGATGTCCTATGCTGTATTGGCCCCATTCCAATTATACTCAAGGGCTCTGAGGATATTAGTTATGCAATTGTCTAATGCAATGTTCTTCCATATATAGAGAATCCTTTTTACACTATGGCTCTCAAAATTGTAGTTACTCTGTTATCCAGTGGAGTGTACGTTGCTACAGGGAGCCATTTACATTTGCATCAGGGCGTGGGTGTAGCTATGCCCCTAAATCACATGTTCCACAACACCTCTGAGGCCTTTGTAATACAACAATATAGACAGGTAATCAGTACTACAGGGGTCCAGGGAAGAATTTGCAATAGCGCTCTAAATGCTTTAATGTTTTTGCTTCTGTTAACTGGCCTGTTATGTCTTATGTCACTGTGCTGATATACTATACTGAGTGCAGCACAATTGAAATTTAGGAGCAACCTTTGTGTTTTAGTAGAAGGTGTAATTACAGAGATGTGTTTTGCAAGACTAAGCAAGGCAGCTGCGTATTTCATGCATCGTTACGCCTGAAATGTGCTAAAAAAAAAAGAAGGAAACATAAAGGCAAAAGATGCATTTAATTAGTTATAATTGCAGTGTCCCTAGATTCAATTATTTGTAGGTTAGGGAAAAGGAGAAAATAAAAGGAATCAATGAGATGAAGACACTGTGAGCGCTTCTTATGGTTGTAGAAGGAATACGAATGTAAAGAGATCGCAGTGCAATGCTGTTGGCATGAATATTAGACACCCAAGTGTTGTTGAACTAGCAAAAATGATAAATATGGCGTTTGCAGTCAATGTTTAAAGCCCCACCCTGGGATGGATTAGAGGTGGGTGGGAGCAAGGACTCCCACTGGATTGGGGCTTTAAGCAATATTTTGAGTCAATGGGCCCAATGCTTTAGAACAGGGATCTCCAAACTACGCCCCTCCAGCTGTTGCGGAACTACACATCCCATGAGGCATTGTAAAACTCTGACAGTCACAGACATGACTAGGCATGATGGGAATTGTAGTTCCTGAACAACTGGAGGGCCGTAGTTTGGAGACCCCTGCTTTAGAACAAAACTGCATTATGGGAGTACAGGGTGGGGGGAGGGGGCGTTCAGATGCACCCCTTACCTCCAAACTATTTTTTTTTCTTTTTACATTGCTTCATCTGTTAATTGGAGTGGCAAGTGGTAATGTCAAAGTAATTAACTTAGTAAGCCCTCGTAACAGGACAAGTTGAAAGCAGATATTTTGCCTTTTTAAAATGTAACTACAGTAAAATCAGTCTGTATATGCAGTAAAGCAAGCTTGTTATACTCACTGTGGATCCACTGTTTAAGGCTGTTTAAACCTGTATGCACAGAACCTCCCCTTCTTGCGTTGTCTCCAAAACATGTCCAGATAAGACAGTGTTACTGGTGTCAGGCTGCACATGCTCAGTTTGGTGAGTATTGCTAGAGAGTTTTTATTTTTTTGCTTGGGAGAGTGCGTGTGATCAACACAGGGCCAATCAGCACTGTCCAGACAGAGGGTCAGGGGTCCTGCATCCTGATAGGACAGCTAGTGCAGTATGAAAACTCCTCCTACAATCTTTAACCAGACACTGATATATCCTGCTGATGAGAAAGGGTATTTAGCAGTTTATATTTAATAAAATAATTGCATTTTCATGTTCTGTGTACTGTGGGAGACCAGATATAGTGAATGCAGGGCCCTGGGTTTAGTAACACTTTAAGGGTAGCAAAAGAAGAAATTATAAAGCAAAAATGCCGTGCTTTAATTATAAAGATTTTACTCTACTTTTAAAACAGAAAAGCTTCACCTCCTTTATATCAAATCCAGTGGCGGCCGCTCATGCCCCCAATCCATGCACCGGCCCCTAATCTCCATGCAAGGTGCCGGACGCATGGATTCCAATATATATATATATTTTTTTTAAGAAGGACATGATTAGAGCCTGAGGCTCCTATTGGCTTCAAAAAGGGTGGGCACTGCTCTTGGAGCCCACCCACTTGTGTGACATTAGCCAATTAATATTCGCTGATGTCTTCCTGTTTCTCCTCCTGGCCAATCAGGAAGCGGGTCCTGAGACCCAATTGGCCGCAAGTCCTAAGTCTTGATTGACCAGGAGGAGAAGCGACCACTGGGATTCAGGAGGAGACACAGGGGGGGGGGGAGCCGCCAAAGCCGTGACCTGGATGGGGTAAGTGCAGGGCTGGGGGGGGGGCTGGCGGGCAACTGGCAAGGGAAGCAGCGATCAAGTGAGCGAGCCCCGCGGGCGGGGGGCGGGGGGGTGGGATCAAGGAGGGTCCTGGCTGGCTAGCTGGCTGGCAAAATTGAGCACCAGTCTCCACTGATTAAATCATTCCCAGACTCTTATTAAAGGCTCAGCCCATCCTGTAAACACATTACCATGTGTTAAAAGGTTAGGCCAGTGATGGCAAACCTTGGCACCCCAGATGTTTTGGAGCTACATTTCCCATGATGCTCATGCACTCTGCAGTGTAGTGGAGCATCATGGGAAATGTAGTTCAAAAACATCTGGGGTGCCAAGGTTCGCCATTACTGGGTTAGGCTGTTTGGGTGTCAAATGAGAGGAGCACAGGAGACTCATTTTAAATTGGAGAAAGTCAAGTAAAGTGTTCTACCTGCTTTTTCCTATAATAAAAGCTCCCATTAACTGGGACAACACATTCACTGAAAAAAAAAAACAGAAGCTTCTTTTAGCAAAAAACCTCATATGTCACAACAATAAGTAGATTCCGAGTTATAGCTATCTTTACCGGCCAAGATGAAGGTCTTTTTTATATATACAAGGACAAATAGAGCTTTTATGAGAATAGTGTAAGATCCCGAAATTACTTTTTGTTATTTGGCTCATTCATAAGTACGGTTTTTATGCGTTCCTTATGTACTTGCTCTCCAGATTATTGGCACTCATTGATATGTTTTTATGCTAATTAGTTATACATTTATTATTTGGTCCTATTTTGTCTTCCCAAGCATCACACCTGTTACATTTATTGTTTTATAATACAAAGATAAGACATAAAGCTATTGTACTTTACAGATGTCCGTTTTAGCACCTGCACCCTTTTGATATATTACCCCCCAATTTCCTTTGTGTTTATAGTAACAGACACAAACATGTAGCTGGCTGAGTAAACTGTGACTCCTGGGAATATTTCTTTTAATCTTAGTGCTTCAAACTTTACTAAATCTGTTTGGTCTAGGTAAAGAAGGCCAGAACAAAAGAATTGCTTCAATGATTTTGGCTGTGGCTGGGCATAGATGGACATATCTTTAAGAGAAATAACAGGATTTCCTATCCTCGTTGCAGTCATCTCATTTATTTTTGCACATATGTTCAGTCTAAAGAGCTTTTATTTATTTTTTATGGGCAGGAAAATATAACCATCCATTGATCACAGACTGTAATAATTCACTGTAAAACGTGCTCAGGCCACACTGTTTGTGTCAATGGACACACAGAGCAAGGTTCTGCATCAAGCCTGCATGAGTGCCCCCATAGAAGGGGGGAGGCACTAGGAGCACCATTGGGGGAACTGAGAAGTTGAGGATTAGGGTTGCTCTGGGTAAAACCATTGCACAGAGCAGGTAAGTATGACATGTTTGTTACCGCGTATTTTTCAAAAATATTATGATGTGTATTGCACTTCAAGGGACTACACACCTGCAGCGGTGTTTCCCGTTTACTTCAATTAATGACATCATCTAATTAGAGGGAGTGGACTACATTATATTTTTATTTGTGTGCATATATATGTTTTTTTCAATCAATCCGATCATTCTGAACGTGGTGACGTTCGTTGCATACGACGGAACTACTTAGAGGCTAGTAGCCAATAGCTTTGGTCTCGTAATTTGATCTGAGCATGCGTGGCACTTTGTCGGTCGGAATTCTCTACACACGATCGGAAAAGGTCCGATCGGACTTTGTTGTCGGAAAATTTGAGAGCAGGATCTCAAATTTTTTCCGTCAGAAATTCCGACGGAAAAAGTCTGATGGAGCCCACACACGGCCGGGTTTTCCGAAACATGGTCCGATTGGACATTTTCCATCGGAAACTTCCGACCGCGTGTACGGGGCATTACAGTCAGACACCCCAGGGCTGGTGGGACACTTGGATTATCATTAAGGAGGTGAACTGGAAGACAAGGAGGGGGTAGGAGCGTGAGGGTAGCTGCTGAGGCTAGCCACACGAATGCTCGAACCCCCAAAGTTAGTAGTGGACTATCTCGGTACTGATAAATACAATTACAATTCTTAGATCAAAAAATGTATTTATTACATATAAAAAGAAAGAAAAAGACATACAAAAATCACATTAAAATGATTGCATAAACAATTTACAAATACTCAGAGGTTTCCCCTAGAAGTATCTGTTGGTGAAGTGTTTCCCATAGATTAACCAGACCTCAACTAGTTTCACGGTTCAAACACCACTTCGTCAGGAGGAGTAATCTATAAGACAAGTAGTCAGATGAAACACAAGAACATATAATGAGAATATATGACAACATCAGGTAAATAAATACAGTCCAGCAAAAACAATGGAAAGTTGCTTACGGAGGTGAACTGGATCTATCCCATGCATGAGACAAAACTGTACGTGAATACCCAGAACTGAAGTTTGGTGGTTACTGAAAGACCAGGAGGAAGTTGTGGCTTTGTTGATCTGCATTTCTACCAGGAGGTGGAATGAACATGGGATCTATGCTTAAAGTTAACCAGCCACTGTATGGATAAGGAAAACACATGATGACCATCTAAGCGGTTACCATTTACTACAGGCTTATTTTTAAATCCCTTAAGGTGAGGGTACACCTGGTGTGGGAGAGTGAACATTGCATGAAGACACTATTTTTTCACCCATTCCTTTGTTACTATTATGGACTATCATCATTGTTTGAAAACATCATTGAGGACTGTGTACAAACACACTGAGCACTTGCACTTTATTTTATATATATATACAGGGGGTCCCCTACTTACAAACGACTCCTACTTACAAACGGAGGGAGACAACAGGAAGTGAGAGGAAATCCACCCCTAGGAAGGAAATTCACTCCTGTAAGAGTTAATATGGGATAAAGGTGTCTCCACTGATGCTTTATCACCAGTCCATGTTTCCCTAACAACCCAAAATTTTCAAAATCCAATTGTCATTGGGACAGAAGGTGAGGTGAAATCTTCTGAACAGGGGCACAGACAGCAAAACAAATGTTACAGGGGTGATAACCCTTCTTTATGTTATCTAAAAAACTATAGATAGATAAATAGATTTTTTGGCTGTACCGTTTCCAACTTACAAACAGATTCAACTTAAGAACAAACCTACAGTCCCTATCTTGTTTGTAACCCGGGGACCCCCTGTATAGCATAATTGAGCACTTGCACTATATTTGAGTTATATATAAATACGTTTAATTTACTTTAGAGGTTACTTAATATATTTTCTGTATATTGTTTATATATATATGTGTCACTCTGCAATTTAGTTATCTTTAGCGCCACACATTGAGTTATATATGTTTGCATTGTCACATTTTGAGGAAGTGTGGGGAGTGCAGGCAGCTATTTTATAGTATAGTTGACATTTATTTTAGTTTTGTTGAGGTTTTAGTTTCAGCAGCTCACAAGGTTTATATCTGTATTTACCTGGAGTGGGTGTGCCATTGCTAAATTGCTTTACATTCGGCCTTCACAGTTTAGAGCGGCGTTCTTTTGTGTTTGTTATTACAGTGATAGTTGTGCCCTGAGTTGAGTTTTATGGCTAATTCCAGTATGCTCCAGTAAGCTGCCTTACACAATGGTCCACTTGTGAAGGTTACAGCTTTTGATAACACTAAATTAGATCACTAGTGGTACTAGATTTGTATATTGATACTCCGATAAAACTAGAACAACTCATAGGAACTCCCTGGGTATCACTGGGACAGTAAGTGATGGAAACTCTACCTAATGGCGACACAACAATTAAAACCATCAACAAACATCTAAAGCCCCATACACACGGTCAGACTGTTTCATGGATTCTGTCCGATCGGACAATGTTGTTGAAAAATCAGACCGTGTGTATGCACCATCGGACAGTGTACGTCGGATTGTCCGACGGACAAAGTCTTATCTCCTGCTGGAAAGATTTGCCGACAACACGGTCCGATCACACCAAATCCGATCGTGTGTACGGTTGTCCGACCGGACAAAGTGCTACGCATGCTCAGATCACATTACAAGACCAAAGCTATTGGCTACTAGCCTCTACGTAGTCCCGTCGTAGGCAACAAACGTCACCACGTTCAGAATGATCGGATTTTCCGACAACTTTGTCTGACCGTGTGTACGCAAAACCAACATCAGACAAAGTATGACGGACATGGTCCGACGGACCTGGTCCTCGGATAATCCGCGCGCGTGTATGGGGCTTTACTCTTCTCTGCTCAATACAAAAGTTCTCCTCACACATATTAGTGGTGATACAAAGGATGAACTCTGATCAGAAGCTGTAAGTTACTTTGCACGTTGCTCTTTTTTTTTTTTTAAAGCTATTTTTATTTAATAATTACACTCACATAGTAGCCCCAGTAGGCACATTAAAGTGGTTCCAAAGGCTGAAGGTTTTTTACCTTCATGCATTAAAACCTAACAATGCATGAAGGTAAAATGCATGAAGGTTGTAAAGCGCTACGTAAACTGTTGGCACTATATAAATCCTGTATAATAATAATAATAATAATAATAATAATAATGAGGGTAAAAAAACCTATGTGCAGTGGCCCCCTCCAGCCCCCGAATCCTTACCTGAGACCCTCTGATCCAGAAATGTTCACGATAGCCTCAGCTGTATGGGAACTCTCCCTCCTCATTGGCTCCCACTGCTGTCAATCACAGCCAGTGAGCAGAGTAATGAGGAAAGTAATGAGTAGAGAGTGTGTGTGTGAAGGGGGGGGCGCTGCTCTATGTGCCCCCCACAACAAACGGCTTTCTCTGGAGGCATTGCTGGAGGGGGAGGAGCCAGGTGCGCCAGCGGGGGACCCAAAAAGGATCAGAGCGGCTCTGTGCAAAACCACTGCACAGAGCAGGTAAGTATAACATGTTTGTTATTTAAAAAAAAAAAAAAGCTTTAACCACTTGCCGACCACCCGCCGCAGATGTACTGCCACAAGGTGGCTCGGCTGTGCAAATCACAGTACCAGTGCGGCGATACATGCACTAGCTTTCGTGGGCGTGCGCCGATGACAGCATGTGCTCCAATTGGCCAGTGGGGGAGCCAATCAGCCGATCGTTCCCCACAGAGACAGAACGGGGATCTGCCGAAGTAAACAAGGCAGATCTCCATTCTGTCAGGGGATGACACTGAGATCGGTCTTCCTGCTAAACAGGAAGACGGATCTGTGTGTTTCCCCAGGCACACAGTCCCCCATACAGTTAGTAAACACAAAAAGAGAACACATTTAACCCCTTGATCGCCCCTGATGTCAACCCTTTCCATGCCAGTGTCATTGGTACAATGTCAGTGCATATTTATAGCACTGATCACTGTAATAATTTCACTGATTTGCAAAAATGTCAGTTAGGTGTCTGATTTGTCTGCCGCAATGTTGCAGTCCCGCTTAAAATCACTGATCGCCGCCATTACTAGTAAAAAAAAGTAAAATAAATAAAAATGCCATAAATCTATCCCCTATTTTGTAGACGCTATAACTTTTGCAGAAACCAATTAATATATGCTTATTGGGGATTTTTTTTTTTAAACCTAACTGCCTAAACTGATGAATACAGTTTTTTATATATTTTTTGGGGATATGTATTATAGCAGAATGTAAAACATTGTCAGTCTTTTTTGGTTTATAGTGCAAAAAATATACCAAAAGGAAGCAAAATTTGTGGGAAAAAAAAGGACGTCAATTTTGTTTGGGTACAACATCGCACGACCGCGCAATTGTCAGTTAAAGTAACGCAGTGCTGTATCGCAAAAAATGCCTGGTCATTAAGCAGCCAAATCTTCCGGGGCTGAAATGGATAAAACAAGTAAATATGCTATACTTTTCTGTCTATTTACTAATGCTTTTAGCATAAGGATAACAATAGTCAATGTGGATTGAGAGGGTGAAGTTTTGCTTCATTTTGAATTCATTTGTAAACTGAAAGGAAAAAAAAGAAGGACAGAAGATTAGAAAATGTGATAAAAAAAAATACATGGCTGCATATGTTTGTTTTCAACAGATCTTTAATTAGGGGGTAAATCCTTCCGTCGCTGAAGTGGTTAATATCACTTTAATACATAGTACATATTCTGATTCCATGATATAGTGAAGTAGTTTATACTTTAAACATATGTAGCCAGGAGAGTGACTGCTAGCTGTTACTAAATGTTTCTCTATGCTGAAATGCATCAGTCCCTACTTGTAGTATGGACAGAGTTATTGTAAAGGTATCAGTAATACAGAGGTAAGGTGGTCATCTTGCTGAAGTGGCAGAAGCCATCTTGAAGGATTGCATGAACAATGCTCAGCTATGGAGTGTCTTTGACCCGCCACCCACCCACCCACTCGGCCATTTTGGATGAGCATAAATTGATGGGGATGAAGTGTGATTGGCTGGGAGGAATCACCAGAGTGAGAGGATGGGTAGAGAGAGAGAGAGAGGCTTCAGTGAGACACGTGGCAAGAGTGTTAGAGGAGAGAGAACAGAGGTATTTGAGACCAGTGGCTACTGCACCTGTTACTGGTTACTGATTCTAAAGTGGATTTGCCCCCTGTGGCATTGCAGACACAGGTTTTTTTTTAAGTCCTACCATTCTTGGTCACTACTTCACTGACTCATAGTTGAGGAGAAGAACTGCAAGTCCCAGCTTGCCCAGGACTGCGTGGCTGCTACGTCATACTCCCAGGAAGAGACTAGGATATATGTTACCAGTCGCTGAGCACTCCAGCCAAGGCACACAGGGCCGCAAAGCCAGCCAATGATACCCTGCCTACTGGTTAGTTAGACATTTTCAGAAATGAAAGTGTACAGTAGATCAGAGTCTATTCCTGAATTATTCTAGCAAGCAATTCAATTCAATTATTCTTACATCTGTCTAGGTCCACAGTTTAGCTAAACATTGTATTTGTGTTATCTGTAATTTGATGACTGGTCTGCTCTCCTTTGCTATTGTTTGTGTCTATCTATATTATTGTCTGTCTTAACAGCTGGGCTGTGTAACATATAAAAAAACCCTAAGGCCCCTTTCACAGGAGGCAGACTCCGCTTCCACGGAGTCCGCCTCTGTCAGCCGGCTCAGCGGGAGATCTCTCCGTTGATCTCCGCTGAACCGGCGGATGACAAGTCCCTCTCTGCTCACTGTGCGGGGAGGGGCTTGCGAGCGCCGCTGGTCTCTATGGAGAGATCCGATGAAAACGGACAGTGTGTCAGTTTTCATCAGATCTCACCCGATCTGATCCGCCAGCGACGGATCTGGACGTAGAGCCATACCTCTGCTTTTGGCGGATCGGACCGGTCGGATGTCAGCGGACATGTGTCCGCTGACATCCGACGCTCCATAGACTAACATGGAGCGCCCGTTCAGATCCGCTGTCAAAACTGACAGGCGGATCTGAATGGTCCGACCGTGTGAAAGGGGCCTTAGTTGTGTTGGTCAGTGTCAACCAACCAAGGCGTGTTGCCTTCTATAGGACAAAATAACTTGCTATAATCACCAGTTCCTCAGGAGGGTGATAGACAAACTAGAAACAGGTATAGTACACATTTTAATGCCTCTGGCTTACTCTATGTTTTAAATTTACTTTGTAATTTTTTTTTTTTATATTAAATTCTAAATTAAATTTTAATGTTTTTCAATATTGTTTGTTTAAACTTTTACTAGGCAATGTGGTTACTGCAATATTGTATTAAAAAAATAAATTGTAAACTGATCATTTGTAATATTGTACAACTGGGACTATGCTTTTTGTTTGTTAAGTATTAAGTTGATTAATATACAGTATTAACTGAAAAATCTATCTCCATTTCTATTTACAGGCAGCTGCTTGCGGTGTGCTTTTTATGTGCTAGTTTTAAAATTTTGTATGGCTGATGTTAGGCAGGTGATTCTGCCACTAGAGACAAATTGCCAGTGGCAGGATCACTAAAGAGCCTGCTTATCTGTCACTATGGAATCACACCTTCTGTAGCCAGAAACAGTGAGATGTCCCTCTGTCGCTGGCCCAAACAGTATTGAATCTTAATTGCTAGTGATGGGAGCGACATCTTTCTGCTTCGGCTACAGGGGAAGCTATTATATAGGAAAAAAACAGTCATGCCGCGTACACACGGTCGGAATTCTCTTCGGAAAAAGCTCTGATGGTTTTCCCGTCGGAATTCCGACGGAATTTCGCTCAAACTGTCTTGCCTACACACAGTCACACCAAATTCTGATGGTCAATAACACCGCGACATACAACACGTTCGACGGCACTTTAAAAGCAAGTTTAATGCTTCCGAGCATGCGTTGCATTGTTTCCGAGCATGCGTTGGAATTTTGCGTGTCGGAATTGCATACACGCGATCGGAAAATCCGATAGAAAGGTTTTCCGTCGGAAAAATTAAGAACAGGTTCTCAATCCAAAGTCTGTCGGAAATGCAGACAGAAAAAGATTGACACACGGTCGGAAATCCGATAAAAAGCTTTTCATCGGACTGTTTCCATCGGAAATTCTGACCATGTGTATGCATTAGTCTCTTGGTAATCCTGTCGCTGGTATTTTGACAATTTTTTTTTTGGCGGTAAAGTCACCTGTCTGATTTCAGCTTATGAGTGTTCTCATACGACCTCCCCTAAATGTTTTTGAACTTTTTTCAGCTACCCTTTATTTTTATACACAACTGTTTCACAAGTTATCCAGTATTTGATGGTAGATGGTTCTGCTATGGTCTATTGCAGGGGTCTCCAAACTTTCTAAGGAAAAGGCCAGTTTACTGTCCTTCAGACTTTAGGGGGGCCGGACTGTGGCCAGTGAAATTAGAAAATGTCCCGGCATCAGTGGGAGTAAACAATGTCCCATCATTGGTATTAGGTGAAGGAATAGAGCCTCATTCTTGGTATGATTGGGAGGAATAATGCCCCATTGATGGTGTCAGAGGGAGGAATGGTGCCCAATTACTGGAGTCAGTTGGAAGAAAAGTGTCCCAAGGGCTAGATAAAGGCAAGCAAAGGGCTGCATCCGACCCCTGGGCTGCAGTTTGGAGACCACTGGTCTATTGCATTTAACTTTTTTGCATTGCTTAGTAAAGAAGCCTTAGTAAAGAAGCCTGACTGATGTGTAAATTATTATAGTGACTTTTATGATGTAAGCATACATGTAAACTTTGATGTATATGAAGATAAAATATTCGATTTTCCAAAAATAATACTATTGTACATCCACAATCAAAACTCTAATTTATATAACTAATTTCTTAGCTTCTTCCACTTTCCTGTATTTTTAAAAAGAAAATTCACATTCAAAAATTCATAAAATATATTTCTTTTTCTTTTTTCATTTGGTTGGCAAAATAATCTTTGGGCTAATCTAGTAATTTTTATAAGGCTGAAAGAAAAAGAAACCGGCGTCGCCATCTGTAAAGCAATAAATTCTTCCCTACTATTCCTGGTTTTGTTATGTACACAATAGATTCTGGTGTCTTAGAAGAAGCCCTTTCTATTACTTGTAAGGGGGTGAGCTTGAGAAACTATGAAAAAATCATTTACTGGGAAGCATGGTTCAAAGCAGGAAGCTGGAAATCACTTTTCATGTACCACAATCCACTGCTATAATTAAGTAAACTAAAGCCAACAGTCTACTCCCTTCTTTACCCACAGCAGGACTCGCAGCTTTCAGAAGCAAATCTATAATACATTGTTAATAACTTCAAAGGTTCACACTTTGAATAACTACTTGTTTTATTGCTTGATTCTTGAAGTGTCCACAAAGAAGGAAACAGGTGGTGTATGAGACAATATCAATCGGAGTTTGTGGAAAACATACAATTCACTGACTTATAAATTAACTGCAGTCTGACATTATACGTTTGCCTTTCTACAGCTATATCTGTACCTATTTACTCACAAGTAATCATAAACATGTAATTTTGCTCGCCCCAGTTACCAAATACTTAGAAGTGTATAAAAAAAATTAATATGCTTAAAGTGGAGCTCCAGGCAAGTATAAAATCGACTTTTAGTTCAATTATGTGTTCTCTAAAAAATTATTGAAAGCACTGTAAAAGTCTAGTGTACCTGCCTACTAACACAGGCGGTGGCGTCAAAAGGGGACAGGGCCTCAGGATGACGTCACCGACTATATAAGTACTGGCACACGGTGGACCCTGCATTACAGCGGGAGAGAGCGTCGAGACAAAATTGGAGGAAGAAAAGAGGGAGAAGACAGCGGAGAGAGGAGACCCGGCGGTGGGAGAAGACAGCAGAGAGAGGAGACACAATGGCAGGAGAAGACATCAGTGGAGAGAGGAGACCCAGTGGTGGGAGAAGAGAGAGGAGAACCAGAGGGGGAGATGAACTGGAGGATGAAGACGTCACCGGAAGGGAGAAGAAATCGGAAGGCAAAGAGACGCCGGAGCTGCTTTAATAAATTACTTTATCAAAAACCTGTACTGTTTTCATTTTTGACACTTTTTTTGGGTGAATGGGTAGGGGTACAATGTACCCCATATTCATTCACATAGGGTGGGGGGGGGTCGGCATCTGGGGGCACCCTTGTTAAAGGGGGCTTTCAGATTCCGATAAGCCCCCTGCCCGCAGACCCCGACAGCCACAGCCCAGGGTTGTCAGGAAGAGGCCCTTGTTCTTATCAACATGGGGACAAGGTGCTTTGGGGTGGGGGGGCGCAGGGCCCCCCCTGCCCCAAAGCACCCACCCCCCATGTTGAGGGCATGTGACCTGGTAGGGTCCAGGAGGGGGGGTCGCTCGTCCCCCTTTTTCTGGCATGCGTGTTCGGGTAAGGGTCTGGTATGGAATTTGGGGGGGACCCCATGCTAATTATATTGGTGTGGGGGTTCCCCTTAAAGTCCATACCAGACCAAAGGGTTCAACATGCTCTTGGGGGGGAACCCCACGCCAATTTATTTTTTCCATTTTGGTGAGGGCTCCCCTTCAAGATCCTCAGCGCACAAGCTGCACTGCAAGTCGGATCATAATGTTCCGACTTTTGGTGCGACTTCTATTCAAATCAATGGGTTCTCATAGGGAACCATTTATTTTGACATAAAAAAATTGCTTGACGAGGCTTAACGTAGCTGTATCCAGCGTTGAGCCGCATTTAGCAGCCTTTTCTAGTGTCAGATGTTTTTACAGCTTGAAAACGCCGGTCCTCAGAATGCGCTGGCCCTGGTTTTCTTACAGCTTGAAAACGCCTATACCACTTACAGCTCCTAAAAGCCTGTGTGTGTATGGACACATAAAATACCATGGAGAGGCATTTTAAGCTGTAGAAAAAAACATCTGACGCTGCTAAAAGCAGCTGTAATAACGTCCAGTGTGCATGAGGCCATATAGGCCTCATGCACATGAAGTTTAAAGAAACACAGCTCATACAGGTGTTTATCATGGAAACTTTGTTCTTCTAAAGCCTCTGTAGGTGTCACCAGGGGAACAACAATCTAAATGGATGTCGCAACACTACATGACCACAGTGCATGCCCCACTACAGTTGGCGTGCATTTGCGAAATGGATAGTGTAGGGACAGATTCCACGCTGGATAGGGACCGTGCAATCAGCCCTAGGGAAAGGTTCCTGATGAGGAGGGACAAAATAGAGATATTGCTGCTGGCTACTCCATCGCTCTAGAGCTGCGACACAGATCTGATCACCGGTCTTCTAAGTGCTGCTTATACAGCTGCCCTGCCTAACAACCACCCCACTACTTGTTCTGTGACAACTGTTAGTGCTGGAATAACACCAATGTGCTGTTAACAATGCTGAGAGCTCCTGCACATGTGTTACTGGTGATTTTGAGACTCTAACATTGTAATACTTTGGGATTGTGAAGCTAGCACCTTGCAGCTGTGTTAATTGTTAGCGGTGTTAATTCTTATTTCCTCTGTACCAAATAATAACTGTGCCATTTTCTGTGGTCTCTGTGTGCCTTTTCCCCATCTTGGGTATCAAATATCTGGCCCCAACTACAAGGTGGATAGCAGCTGTGCAGTTAGTTTGTATTGCCCTGTGATGCTTTGATACATTTTTTAAATAAAGGTGAACTTTTTTGGAGTGCGGCTATCCGGCGTTCTATTTTTCCACTACAATGTGGCATAGTCGACAGGCCTCATACATTAGATGGAATAGATGGGGGTCTAGGGATCGCTATGGAATTCTTAGGAGCGGTGTTAGTACTAATCCAAATGTTAAATGGTTCTAATGTCTCACTGACAGAGTGGGAACAGGGACTGGAAGGCATTGTATGCCTCTATCAGGTACCTACCAAGCTGAATGCAGAGTCAGCTGTTAATTCTTTGGAAGGCCCACCAAGCGATCATGGTACTGTCGGAGGAGGAATGATCTAACTTGGAGCAATTAGTTGCACAGCTGGAAGGCCTTTTTGGGGAAAGTGTTACTTTGACCAAACTAAGATTCAGTTTTTTTATCTGCAGACAGCAAGAGGGTAAGAGTCTCATCCACTTTAAAGTAGCCCTACAGAAATTATGGAAGCAACTGAAGAAAAAAGATCTTAAGGTCTGTGTTGATATAGGCACTCTGGAAAGGCTGCTACAGCACCAATTCATTGGGGGGAAAGGGGGTCAATGCAGGATCCGTGTGGTGGGACCTACAAGAAAGGGTGAGATCCCAACTTTCCCTCACCTTCAATGATGTGGTGGAGGAAGCAGTGGCCTGAGTATCCCAGGATGGTTAGTTTTCTGGCTCTGCTGGGAGCACAGCCTGCCTGTCCTCCAACAGGGAGACTTGTGCTGACCCCCCTCCCCCGTACAACCATTCAGTAGAAAGATCAGTGTACTGCTGTTTCTCCCAAAAAAATATTTAAAAGTATTTATAATGTTTTTTTTTTTTATAGGTGTATGAATTTTTGGTTACCGATTACCTTCTTATAGCTCGTCGTTCTTGTCTAGGGGTTCCCAGGATTGATACCCAGTAATTGCTGAGACTGACACTCAAAGTCCTTTTGAGGATTTTTATTTGCATAAATCGTTGAAACAGAACGCAATCTCTCAAATAGGAATAGAGGGTATGGGTGATAAAGCTCAGGCACTTTAGAACTGCTGACACTCAGATAAATGTCTCTCCAGATGATCCAGGGAGTAGCCACTTGCAACTGGATAATTCACTGTTGGATAAACCCTTGTTTGTAGATCTAGCAGCCAACAAGTGATTCGGAATTAGCAAAGTCTCTGTCACAGACTTGGTTGTGAAACTTTAAGTGAACATGTAAAAGTCTCTGCCACAGACTTGGTTGCAACTGAAGGATGGGTTAGGAATAGGGTTGAGCGAACCCGAACTGTAAAGTTCGGGTCCGTACCGGACTTTTGGGTGTTCGGGACCCGGATCCGAACCCGAACTATTGGCTGTAAGTTCGGATTCGGGTCCGGTGTTCGGCGCTGTATTGGCGCCTTTTTAACAGCTGCAGGGCAGCCAATCGACGATCGTTTCACTAGTGTGCCCTTAGAAGCCATCACAGCCATGCCTACTAATGGCATGGCTGTGATTGGCCAGTGCAGCATGTGACCCAGCCTCTATATATAGTACACACACACAGCGTCATTCTGCTATAGACACTGTTAGACAGGTTCCTGTGCTGCAGAGAGATAGAGGATTTTAGGAGTTAGTGTGCTAAAGTCAGTCAGTCCACATTCCTTGAATTTTCTTCTAATTAGTTAGATCAGTGAGCGATCTAGATAGCTAGAGTAGGGAGTTTCTTTATTAAGCAAAAGAAAGAGGCAGAGATAATTATTGAAGAGATTCCTAAATCAATTGTACCCTGGCTGGGGTGCAGTGCACAGTCTTTTAACAGTGCCATCAGGCCAGTGCCAGACAAAATATAAAAGTTTTACCTGCAAGCACAGTGCACCATTAGGACCAACACTGCATATACTAAGAGATACACCATAGTCTGTGTGTATTCTGCTATTGGAAAAACATTGCATAAAAATTTAATTTTGCTTTTTTTTTTCCCAATAGCATTTTCTGCGTGTTCATGCATACACGCTTTACATACTGTCCGTGTATTCTGATATTGCAAAAACATTGCAAAAAAAATTTAATTTTGCTGTGTTTTTTTTCTTCCCAATAGCATTTTCTGCGTTTTCATAAACGCTTTAGACACTGTACGTGTATTCTGCTATATACAAAAAACACCCATTTAGGGCGAGATCATAAATATGAGGAGATCATCAAAAAGGGGACGTGGCCCGGGTCGTGGTGCTGCTGGTGGCGCTCCTGTTGCAGGGAGAGGACGTGGTCGATCTGTGCCAGCTACACGCACTAGTGAAACACCTTCCTCAGGTGCGAGTAGGCGACAGAGCCTGCAGCAGTATTTTGGCGCGCCTAATGAGGCTGTACGAATGTCGAGGCCAGGACAAGTACAGGCGATAGTAGATTGGGTTGCTGCTGACAGTGCCTCCAGTTCCTTCACATTGTCTCCCACCCAGCCCTGCCCCAGAAGTGGAAGAGATTGTGTGCACCGATGCCCAACCACTTATGTTTCATGATGAGTACATTGGAGGACCATCGCAGCACGTCTCGGATGATGACGAAACACAGGTGCCAACTGCTGCTGCTTTCGCCATTGTGCAGACCGACAAGGAGGGCAGGGGTGAATTTTGGGTGGAAGATGATGTGGAGGACGATGAGGTCCTAAACCCCACATGGAATCAACGTCATGCAGGTGACCAGTGTAGTTCAGAGGAAGAGGTGGTGGTCGCACAGAGCCACCAGCACAGCAGAAGAGGGAGCAGGGTGCAAAAGCGGAGCGTCCATCCCCTAGACAGTACGTCTGCTACTGCCCAACGCAGCAAGGGACCAAGCACACCAAAGCCAGGTCCAAGGACTTCCCTAGCATGGCAGTTCTTCAGACAATGTCCTGATGACAAGACACAAGTGGTTTGCACGCTGTGCAATCAGAGCTTGAAGCGAGGCATAAACGTTCTCAACCTGAGCACAACCTGCATGACCAGGCATCTAAGTGCAAAGCAGGAGATGCAGTGGAGTAGACACCGCAAAAACCAAGAAAGGTCTCTGGCTCCTCCTGCTTCCTCTTCTGCTGCAGTCTCGGCCTCTTCATCCACCTCTGTAGTGACAGTGACACCTGCCAACCCGCAAACAGAGGATCTGCCAGAAACACTACCACCTGGGTCACCAACCATCTCCACAATGTCCCATGGAAGCTTTCAGCTCTCTATTTCCCAAACACTGGAGCGGAAGAGGAAGTACCCCCCTAGCCACCCGCGATCCCTGGCCCTGAATGCCAGCATTTCAAAATTGCTTGCCTTTGAAATGCTGTCATTCCATCTGGTGGAGACGCAGATGTCATTGGCTGTCC
The DNA here is from genome assembly GCA_028564925.1 of Lithobates sylvaticus. Lineage (NCBI taxonomy): Eukaryota > Metazoa > Chordata > Amphibia > Anura > Ranidae > Lithobates > Lithobates sylvaticus. The sequence goes on along the minus strand of CM053027.1, from coordinate 442,143,873 downwards.
CACAGTACGTCGTGCCCAGCCGCCACTACTTTTCCAGACGAGCTATCCCTTCCCTGCACAACCAAGTGGGGGACAAAATCAGGTGTGCACTGCGCAACGCCATCTGTGGCAAGGTCCACCTAACTACGGATGCGTGGACCAGTAAGCACGGTCAGGGACGTTATATCTCCCTAACAGCACACTGGGTAAATGTAGTGGCAGCTGGGCCTGAGGCGGATAGCAGTTTGGCACATGTCCTTCCACCACCGAGGATTGCAGGGCACTTCAGTTTGCCTCCTGTTGCTAACTCCTCCTACTCCGCCTCTTCATCCTCTACCGCCTCCTCATCCGGTCAGCGTAACACCTTCACCACCAACTTCAGCACAGCCAGGGGTAAACGACAGCAGGCAGTTTTAAAACTTTCCTGTTTGGGTGAAAAACCCCACACCGCGCAGGAGTTGTGGAGGGACATGGAACAACAGACCGATGAGTGGTTGGTGGCAGTGAGCCTCAAGCCCGGCCTTGTGGTGTGCGATAATGGGCGAAATCTCGTAGCAGCTCTGGGCCTAGGCGGTTTGACGCACATCCCTTGCCTGGCGCATGTGCTGAACTTGGTGGTCCAGAGGTTCCTGAAGAATAACCCCGATATGCCAGAGCTGCTGCAGAAAGTGCGGGCCATCTGTGCGCACTTTCGGCGTTCTCACCCTGCTGCTGCTCGCCTGTCAGCGCTGCAGCGTAACTTCGGCCTTCCCGCTTACCGTCTCATATGTGACGTGCCCACAAGGTGGAACTCCACCTTGCACATGCTTGCCAGACTGTGCGAGCAGCAGCAGGCGATAGTGGAGTTTCAGCTGCAGCACGCACGCGTGAGTCGCTCTGCGGAACAGCACCACTTCACCGCCAATAACTGGGCCTCCATGCGAGACCTGTGTGCCTTGTTGCGCTATTTCGAGTACTCCACCAACATGGCCAGTGCCGATGACGCCGTTCTCAGCGTTACTATCCCAGTTCTATGCCTCCTTGAAAAAACTCTTCAGGCGATGATGGAAGAGGATGTGGCACAGGATGAGGAGGAGGAGGACGAGGAGGGTTCATTTCCAAGGCTTTCAGGGCAGTCATTTACAAGTGGCTACGAGGGTGGGTTCCTGCACTAACAAGCGCCAGGTACACAATTTTCTGGCAGCAAGGGCACAGTTCTGGAGGATGACGAGGTGGAGGATGAGGAGGAGATGGAGGAGGAGGAACCATGTTCACAGCAGGGTGGCACCCAGACCAGCTCATGTCCATCACTGGTGCGTGGCTGGGGGGATACAGAGGACACAGACGATACACCTCCCACAGAGGACAGCTTTTCCTTGCCTCTGGGCAGCCTGGCACACATGAGCGATTACATGCTGCAGTGTCTCCGCAACGACCGCCGAGTTGCCCACATTTTAACTGGTGCTGATTATTGGGTGGCCACCCTGCTGGATCCCCGTTACAAGGACACCGTGCCGTCCTTAATTACCTCACTGGAGCGTGATCGTAAGATGCGCGAGTACAAGCGCACGCTGGTAGATGCGCTGCTGGTGGCATTCCCACTTGGAATCCCGGGTATGGTGGAAGCACAAGGCGAAGGCAGAGGAGAGGGAAGAGGTCGCCAACGCAGCTGGGGCACCACCAGCACCTCGGAAGGTAGGGTTAGCATAGACGGAATGTGGAAAAGCTTTGTCAGCACGCCACAACAACCAGCACCACCAGCTGAGATGGAACGTCTTAGCAGGAGGCCGTATTTTACCAACATGGTGGAGCAGTATGTGTGCACACGCCTACACGTACTGCATGACGGGTCTGCCCCCTTCAACTTCTGGGTCTCCAAATTGGGCACATGGCCTGAGCTTGCCCTTTACGCCTTGGAGGTGCTGGCCTGCCCTGCCGCTAGTGTATTATCTGAACGTGTATTTAGCACGGCAGGGGGCGTTATCACAGACAAGCGCAGCCGCCTGTCCAGAGCCAATGTGGACAAGCTCACGTTCATTAAAATGAACCAGGCATGGATGCCACAGGACTTGGCCGTACCTTGTCCAGAATAGACACATATACCGGTGTTCTGACGAAAACTGTCTTGCTATCGGATAGTGTCCGGCCACTTACTGCGCAGGTGCAGTGCTTGCGCAGTACGGAGGACAAGGAGATTCACAAAATCTCCAAAGATGAACGTCGCCTGCGCAGTGAGTGCAGGTTCAAGCCCGACCATCCAAGTGGACATACGGTAGCACATAGTAACAGGGCCCCTCACGGGCTCGCTTGGCGAGGCTTCAACCTCGGATGATGTGGCTTGAAACCGGAGTCACCGCGCATCGTCTTCGGAGAGTTTCAAAATCCCCTTGTCCTACGTACTGAGCAAGCGCAGTACAGGGCGGACACTATGCGACGGGGGACAGAATTCGACACATCATTCACCAATAGCCTTACCCAGCCATTGTTGTATTTTTAAACCAGTGTTGGCTACCTCGTCCTCCTCCACCGCCACTTCCACCTACACCGCCGCTTCCACCTACACCGCCACATCCACCGCCACCTCAACCTCCTACTCCATTTGAATTTCGTCCTCCTAGGTCAAGATTATAATTTTTTCATTTTTTTTAATTTCCAAGTATTTTATTTTCCCACTATCTTATCCATTAAATTGAATAATTTTTTCCATAAAGTGCGTATTCTGGGGTATTCCCACCATATGTGCGGCATCGTGCCGTTGAGTTTCTGAGGTTCTTAATGACTTCCTGTACCTCTTCTGCTGAGAAGGGGGCCTCCAGCATTTTTTTTTTTATTTTTTATTTTTTTATGTTATTTTAAGTTATTTCCCTATCCACATTTGTTTGCAGATCACTTGCCATGCTCTTAAAAACATTTTGTTGCCATTTGCAGCCCTCTAGCCCTTTCCATGACCTTTTTACAGCCATTTTAGTGTTCAAAAGTCCGGGTCCCCATTGACTTCAATGGGGTTCGGAGTTCGGGGTCAAGTTCGGGTCAAGTTCGGTCCCGAACCCGGACTTTTTTTCGAAGTTCGGCCGAACCTGCCGAACCCAAACATCCAGGTGTCCGCTCAACTCTAGTTAGGAACTTTTCCTATGGTACCTGTATGTTTCAGCCGATCCGGCAATACCATAGGAAATGTGGATTCAAACTAGTGTCCATGCATCTCAGCTTCCAGGCTCTTACCGAGCAGCCAGCTTCGTGCGTGGCCCTTTCTCCGAAGAGTCCTCCCCTGGTCGCTTGTCGAGTTGCTGGGCCTCTCCAATCTTGAGAGGGCACCAGGACAGAATCCTCCTTCAGTTACTGCGCCTCGAACTAGCCAGTACCGAGGCTCGTAAACGAATGGATCCCCACCCCAGACCATGAGGGCCTCACGGGCTGGTCCGGATCGGAACCAACAACCGACCCCCTACATCACGTGACTTCAGCACCTTAAGTACCCCTTCCCGGAATACACAGCGGGGCCAGACGCGCCCACTGATTGGCTCCGGGAAAGATTGGTACCCAATGTGTCCAACCAGACTGCGTTCTCAGCCTGTCACAGGTGCTCACCTCACCTATGACCAGGCAGAACTTCCAGTACAGCCCAGCCAAACCGATGCCAAAGTATAACCTAGAATAATTAACCCCCAACTGAATTACAGTTCTGGGAAAAACGATTACAAGAATAGCGCACACTTTAATAAAGTGTCGGCGCTACATAAGTATACACAAATGTTTTGCCTTGCATTGCTATTTTTAACTGAATGGGCTGTTTTACAAGGTAAGGGTTCACGTATACTTTAAGGAATGGTTTTCAGTTTGTTCCTATGTTTTATCAAAGCAACTAAAGCAATAAATGTGTGTTTAGTGTCATCTGCTGTCCTCACTCACTAGTGGTGGTGAACTTTCTTGATATACAGGGCCTCAGATGCAGGCTATAATACTACAGATTGCGGTCTATAATAACACAGAATCGCCGCACATGATTCTGTTTATGTTTTGCTACAGAAAGCTGTCCCAGCCTGCAGACTTGCAAAAAAAGAGGGTTAGAGACTGTGATCATGCTATAGGAGTTTTTTGAGTAGTTGAGACTGGAGTCAAGCTTCAGAAGACAGCTATAGACTGGAGACATGTTACATAGGACTACTAGAGATCACTGCTGTTACAGTCCCTTTACAAAGCAATGAGTCCTCAGTTGTGTTCCCTACAGCCCCTATAAAAAAAATTACTTGAGATATTATAAAAGATGATCCATTAAAAAAGAAGATCCATCATAAAAGATGATCCACTATAAAAGTAGATCCATTATAAAATATGACCTGCTATAAAATATGATCCATTATAAAAAAAAGATCCACTGTAAAAGATGATCCCCCATAAAAGAAAATATACTATAAAAGATGATCCATTATAAAAGAAGTGATGAAACATGCTGCACAGGGTCAGTGATATCAGTATGTATATTGGTTATGCTCCTTTCTCTCAGAAAGGCCAGGAGAGGAAGAGAACTGGGTGCATTTGCTGATACTGATGTTGACAGAGTTTGATGAATATTGGTTGCTATTGGACACCACACAGAGTTTACACTTGTTTGGACTGCGCTTATAGCACTTTTTAATCTATTGATGGTTTGTATATGTAAAATATGTTTTACATACTGAAGGGACCTTTTCATATATATTTTTATCTTTATCATTATTACTTGATACAGTTACTATTTATTTTATTCATTCTCATAAGTGCTGAATCATTAATATTAAATAGGATATATACTGTGTACACGTGACTGAGGTGTATTTGGGCACACTGATAACTCCTCTCATACCAATGCATTCCAGTAGGTGCAGAATCCTTTTGAACTTTTATTGATACAAGATAGAGTAAAACTGTAACAGATACAAACAAAATGCAATTAATAAAAGATCATACAATTAGTGCCTTCCTATCTATCTATCTAGCTGAAGACACAAATAGTAAACATAACGAAGATGGATCCGGATGGCTAATGTAGAACTTAGCATCAGATGTGCTTGCTTCCTTCCAGGGTGAAAGGGAAAAGGAAATGGCTGAAGAAGCTGCCGCAGGGCCTGATGGGATAGCAAGTACGGAGGCTTGCATGTACCATGTACTTGCATGTACCAAATCTAACCAGCTTTTCTAAATGACTACATTGGAATATATATAGTGCAGTCATACAAAATGGCCACTAGATGGCAGCATAGATTAATAAGAAGATTATAAGCCTTATTAACAAAGGCATGACACTGTGATTATCTCATACAATGCCTTAAAAAAACGTGATAATAGCCCTTGGAATTTTCCACATTTTGTCATGTTACAACCAAAAATGGAAATTCATTTTATTAGGATTTTATGTGATAGATGACCACAAAGTGGCACATGTAGCACTGACCCCCGAAGAAGCTGCTGTTTTTTTTGGGCTTACCGTTACCTCACCTGCTTGCTTCTCCGTCTTGGGGATCCCATGGAAAGTGGCCCAAAGAATGTTGAAACTGACACTGAATCCTCTTTTGGGTTATTTATTTAGAACAAAGACAAAGTCTCTTAATAAAAGGGTAGAGGGTTAGGGGTGAGTTCAGGCACTTAAATTGCAGGGTGAAGGTATTAGAAGGATCCAGAGGATAAAAAAGTTGCACAAACTGGATTCAGCAACTCCCAGATAGACCTCTCTCACTAGGCCTAGCAGCTGGTGGGATGCTCGGTAAAGTCTCTGCCACAGACTTATGAATTACACTTGAGCGTTACTGAGGGACTTGGAATGAATTTAGAGAACTTACATACGGTGCCAGTTTCTCTCAGCCGATCCGGCGATACCGTATGAGTGTTGATCCAGGTTGTGTCCTTCAACTAAATCTCCAGGCTCCTTCAGAGAAACCAGCCTTGCGCACGGTCTTCTCCTGAAAGAGTACTCCCCTGGGGTTCTTCAGTTGCTGGATATAGTGTATACACGGGCGCTCTGAGCTTTCAGGACCAAGCAAAAAGAAATGTCTATATTTGGCCAAAAGTCTGTAATGAGGAGTCTTCCACACTTAGGGCTGCACTTATAGAGAGAAACGATCTCTAGATCTCTAAGTGTAGAATTTAAAAATGTTTAATTTCCCAGAAGGGTTAAAAACACTTACAAGATGTGCAAGGGCCTCTCCCTTCAGATGAGACGGCACCGGACCATCCCTGGATCAGTAGGCTCCGAAATTCGTTCGGGCCTGTCCCTTCAGTTGCGTCGCCTCGGGCCAGCCAGCCCCGAGACACAGGATGCATAGTTCTGCACCCCAGGCCAGGAGGGCCATGGGGCTGGATCAGGACCACCAGAACCAAAAAGACAGAAAATAAAAACCCCCCTGGAGTATGGAGTCAGTACCTTAAATACCACCCCCCAGAATGCACTGCGGGAGAAAACACTCCCACTGGGCTGGTTCCGAGCAGTAAGTGGCATTCAATGCATCCAGCTAGACTGCGTTTCTACTCTTGCCGGTGGTGACAGCGACACCTACGGTCAAGGAGAACCCAGTGCAACCCAGCTGGACTGGTACTGAAACCAGAAATTTAGAGAAATTATCCCGAAGCCCAACTGTGGCTTCAGGCAACTTAATTTTTCAAAAACAACCTTTGTGAAACAAAAAAAAAAAAAAATTTTTCAAAAACAATAGCACCTGCTCGTCAGGAGCCAGCGCTACACACATAATTGTGAAGAAGAAGGAAAATGATAAATGGTTTTCAATTTTTTTTACAAATAAATATCTGAAAAGTATGGCGTGCATTTGTATTCAGCCCCCTTTACTCTGATACTCCTAAGGCCCCTTTCACATTGGGGCGGTGCGGGCGCCGGCGGTAAAACTATGCTATTTTTAGCGCCGCTTTACTGTCGTTTTAGCGGCACTATTCAGCCGCTAGTGGGGCGGTTTTAACCCCCGCTAGCGGCCGAGAAAGGGTTAAAACCACCGCAAAGTGCTGCTGCAGCAGCGCTTTGCTGGCGGTATAGCCGTGCTGCCCCATTCATTGCAATGGGCGGGAGCGGTGAAGGAGCAGTATACACACCGCTCCTTCACCACTCCAAAGATGCTGCTTGCAGGACTTTTTTTTACTGTCCTGCTAGCGCACCGCTCCAGTTTGAAAGCCCTCAGGCATTGGAGACAAAGCAGCGGCTCTTTCAGGGTGCTTTGCAGGCGCTATTTTTAGCGCTGTATCGCCTGCAAAGCACCCCAGTATGAAAGGGGTCTAACTAAAATCTAGTGGAACTGTCAGGATAATGCTGGGCGAAGCCCCTAGGCAGAGGCAGATACGCATGCACAGATGTGCTCCTGCAGGTGCCCCTCTTACCGGTCACAGGCTAACCCCTACATGCATGGCAGCCGCAGCAGCCCCAGTGAGTCCACACCTGCTGTGCTGCTTCAGTGGGAGAGGTAGCTCAGTGCCAGAGCAAGTCTCCGCCACTGCTCCACCTGGCTGGCCCTCTCCTTTGCTGCTCCAACGCCCACCCGCCCGGCTCTCTACTCACCTGCTCCGCCTGCCAGGTTCTCTCCTTCCTGATCCGCCTGCTGGGTTCTTTCCTTCCTGATCCGCCTGCTGGGTTCTCTCTTTCCTGATCCGCCTGCTGGGTTCTCTCCTTCCTGATCCGCCTGCCGGATTCTCTCCTTTCCTAATCCGACAGCAGCCCAAGTGATCCCACACCTGCTGCTTCAGTAGCTCAGTGCCTGAGCAAGTCTCCTCCACTGCTCCACCCGCCTGGCTCTCTCCTTCTATACCCCGGACTTCTCACCCTGGTCTGCGATCTACACATCACCTGCCTGAGATCGACTGATAGATTGCGATCAATGAGTTGCCGATCCCAGGTTTAGATTAAAGCATATTCATGTGTTAGAATGGCCAAGACCTAAATCCAATTGAGAATCTGTGGCAATATTATTCACAGATGCTCTCCATCCAATCTGACAGAGTGAGTGGTCCTATCTCCTTGGTCCTTGGAACTTATATCCTTCCAGCTGCTTGCCTGTGTTACCAGAGATACTCTGCAATAGAATGGCACAGAGTGGCCCTGATTCTCCTCTTCTGGGGTTCTCAGCCAGCGCTCCTGGCTTCTCCTCCTCTCGGTGTGTCCCCATAGGAAGCTGCTTCCTATTATGGCACATCTGCTTGCATCCTTAGACCCAGACAGTGCATCTCAGCCCCGCCCCTTCCATCACAGGATTTGACTGACAGCAGCAGGAGCCAATGGCTGAATCTGCCTCAGCAAAGCCTGTGAGAGTGGGGAGAGCCACTACAGATGGGCACAGCCCTGGATCAAGTAAGGGCTCAGGCAAATATAAGGGGGTGAGGGGGTGATACTAATACCTAAACATTTTTTACCTTGATGCAGGACTTTAAAACCAAGAAAACGATAAATATTGTATATGTGTATAATAAGGAGAACTAAAGAAAAATATAAAAAAAATGGGCGCTTCCTTCATATTACAACAAAATTCAGTGAACAATAAGTGTACATAAATCA
>CM053027.1:442071632-442134899 GCA_028564925.1 Lithobates sylvaticus | reverse complement strand
TCGATCGTGTGTACGCGACATAACAGGTGCGCTTATTCATTACCAATGAATAAGTGCACCTGTTAGTGTGTGAAACGTGTCTACCATTTGAACTGTCTGTAACACTTGGGATGTTCGTTTATTAAATAAGAATTTTGATGGATCTTGGAGTGCAGCCATTTCTTCAGTGTTAAACAATGGGGTGGACAACATAGTAACAAATGCTATCAGGTTCATGAAAAAAATGACAGAAAAGTGAAGACTGCCTCCACCTTAAAGTGGTTGTAAACTCTCTCATTAAACTTTAGCTCATTGTAAGCTACATTAAAAATGCTACTGATCGGTGCCTGTGAAATCTCACTTACCTGTTTATTCTTTTCGCAATCCATACTGCAATCTTTTATGATTTCACCGACACATGCTCAGTCCGTCGCTTTATTCACGGGACGCTATGTGTGCCGTTTCAGGGTTAACAGCATGTCGGGTCTTTCATTTACCCTGTAAACAGCATAGCATAGAAGGAAGGACAGAAAACAAGAGTAAAGTTGTCCCGGAAGAGGATCTAATTTACAAAACAAATAAAACTTACTTGCGAAGCGTTTTTTAAATACATATAAACGTGCAAGACGTGTAAATCATTAGTTCTTTGATAATATAAAAAAAAATAAAAAAATAAAACAGGGTTTACATCCTCTTTAAAAAGCTTCATGAAGGACCCAGAAACCAAAACTGGCAGCAGATGAGACCTAAAGGTCCACCTGCTAGAACTTAGAAAGAGAAAATAGAAGATCAAGTGGTAGCTGGAAAAAATTTACAGATGAAGTAGAATGGTCCCTGACAAGAAAGCGCAGAACCTGATCCTTAAAGTGGAGCTCCGTCCTGGGGAAAAAAAATATATATTTTTTAAAAGTCAGCAGCTACAAATATTGCAGCTGCTGACTTTTAAAAATCCGACACTTACCTGTCCTGGGGTCCAGCGATGCGGGGGAACGAGGACCCCCCTCGTTCCCCGAGCCGCTCACAGCGCCGACATTCCTAATGTGGGAACCCGGATGTGGCTTCACAGCCGGGCACCCACTGCGCATGCGCGAGCGGCGCCGTGCGCCGTGATTTGACGCTCAGTCATCTGGGACACGTGACAGGTCCCAGATGACTGTGCGGCGCCGAGGGGGAAGTGACGTTTTGCCCGGGCAATGAAGGTGGCAGAGGGACCCCCTAGCAACAGGCATTTAGAGGTGAGTAAAAAAAATTTTTTTTTCCAATTTTTTTTTTTTTATTCTTTTTATGATTTTTAAGCCCCTTTTGTTTTTTTGACCGCAACCCCACTTTAAGACCGTAAGTTTGGATGATGGTCTGCCTAAGACAGTGGACCAAGAATCTGGCGTAACCTTATGGAATTTCTAGACGAAAATTCCCTTTTGGTGAACTGGAGCTAGACAGTCTAATGCCCTGTACACACGGTCGGATATTCCGATGGAAAAAGTCAGATCGGATTATGTTGTCAAAAAATCTGATCGTGTGTGGGCTCTAGCGGGCTTTTTCCGTCGGAATTTCCAACGGAAAAAATTTGAGAGCAGGATCTCAAATTTTCTGACAACAAAATATGATCGGACTTTTTCCGATCGTGTGTAGGGAATTCCGACGGACAAAGTGCCATGCATTCTCAGATCAAATTACGAGACCAAAGCTATTGGCCACTAGCCTCTACGTAGTTCCGTAGTACGCAACGAACGTCACCACGTTCGGAACTATCAGATTTTCCGACAACTTTGTCCGACCGTGTGTATGCAACACCAGTTTCGGACAAAGTCGGTCGGAAAAAAAACAGTCGGATTTTGTTGTCGGAATTTCCGACCGTGTGTACGGGGACATAGAATTCTAAGAACTGCTGTGTCCCTCAATGAGAAGGAAGCCATGCAGTACTTCAGCTGGTGTGTTTAGGGGACAGGAACCACACCGGAGCAGAGCTTCCTGCAGCTCTGCAGGGAAAGGCCCAAAGGTGGTTCGCACCACTCCAGCTGGAGCCAGGAATGGTGGTGTCTGATAATGGCTTAAACCTCCTGTCCGCCCTTAGACAGGGAAAGTTGACACATGTGCCATGTCCTTAATTTGGTGGTGCAGCGTTTCCTAAGTACGTACCCAGGGTTGCAAGATGTACTAAAGCAGGCCAGAAGAGTCTGTAGCCATTTCAGGCAGTCATACACAGCCAGTGCTCAGTTGGCTGAAATTCAGCGGGAATTCCACCTGCCCGTAAACCGCCTGATTTGTAAAATGCCCACCAGGTGGAACTTAACTTTGGGAATGCTGCAGCGGCTATGCATCTAGCAGAGGGCCGTCAATGAGTACCTGTGGCAGTACGGCATGATGACAGGCTCCAGCCGCCCCGGCTTTATTTCCCCACGCCAATGGCTGATCATTAAGGATGCATGCAGTGTATGGTCACCATTTGTTAGGGATGGAGCCTAAACACAGGCATCCAACACAAGTGAACAGATCGATGGGCTGCACTAAAGGAATCAGGCTCCAAAAGGTAGTGATAAAGATATATTTATTAATAATAATAAAAAGACACACAAATAAACACAGCAACCACAAACAAGCAAGAACACAAATAACACTGCAAACCCCCAAGCCCTAATCTAACTAACTAACTACAGTGCCTTGCAAAAGTATTCACCCCCTTGGCTTTTTACCTATTTTGTTACATTACAGCCTTTAGTTCAATGTTTTTTTTTATCTGAATTATATGTGATGGATCAGAACACCAATAGTCTAAGTTGGTGAAGTAAAATTAGAAAAATATATACATAAAACTATTTTTCAGAAATAAATAAATGATAATTGGCATGTGCGTATGTATTCACCCCCTTTGTTATGAAGCCCATAAAAAGCTCTGGTGCAACCAATTACCTTCAGAAGTCACATAATTAGTGAAATGATGTCCACCTGTGTGCAATCTAAGTGTCACATGATCTGTCATTACATATACACACCTTTTTGAAAGGCCCCAGAGGCTGCAACACCTAAGCAAGAGGCACCACTAACCAAACACTGCCATGAAGACCAATAAACTATACAAACCAATAAGGGACAATGTTGTTGAGAAGTACAAGTCAGGGTTAGGTTATAAAAAAAAATCCACATCTTTGATGATCCCTAGGAACACTATCAAATATATCATAACCAAATGGAAAGAACATGGCACAACAGCAAACCTGCCAAGAGACGGCCACACACCAAAACTTACGGATTGGGCAAGGAGGGCATTAATCAGAGAGGCCGCTCAGAGACCTAAGGTAACCCTGGAAGAGCTGCAGAGTTCCACAGCAGAGACTGGAGTATCTGTACATAGGACAACAATAAGCCGTACGCTCCATAGAGTTGGGCTTTATGGCAGAGTGGCCAGAAGAAAGCCATTACTTTCAGCAAAAAACAAAACGGAATGTTTTGAGTTTGCAAAAAGTCATGTGGGAGACTTCCAAAAAGTATGGCAGAAGGTGCTCTGGTCTGATGAGACTAAAATTTAACTTTTTGGCCATCTATGAAAATGTTATGTCTGGCGCAAACCCAACACATCACATCACCCAAAGAACACATGGCGGTGGCAGCATCATGCTGTGGGGATGTGGGAAACTGGTCGGAGTTGAGGGAAAGATGGATGGTGCTAAATACAGGGATATTCTTGAGCAAAACCTGTACAACTATGTGTGTAAGTTGAGGCTAGGCCGGAGGTTCACCTTTCAGCAGGACAATGACCCCAATCACACTGCTAAAGGAACACTTGAGTGGTTTAAGGGGAAACATGTAAATGTGTTGGAATGGCCTAGTCAAAGCCCAGACCTCAATCCAATAGAAAAGCTGTGGTCAGACTTAAAGATTGACATTCACAAGCGCAAACCATCCAACTTGAAGGAGCTGGAGCAGTTTTGCAAGGAGGAATGGGCAAAAATCCCAGTGGTAAGATGTGGCAAGCTCATAGAGACTTATCCAAAGCAACTTGAAGCTGTGATAGCCACAAAAGGTGGCTCTACAAAGTATTGACTTTAGGGGGGTGAATAGTTATGCACATCAACATTTTCTTTTTTTTTGTCCTATTTGTTGTTTGCTTCACAATAAAAAAAAAAAAAATCTTCAAAGTTGTGGGCACGTTCTGTAAAATGTTCTGTTAAATTATGCAAATCCTCAAGCAATCTATGTTAATTCCAGGTTGTGAGGCAACAAAACACGAAAAATGCCAAGGGGGGTGAATACTGTTGCAAGGCACTGTATAGACCCTGCCACACCTATGATGGCCACCAGAGTCACATGGGCAGTCAGCACCCAACTGGATTGCGGTCCCAGTAACTCAGGAAGCCACAGAGAAACCATGTTCCTCCTAACTTATTCTCCCTCTGCACTGCTGCTATGGATGAGCGCCACCTGCAGTGGAGAAAACAGACTCCACCTGCCTACGTGTCTCTACCAAGTTGGCCACCTCCAAGGCGCAGAACAAGGCATGGTAAGTCATAGATGGGAAAAAGATTTGTGGCAAGGAAACCACATGCAATACTGGTGACTAGTAATTTAGCCCTCTGATTTCCCTTTTAGGCCGGTTTCACACGCGGCGGTGGGGGCGGCGGCGGTAAAGCAGCGCTATATTTAGCGCTGCTTTACCGTCGTTTTAGCCACGGTATTTGGCCGCTAGCGGGGTGGTTGCCGGCGGTATTACCGCGGTGTCCCATTGATTTCAATGGGTAGGAGCGGTATAGGAGCAGTGAATATACTGCTCCTTCACCGCTCTAAAGACTTTTTTTACCGTCCTGCTAGCGCACCGCTCCAGTGTGAAAGCCCTCCAGCTTTCACACTGGAGTTAAAGGACCCGCTTTTTTCAGGCACGTTACAGGCGCTATTTTTAGCGCTGTAGCGCCTGAAAAAACGCTTAGGTGTGAAAGGGGCCTTAGGGGCACAGCTTCTAGAGTTCAAAACATCTCATAAGTTTTTGTCTATAACACCGGATAACTGGTAGAGTGATAAGATTTACTCAAGCATTTAGCAGGTTAAAAAGCACAGGACAAAACCTTACTTCCATAAAGTAGGTGGAGTGAGACTCCATGGCATTGGCGGCCAACATATCCAGAAGGTGTTAAAAACAATCTAAATGAATATACTATCTACTTATAACTGAAATAATAATTTAAGCCAAAGTTAGCCTTTAACCTGTAGAAAGGGATATCACTTCATAACGATATATACTAAAAGTTTTGTTTTGTATTCTATGATCCATGAAATAGTCCAAAATGTCTTGGTATGCTGACACCTTAGGAGTTCCCTTCATGGGAACTAAGGTCCAAGCCCAACCCCTGAAAAACAACCCCACACCATAGCCCACCCTCCACCAAATGATTTGAAGGGGTAACCCAAAACTTTTAGCAATATAGTGTGGATGAATGAGTTTGTGGTAGAGGAACTTGACTGACCTGCACAAAGTCCTGACCTCAACCCGATAGAACACCTTTGGGATGAGTTAGAGTGGAGACTGTGAGCCAGGCCTTCTCCTCTAACATCAGGGCCTGACCTCACAAATGCGCTTCTTGAAGAATGGTCAAATATTCCCATAGACACACTCCAAAATCTTGTGGACAACCTTCCCAGAAAAGTTGAAGCTGTTATAGTTGCAAAGAGTGGGCCAACTCAATATTGAACCCTACAGACTAAGACTGGGATGCCATTAAATTCATGTGCATGTAAAGGCAGGTATCCCAATACTTTTGGTAACATAGTGTACATGTATCCGTTTTATTCAAGAAATCTGTGCATTCCATTTTTACCGATTCCAATACCTATTAAAGTGTACAGCTCTAACAGTAGAGTAGCCTTTTGCAAGTTAAAGTGGTGTTGCCACCAAAAAAAAAAAAAATTGCTTAAAAATCATAAAGAAAATAAAAAAAAAATAATTGGAAAAAAAAATGTTTTTACTCACCTCTAAATGCCTGTTGCTAGGGGGTCCCTCGTAGTCTGCCATCTTCAGTTCCCGGGCGCTGACATCACTTCCCCTCGGCACAGAAGAAAATCGCTTTAACCTTAAACTGTGTATAGTGTTCTTTACTGTAAGGGCGGTTAGGATGTGGAATTCTCTTCCACAGGTGGTGGTTTCAGCGGGGAGCATCAATAATTTAAAAAAACTATTAGATAAGCACCTGAATGACCACAACATACAGGGACATACAATGTAATACTGACATATAATCACACACATAGGTTGGACTTGATGGACTTGTGTCTTCATTCAACCTCGCCTACTATGTAACTATGGAACTATATAGAGCAGCAAAATTCATTCACTACTCTCTGTTCCTTCTTCGCAAGGGGTGCATGCAGCATTCAATGGATATGAATATTCCCCCAATAAGAAGACGAGCCGGACATCTCCTTTCAGGGTTTAAGTCACACACCACACACCCTGAACCTTAGGAACCCCAAGCCCTGATCTTATGGTCTGGATGTGACTTCATAAATAGGACTCCCTTCTCAGGCCTCAGTGTCTGTGGTCTTTTCCTCTAGGGACTTCCTGTTATACCTCCCCCACTTCCTTTTGGGGTGGGGCTCTGTCCCTTTATTGTTTTGTTTCTTTTTTTTCCCCATATATTGGGGTACTTTCATTACAAACATCTATCTGGAAGCAGCTACAATGTGGGTAGAGTTCCCGGAGACCTTGTGTGACAGTGTTTTTAATATGAACATGGAATCCTCATGCATATACAACTGAAATAGATACTACATACATCCTGTTAACCCTTGATGAAAGAGATGACAATCAGCTATGAAACGCTTCGGGTATAGGATTTTGTATCTACACCTGTTGTATACCTTGATCTTTCAGCATTCATGACCTTGTTCATTATTTATGTTTGAATTTATCTTCCAATAAATACATTTTTTATTACATTTTGTCTTTTTGATAGTGCCTTCAAAGTCCCACCCCTAGGGGTTTTCTTCCTTTTTCTGTTCTATATGGGATGTAGCACACTGGGAATTTCGTATCATCAGAACTCTTTTCATTCGCCCAATATTGCACATGGACATCAAAGGGAGAACTCACTCCATCTGAGCAGTGAATTGTAAAGAAGAAGAGAAGAGAGAAAGGCTTATAGTGTAGTATTTATTTTCAACAAAAGATTAAATGTATTAAAAACTTTAAAAACAAACACAGTAATCCACAAGTTAATATGTTAGACAGCAATTGGTTCTGGTGAGTTTGCACGCTGTATGTTTGGTGGAGGCATGAACACAAGGGTGGATGTTTCAACAGCCGATTATCTTTGTTTTCATATGAACTATACTATTTGTTTATGCTTTAACCACTTCAGCCCCGGAAGGTTTTACCCCCTTAATGACCAGGCCATTGTTTTATGATACAGCTCTGGATAGGTTTAACTTGACAATTACACGGTCGTGTGACGTTGTACCCAAACAAATTTTATGTCATTTTTTTCCCCCACAAATAGAGCTTTCTTTTGGTGGTATTTGATCACCTCTGCGTTTTTTTTTTTTTTTTGCGCTATGAACAAACAAAGACCGACAATTTTGAAAAACGCATTATTGTTTACTTTTTGCTATAATAAATATCCCCCAAAAATATATAAAAAAAAAAAATTTTTTCCTCAGTTTAGGCCGACATGTATTCTTCTACATATTTTTGGTAAAAAAAAAAAAATCGCAAAAAACGTATATTGATTGGTTTGCGCAAATGTTTTAGCGTATACAAAAAAAAATCACAATAAGCGTATATTGATCATCTACAAAATAGGGAATAGATTAATAGGCTTTTATTAATTTTTTTTAATGTTTTTACTGGTAATGGCAGCCATCTTCAATTTTTAGCAGGACTGTGACTTTGCGGCGGACAAATCTGACCCCAAGTGATACTTTTTGGGGACCGGTGACATTATTACATTGATCGGTGCTATAAAAATGCACTGATCAATGTATAAATTACACTGGCAGGGAAGGGGTTAACACTAGGGAGCAATCTAGGGGTTACCTGAGTTCCCTGGGTGTGTTCTAACCGTATGGGGGATGGGCTTGCTGGAACACCGCAGAGATCACTGTTCCCGATCACTGGGAACAGCAGATCTCAATGATGTCCCCCGACAGAACAGGGATCCGCCTTATTTACATAGGCAGATCCCCATTCTGCCTCTGTGTACCCTGATCGCGGGACAGCGGCGGACATCGAGTCCGCAGGACCAACTGGCATGCTCCCACATGCGCCCGGAGTTTAACATGCACGGACCGACGTACGGGTACGTTGGTTTGAGCAGGAAAGCCAACCTGCTGCAGCATATATACTGTGGCTGGTCGGCAAGTGGTTAAAGGACTATTTTTTTTTACACCATGTATGTGGTGTAATACCACGTCACTTCAGTTTTGTCTAGCTTATTGATTGTCAATATTCACTTTAATTTAATGTTTATTTGAGATATATGAAATTATTTCATTATTTAGAGCGCTGCATTTACCTACGCTTATTGTTTTGTGTCTGTATATCTACACATATTGCATGCTGCCACACATTGACCAACCTAGCGCTGACACATACTGTAATCTCTCCATGTTTAACATACTATTGGGAGCATTTTGTTATATCTGTTTGAGTCATAAATTCAGAACTGTCCTGTGTTCTCTACATACTTCCTGCATGTGGAGGATGTTGTATGTTGTTTAACTCAAAGAGTCTGTTTAGCCCTCCTAGTTCTCATCTCGTATTACAGAAAGATTGACCTCTATATTGTAGAGATCTGATTGTGGGAGTGGTTGAGTAGGTCAACAAAAGACAGTGGGCAGGGCTGACACCACTCTGCCCACAAAAAAAAAAAAACTAGTTGTCAGTCCACAACAGAACTTAAGAGCTGAGTGCATTTCTGGTAGATCAGCAAGTATTTGCAATGTCTTCAAAGAGCTAAAACTTGGGAAAATATGCATGTATTGCAGAGATACACCTTGTGTTTTTTTTTTGCCTTGACATTATGCCTTGCAGGAGAAGACCACACCTCCTGTCTGTTCCCGCTGTGGTAGGGGGCAGTGTGGTTCAGCACATCACTCACCCCCCTTTTTTTCATTGAACTTTATTTGAAGTGTACAAAAGTACGCTTCATTCATGTAATTGTAAAGTAACATGTGACCGTGAACAGTGTGCTGCGGTAAAATGCAGCATGTATGCTGCAGTCCAACGATGTGAATTTTGCAATGCAGTAAAATGCTGGTTTTTGCATGTACTGTAGTGTGAATTTATCCTAGGGACCCAAAGGGCCTGTGTAGTTTTGCATTCCTATACAAGTCGGTGGGGGTGCAAAACCCTCATAAAGCAGATCAGATGGCAATCCACTGCAAGCCAACTGCACAATTCAATGCATTTTGTCAAACTAATTCCAAAGCCCAAAGTCCATTGATACAGCCTGTATTATTATTCTTCTTGTTATACAGGATTTATATAACACCATGGTTGTTATCAAGACTACATGTGCAATTAAAAAAAAATAAAAAATGTTTTCCTGGTTTAGCAGCAGTCCATTTTAATGTCTACCACAGAATTTTGGGAGTGTTTATGGTACAATTTCAATCTTTATATATTATGGTCAGGACTACAAGATAAAATGTTTATTTTATTAGTTATGAAAATATACAAGATAAAATATACAAGATAAAATGTTTATTTTATTAGTTCTTGAATATGAATATTTTGAAGTTATATAAACAACCAGGGAATGGCGCTCTCAACTCCTTTTCATATATGTTACAGGCTATCTTTATCTGCTTTGTTGAAATAAGCCTGCTGTTTACATAGCTCAATAGCTGAATGAGCTCACATCAGGGGTGGTCCGTCCATTAAGGGCACACGGGCACCGCCCCCTCTCTCTGTCCCCCTCTCTATGTAGAATGGATAGATTAATGCATTGCATGAATCTATCCATGGCCGCCGCCGCCACCCCCTATTCAGGCGTCTGGCCCCTTTAAGGACACCAGGCGCCTGAATTACAGTGGCGGGGTGTTTTTTTAAGCACCTGATTAGAGCCATAGGCTCTAATAGACTTTTAAAAAGGTTAAAAAAAAACAGGTGTGTTAGAAAACACTGAACTGCCTCTCTGCCAATCATGTAGCATGGGTCTGATACCCGTCCCCCGATTGGCTGAAAGGACAGGCGCTGCTATTGGACGCCTAGCAGGAAGCAGAAAAACGAGACACATGGAGGATACAGCTCCCCTGCTGCCTGACCCGCCACCAAGATGGGGTAAGTGCCGGTCATACAGCAGGTGGGCGGGGGTCACAGTGGCTGCATTTGATGGGGCACAATGGCAGCATTTGATGGGCACAATGGTGGCATTTAACCTCCCTAGCGGTAACCCCGAGTCTGGCTCGGGTCCAGCTTTTTCTGCTGGGAGCGGTAACCCCGAGCCAGACTCGGGCTTGCGTGCAGGATGCAGGGGGGAAGTTACTTACCTTTTCCCCGTCCGCTCGCTCGATTCACACAGTGCCAGTCTCCGTTCCCTGCGACGTTCCGACGCACGGGAGCGGAGATCGGCGCCAAATTTAAAAAAGTTACAAAACACAACACACATACAGTACTGTAATCTTACAGATTACAGTACTGTATACAAAAAATACACATCCCCTTTGTCCCTAGTGGTCTGCCCAGTGCCCTGCATGTCATTTTATATAATAAAAAGTTTTTTTTTCTGCCTGGAAACTGGAGATTGTCCATAGCAACCAAAAAGTGTCCCTTTATGTCAAAAGTGGTTTTAGACCAGCTAGAAAACACAGATAAAAAATTAAAATCACAATTTATCATTAAACAATAAATTTAATGACAGCGACTATTCTGCAACTGAGCAAATTTCAGTGTTTTTGATTTGATTACATTATTGAATCATTTTTATATATATTTTTATTATATTATAATTTATTATTTTGTGTTTCAAACTTTATCATACCCGGGATGTCTACTAGACTCTGGTTCGGACAGATTTAAGTGAGTTATTCATAAGAATTGCATGCCTACAATATAAAAAACGCCAAATTTCCATGCAAAATAATTGTACCACTTTCAGCACAAAATTCCAGCCAGAATCATACCGCCAGGGAGGTTAATGGTCACAGTGGCGGCATTTGATGGGCACAGATGGCTGCAATTGATGGGCACAGTGGCTGCAATTGATGGCACAGTGGCTGCGTTTGATGTCACAGTGGCTGCATTTTATGGCACCGTGGCTGCATTTTATGGCACAGTGGCTGCAATTGATGGAACAGTGGCTGCAATTGATGCACAGTGGCTGCAATTGATGGCACAGTGGCTACGATTGATGGCACAGTGGCTGCGATTGATGGCACAGTGGCTGCAATTGATGGCACATTGGCTGTGTTTGATGGCACAGTGGCTGCATTTGATGGCACAGTGAGGCTGCAATTGATGTTTTTTTTTTTGTATTTTTTTCAGAATTTTTCAGTTTGTTTGCGTTCCCCTAAAAATTTTGAGCACCAGCCACCAATGCTCATAATTAAACGATTCAGACCAGTGCCTGAACAGGAAAATTACCCCCATAATCGCTCCTTCTGGATTCTGATGTGGAAAATGAATTGTTATTCCTCATTTACTAGGAAACAAAAGGGCCCTGGTCTTTCGAGCAGGCAAGCAGGTCAAGATTTTCAGGCAGGATGTATACTCTTATCCTTTTAATGCAGATAGAAGGAGTTAACCAATTAATTTGCATGGTATGCAATGTCTAGTTGGTACTGTGACCACAGATAAATATCTTATTATGTTAAAGATAGGCTTTCATTTTACTGGCTTGGCCCAAAGCTGTGTAGAGCATTTCTCCTGCTGTGCAATCCGTTTTTTACAGATTGTCGTATCTTGACTAAAGTTCCCCTTAATTCATTATCTGTGCTGCTGGATTAGAAAAAATGATATGTATAATGAAAGGAAAATAACATTTCCAGATGAAATATATACATATTTATTACAGAGTAATTGGTTTAGGAATCATGATAAATGTTTTAGCAATCCAATTCCTTCTTCTAGAAAATATATAAGGCTTCTCAGATTAAATGAGTTCATTATTTTCCCAGGAAAGTGATCTGTCATTAACCTGTATGTATGCCGAATGGATTCCTAGGATATGTAAGTAAAGCTGTTTAAATGTGTTATTTATAATAGACTAACATTGACAGAATAAGACGTGCCTACATATTTGTATGCACAACCTAATGAAAACTAGATATGTAGAATTTGTTTAATGAATTACATTTATTTAATTTAATATTTGTTATTTTTGCCAACCCCGATGAGTATGTTTTTACACGTAAGTGAATAAAATATTACTAAATGAACAAATGAATGACGTTTTTGTTAGGGCGCTTTCCCACTGACCAGTTTTTCTTCAGTTTTTGCCTCACCAAAAGCAGAAGAAAAACACTTGACTATTAAATTCATATGGAGCTCTTAAAACCAATCAGTTGCAGGTTGGTTGCATTTTTAAAAGTCCTGCATGCTACACATCTCCATTGAAATACATGGAAAACGCATCACAAACGTATCAAAAATGCAACCGCAGTTGCGTTTTTGGTGTGCTTTTTGAGTCACATGATTCTGTTTTTCACAGGTGCAAAACGCACCAGAAACACAGCAAAAATGCATGTGCATTTTTACCCCATTTTTGCAACAGAGCAGTGTGAAATCAGCCTTAACTTAATGTAATTAATTGTCTATTCTGATAACTTAACTTGGCTTTTAGGACACTTTTATGTCAAATATATCTTTCTTAGAACACTGTTTTGCTCTTTCCTTGGCTGCCCTCTCCTGCAAGACATAAATGCATAGCGGCTACTACACAAGATACTAACCCTGCATTTACACCCGAGCATAGCATAAGCAAAGCATATTCCTAAGGATTTTGAAGTGTCAAATATAGCCCTTGTCAAATATAGCACTTACCCCCGAAAGAGCCATTGAAAATATACCCAGATCTCCAACAACAATATAGAGGCTGTCAGTCACACACACGGGTCCACGCACATAACATTTCAGGCTCAGTCTAGGGGATGGCTGGTAAATCTAGGACCTTATAGTAGCAGTCTTAGCCCATATACAGTAGCGGCTTCTGGAATTTAATTCCCTTTTGGCACTTGCACAACTAATAGATCTTTGCTCATGATATTCCAGGAGCTATCTGTCACCCAGCATCCACAGGTAGATTCTCAGTGAGGGAGATAAAGTGATCCTTCTCCAGACCAGGTCTTGAAGATGGTGCCCTCCAGCAAGTAAAATCCTTTGGCAATCTCCTCCAGGCTTTCAGCCCAGCAGCTGCTAAGGCCCGGACTGCAATCCTTGGCTTAGTGAGACAGCAGCCCCAAGAGAACTAGATCCCTCCCTGAAGAGAAAATAACACTTTACTCAGGCCTCCCAAACATGTATTACCTCCCCAGCCACCTTCTGGACGCCTTCCTCTAGGGATTGCCTGGAACATGATATATATATAAATAAATATTCACACAGGCTATTTGAATATGCTTGCCCTATGTTCTGGAAGCTTCTTCCAGAAACAGGTGAGAGAAGTCAAACACCTAGCTTTGGGAAAACTTAACAGACAGAAACAAACAATCACTGCTCCACTCACTACAGTAAAGCCTAAAACTAAATGTTACCCAGCTGCCTAACTAGAGGAGGGTGTTAGATAAGCTTCAGGCATTTGTTTATTGGGTTAGGCAAAGGGAGAGAAGCAGTTCTAGAAGAGGAGGAGTTCTTGAGGCACAAAATGCATGCACACAAAAAAGTTGTACAGGTATTTTGACAGCCCCACCGGTTGTCAGAATACCTAGACCAGGGGTCTCAAACTGGCGGCCCTCCAGCTGTTGCGAAACTACAAGTCCCATGAGGCATTTAGTGGCTGACAGTTACAAGCATGACTATCACAGGCAGAGGCCTGATGGGACTTGTAGTTTCACAACAGCTGGAGGATCGCCAGTTTGAGACCCCTGACTTAGACAGTAGCTGCATCTGAATGAATGCAGTTACTGTTTGGCCAACAGTTTTCCAACTGACTCCATTGAGGGATATTGGACAAGAGAAGGCCAATGGAGCTACCCACTAAGCAAATTTCAGCATATTCTTTGGGAACTATCCGGGAATGATATGTGTATGGGCAGTTTTAGAATGTAAAAACTGATATGTTGGTTGGCTTCCCTCCAAACTTGCCTTACAGTGAGTGAGTGAGTGTGTCAGTATGATTGCAGGCTCATTCAGCTGCTGGAACTGATATGAGCTGCTCAGAAAGCTCTGTGATGTACTACCAATTCTAATAAAGCTACATAAATGGGAATAAACTTAGTATTAATGTAGATATACAAGAAAACAATGGTACAATTTAGAGAACCTAAAGTGAATAGAGAAATATTGGCAAGCTTAAACTTGAATGTTGGCTTGTTCTGTGTTAGACATAAGCACGGACACAGTCATATTTCTTTTCCGCTATGCATTTCACTGTATCCACACAGCTGCTCTAGTGAATAGTATGCAACATCTGCAACTAGTTCCCATTATTTGATAACACAATTAAGGCAGTCCTGGTGCCTTTGTAATATTGGCTGTATAGTTATATTCATAAGTAGCAGGATGCAACTAGGGATTTTTTATGCAAATTGAATATATCCATCGGGTATATACATATGTTCTTACAAAGCATGATAAGCGTTCAAGCACTTTTTTTTACATTGTGGGTTCCATGATTTCTATGTATTTTGTTTTGTGTTTTTCCATGTGGGTAATGCAATTTCCTTCCACACAGCACATTTGTAAGACCCATCACAAGTGCATTTTCATGCATTTGGATACACTTTTGATACATAATTGCATTCTCTAACAGCACACACAAAGGTCCAGACACTGCTTTTAGAATTCTCACACAATGCATATAAATAATTGGATGGATCGACTGCTTTTTGTGTGTACTGATGCATAACGAAACATTGAAACTATTTTAAGCCAGGGATACATCTAACAACACTCGGGAATTGCAGTAGTTTGTACCTACCCTAAAAACATCATCTGTTCATCAACTCTTGAGTATTCATCTTTTCTACTAAACTGGTATATAGTAATTCATTTTACAGTAAATGAAATGCTCTTTTTTATCACAATCACTGGGACATATTTTATATCCAAACAGGGCCGGATTTATAAGGGGGCAAAAGGGGAAAATTGCCCCAGGCCCCTCGGACAGAAGGGGCTCCCCCTATACAAATAAATATATAAAACCAAAAATACATAAAAAATAAATAATAAATAATAAAAATAATATAAAAAACATACTTTCTTTTATTAAATGTATCTTTGGAAGTAATATATTGCCAGCCATCATCTGTAAAAACTCTGGACTGGTATATTGTATCATTTTTCAAAAATGTATTTTGGCGGCTCAAGCAAATCAGACATGACTATGTCTGTTTGGCTAAGTTTGACCTCAAAATGATGTTGTGTGTTTTAAAAATGTGTATGAAAAATGTGTATACATATTTAAAGGGCCAGCGCAGCTACACAAACAAAAGTTTTTTTACACATTTTAAAAATGTGTGACTGTCATTGAGATTGTAAACCAAATCTGTGTATAAGCAGCCCCCTGAACCTGAAGTGCCCTGACCTCCCGAAGGTCTAAATCTGGCTCTGCATCCAAGGGTGGATGTTTGGGTCCAGCAAAGGCTGCGTTTCCAACATCCAGTGGTTGTAGAAGTCCCTTTCAAGCCTTCCCTATAAAACCCCAAAGCCCTTTCTATTTTTGGAGAGTGTTCATTGCATATGATTCTGGAAAAATGACCTGAAAGTGTCCCAAATGGTGCTATATAATCTATCTTTTACAATAACTGAAACATCATCCTTTATATTACACTCACTGGTACATATTTTTACATTGTACAGTAATTCACACATTTAATCATTTGGAACAAATAGCATACTTGCTCACTGGTTTATCGTGATTCTTGTAGAAGATGCAAGAATCCTTTCCAAAAAAGAAAGGAGTAAGCCCACCTGAATCCACCAGTGACCCTCCACAGTGCCTTCTCTAGGATCAAATTCCAGTGATCCACCATTTCAGCCTGGGCTCACTGCTGACCAGCCTTATTGTTGCCCTTTGTCATGATGTCATTACACCACTACCGCAGTTTTCAGGACCTATGAGATCCCTGCTGATAGACAGCCAATGGAAGAGTTCACATTACTGGGTGAGGATGTGGACACCCAAAGAAAGACGTTCCCACTCTGCAGTCCATAACAGAGGTGTCTCAACACGTCATGTGACAATGGACTAATTCACAGACAAAGGTTTGAGTAAAGCCCTTTTGTACCCCCCTGAACCCATCGTTGTGTGGACATTTACAGTGCCTCCTCTGGGAAGGAAGAACAGTTACAAGGTTGCAGTCTGGGTCCGCTGCTGACCTGCCATGTTGCCGCCCCTTGTTGTGATGTCACAACAAGGGGCGGCAACATGACAGGTCAGCAGCGAACCCAGACTGCAACCTTGGATTATATTACCACCACTGGAATGTTCAAAACCTGTGAGAACTCTGCTGATAAACAGCCAATAGAAAAAGTCCACATTACCGGGCAGAGATGGAAAACCTGAAAGAAAGATCCTCCCATTTTGCAGTCCAGAACAGAGATATTACAGCACATTATGTGACAATGGCTTCAGGTGAGCATTTTAAGTAAATTACTAGGGCAACTTGCTAGAGGGGGTTGGTAGTATCACTGGCCAGCATGGGTTCTGCAGAAGCTGTGTTTCAAACATCCAGTAGATGTAGCAGTCACTTACAAGCCATCCCTATAAAACTTGACATTACCCAAAAGCCCTTTCTACTGTTGGAGAGTGTTCATTATATATGATTCCAGATTTTTTTTTTCCTACTGGTGCTATGTAATCTAATCAAATACATTACATGGAAATGTTGCTGCAATTTCCTGTCATCACCTATCATCTACTCATACATCCGATATCCTTAATCATCTATCAGACCCAAACTGGGGGCACGGCAGAGTTGTTAATATTACTTTATATCATTTGTAGATGTATAATAATGTACCTTACCATCATTCTTAAATGTAATGATACAATTTGCTCTAATAACCTGTCATTTTGTTAAGGCAGAAAGTGAGAAGCTGACAGAGGCTAGTGAAAGTACTAGTGAAGATACTGGCTGAGTCTAGCTGGAGATGCGGTTAGCAAAGGGAGCCTTGTCATTAAATTTCAATTCAATTTCTTGTTTCTGCAGCTAGGGATTATAAGGTGTCTCTTGTCATATTACCAGGAAAGTCAACAGGCCTTGTGCTACAAGCGACATTGAAGATAATTCTGGCAACACAGAACATAGCTTTATTTAGGGCAGCTGATGTTGTATTCTTATTTTATCTTCACTGTTCAGACACTCGCATTTGTTCAGTTCTTTTATGTTGATGTTTTAAAGAAAAAACAAGTTATATTTCCAGCGAGCAAACATTCTTCGCTATTATAGTAACATCTGCCTGAAAGTCATTTTTGATGTGACTGTACATTTTACATGCTTTCTGTCCCCATATTTTCATGACTGTTTTTCATGTATAGAGTCGTTAATTATTCCTCTATGGGCTATCTGTAGAGAATTGCAATTAGCTTTCCTGCGGAACAACTGCTGAGGCAACAGGATAAGATACAAAGACGTTTCCCTACCAATCTTGTCCTGACAGAGGAACAGTAAAACACAGCTAATGACTACTAAGCAGAATGCAAAGTATGCAAAAGCATATGTGGCTGCCTTGTACATCATCTGTCTATAGCCATAGATAAATGGAACAGAGTAAATCCAGTGTAAAAATAATGTCACATTGTAGCTATATAACAAGTTCCAGCTGTCATTTTGACAGCCGGGAATTGTCAGAAGTTGCAGCAGGGGGTAGCTGCATCAGTGAGACAGGGAAAAGGGCATGTTAAGTACATCCTTTGTACTTCTAATACATTTTTTGCTTTACGTACCATTTCAAAGTCTACAATTGGTAAAAAAAATCAATTGCCCTGCCCAGCATATTTTAAAATACTCTGCTGTAGGTCTAGGAAAGTCTTCTTCCCAGCCAAGCATCATTCAATCTACTTACAATGAGTCCAGACCATCAAGGACACACCCTCTGTGGGAACATCATTATGACCTTGACTCACAGAACTGCTATATGTAACGTCACTCATGTCTTGTGGGCCCTCTGAATAGTGATCTGCGGTGGATTGCGTTTTAAAGGGCAGTCAATGGGTGGCTCAGAGGTGACATGCTGCTTCCTGGACACCTGTTTTAACCATTGCAAACCCTCCACATGGGCTACAACCATGTACATTAGATGTGGTTGCAGCACGTTTGCAGCACAGTCCTATTCACTTAAATGGGTCGTGTTTGCTAGCAGTACCTTTGTGTGTGTGGTACCATTTTTGCCATAGTTAAGAGAACGTCTCCCTATGGCCGCACATTCATGGCATCCCTGAGGTGTGTCTATGTGGCAACCTCAGCCAGGCCACACCCCCAACACATTTTGCTCCATCCCTCGAACCATGGGGCCATCATTTTTGCCATAGCCATGAAGCAAAGCATTATTTGTTAGGCATCCTTATATTCACTCATGATTAATTAACAAACTTCCACCCCAACCCTTCTAAAAGTATACATTTGAGCACCCTTAAGGGGTCAGCACATTGCTGGGGGAGCACATTTCAGGGGCTTCTTTCCTTAAGGCTTCTTTCTCTAAGTGATTCTTTATACAAGTGATATGCACTTCAAGCTCTGCACTTCAGCGATTGCACAAAGCAAACATACATAGCAATCTGCACTGGAAAGCACCTAACAGGCTGCAGGTGACCCTGTCTCTCTATTCAGCTCTCCTTCCACTCTGTAACATGCGCTCTCTACCACTCCTTCTGACAGTTGTGTCTTCTCTCCTCACTCCACTGCTTATAAATATCACCCTGTCTTCTGTCCTCTCCCTATTACTGCTCCTACTAACTTGCTCATTCTACATCCATATATACTGATAAAACCTCCAGTACTCTGAGGCATGCCCCAACATATAAATCACACTCCCACATTACCTTTCTCATCCTCCTGCTTCTTCTAACCTTTGGTGACATATGCCCAAACCCTGGGCCTCCATCATCTGTCTTTGCCTAACGCTCCCATCTCCCTACACCCTCGGGCAGCAGCCGCAACCCGCAGAACTTAGTCTCTATTCCTCTTCAACCCAAAACCAACCTCCCTTTCTCCTGTGCCCTCTGGAACGCACACTCTGTCTGTAACAAACCCACCGCCCTCCATGACCTCTTTATCACAAATTCCTTTAACCTATTTGCCATTACCAAAACCTGGCTTCATGAATCAGATACATCTTATCCTGCTTTCCTCTCCCATGGTGGCCTTCTTTGGACGGAAGGGAGGTGGAGTGGGAATCCTTGTAGCCCCATGCAGCGCTTATCAGGTATTTCACCCATCTCTCTCTCTTACACTCTCCTATTTTGAGGCACATTGTATTTGTCTATTCTTTCCTATTTCTCTAAGAATTGTTGTCATCTACCGGCCCCCTGGACCAGTATCAACCTTCCTTGATGACTTCGCTACCTGGCTACCCTACTTTCTCTCTTCTGAAATCCCCACAATTATTCTCTGTGATTTCAACATCCCTGTTAACATTAACACTACTATTACTTCAAAAATTCTCAGTCTAATCTCATCTCTTGACCTGAAGCAATAGACACAGGCTCCTCCTCACTCCAACGGCAACACCCTTGACCTTGTGTTCTCCTATCTGTGCACTCCGTGCAACCTCTCCAATAATCCTATAAGACCATCTGTGGCATAAGAATAAGTTCCAGGAAGACTTCAAACAATATAAGTCTGCCCTCTTAAAATACTATTCCTGCTTCAGCACCGCCAAACAGACCCATTTTATCACACTCTTTAATACCTTCTCATCCAGTCCACGTCAACTCTTCTCTACCTTTTAACCACTTGCCACCCACCCACCGTCAAATGAAGGGCAGGGCAGTGCGGCTCTCGTTCTGGGTGGACGTCATATGGCTCTTTAACTATGTGATTGGCTGTGTCCAATCACAGCCGGTCACATGTAAACACGGAGATTATTGTAATTTTTCTCTCCTCGCCTCACACTCTGAGGAGATGAGAGCCGATCAGCGGCATCTCCTCACAGAGGACATCTAGGCATGTAATCAGGGCACTGATAATCAGTGCCATGATTACAATAAAGCGCCCACCAGTGCCAGCAGTGAGTGCCCACCAGTGCCAGCGAACAGTGCCCACCAGTGCCACCTATCTGTGACCATAAGTGCCACCTATCAATGCCCATAAGTGCAGCATATTCGCACCTCCTCATCAGTGCCACCTAATCAGTGCCCATAAGTGCCACCTCATCAGTGCCCATCAGTGCCGCCTCATCAGTGCCCATCAGTGCCGCCTCATCAGCACCCATCAGTGAAGGAGAAAAATTACTTATTTACAAAATTTACTGACAGAGACTAAGAAAAACTTAAATTTTTTTCAAAATTTTCAGTCTTTTTTTTTTTTTTTGAAAAAAAAAAACCCAGAAGTGATTAAATTAAAAAGAAAGCTCTATTTGTGTGAAGAAAGTTATAAAGATTTCACATGGTTACAGTGTAGCATGACCGTGCAATTGTCATTCAAAATGTGACAGCGCTGAAAGCTGAAAAATGGCTTGGGCAGGAAGGGGGTGTAAGTGCACAGTATTGAAGTAGTTAATACTCTACTCTGTCCTCCACTGCCTCCACCCTCTAATTCACTCACTGCCCAGGAGATTGCCAATCCCCTAAAAATAAGATTGATACAATTCATGAGGAGATTTCCAATGCGCAGAAACCTCCCTCACTCAACACCCCAGGTCCACAGATACAACCATTACTTCCCTCATTCAACCCTGCTAGTATTAACGAGGTTGCTAAACTTTTATCTAACACCCATCTAACCACCTGCCCCCTGGATCCTGCTCGCTCGTAAATGCCGTGCTCACCCTCTGACTCGATTATACTCTCTCTAAATCACATTTTCAACCTCTCCCTTTCTTGTGGCATCGTTCCAAACTCTCTAAAACATGCTCTAGTCACCCCCATACTTAAAAAGCCCACACTGGACAGCACCAATCTTAACAACCTATGCCCCAACTCCTTACTCGCCTTCTCCTCCACACTTCTTGATAGACTGGTCTACAACCGACTGAGCGACCATCTGACCATGACCAAACTTCTTGATCCTCTTCAGTCCGGATTTTGCCCTCAACACTCCACAGAAACTGCTCTCCTTAACCGGTTCCCGACTGGCTCACGTCTATTTAAGGGGGCAGAATGGCGCTCCTGCGTGAAACCCCAAACGGGTACGGGGTTCATTTAAGAGCCACCAGAGGGCACGCGCGTGCTCTTGCTGCGCGTGGCCGGCAGTCACAATCGTCACTGGCCATGCTGGATTCCATGCACGAGTGCCAGCATGGGGATTTGTGTGTGTAAACACACAAATCCCTATGCTGTCAGAGGAGAGGAGACATGTCGTTTGTTCCTACTATGTAGGAACAGCGATATGTCTCCACTCTCCTCTCCTATTCTGTCCTATCCCCATACAGTTAGAACACCCTGAGGGAACACACATTTAACCCCCTGATCGCCCCCTAGTGTTATCCCCTTCCCTACCAGTGTCATTTACACAGTAATTAGTGCATTGCTAAAAATCGTAGATCACCGCCATAACTAGTAAAAAAATAAATAATAAAAAATGTCATAAATCTTTCCCATAGTTTGTAGACACTATAACTTTTGCACAAACCAATCAATATACGCTTATTGCGATTTTTTTTTTTTTACCAAAAATATGTAGAAGAATATATATTGGCCTAAACTGATAAAGAAATTTGTTTTTTAAAAGCATTATTGGGGATATTTACTATAGCAAGAAGTAAAAAATATTGTTTTTTTTTTGTGTATAGCGCAAAAGAAAGCTTTATTTGTGGGGAAAAAAAGGGCACAAATTTAGTTTGGGTACAGCATTGCATGCTGATGATACCCAAATCTATCTCTCCACCCCCCTCCAGTGCCACTTCCCCTGATTTCTTTGTCAATATCAACTGCTCAATAGGGTTGAGCAAACCCGAACTGTAAAGTTCGGGTCCGTACCGGACTTTAGGGTGTTCGGGTCCCGGACCCGAACCCGAACAATTGACTGTATGTTCGGGTTCGGGTCCGGTGTTCGGGGATTTAATGTTGCTTTTTAAAATGTCTTTTAAAAGCACTCGCGGCTATATGAATTGATATTCATATAGCCGCGAGTGCTTTTAATACAGAGAACAGTCATTGAAGTCATTTATTTTTAAAAAGTTAGTCATAAAAAGTGTTTGGGGACCTGGGTCCTGCCCCAGGGGACATGTATCAATGCAAAAAAAACTTTTAAAAACGTCCGTTTTTTCGGGAGCTGTGATTATAATAATGATTAAATTGAAACAATAAAAGTGTAATATTCCTTTAAATTTCGTACCTGGGGGGTGTCTATAGTATGCATGTAAAGGGGCGCATGTTTCCAGTGCTTAGAACTGTCTCTGCAAAAAGTGTCATTTTTGCAGAAAAGAAAGCTATTTAAAATCACTCGCGGCTATATGAATTGTCGGCTCCCGTAATCCAGAGAACAGTCATTCATTGAAAGTCATTCATAAAAAAAAAGTCATTGATAAAAAAAAAAAAAAAAAATAAAAAAAAGAGTAGGGGTCCCCCCAAATTCAATAACCAGGCCCTTCAGGTCTGGGATGGATATTAAGGGGGATCCCAGCCAAAAAAAAAAAAAAAAATGGCGTAGGGTCCCCCTCAAAATCCATACCAGACCCTTGAGGTCTGGGATGGATTTTAAGGGGAAACCCAGCCAAAAAAAATGGCGTGAGGTCCCCCTCAAAATCCATACCAGACCCTTATCCGAGCACGCAACCTGGCAGGCCGCAGGAAAAGAGGGGGGGACGAGAGCGCCCCCCCCCCCGCCTGAACCGTACCAGGCCACATGCCCTCAACATTGGGAGGATGCTTTGGGGGTCTAAGACCCCCAAAGCCTCTTGTCCCCATGTTGATGAGGACAAGGGCCTCATCCCCACAACCGTGCCCGGTGGTTGTGGGGGTCTGCGGGCGGGGGGCTTATCGGAATCTGGAAGCCCCCTTTAACAAGGGGACCCCCAGATCCCGCCCCCCCCCCCGGTGTGAAATGGTAAGGGGGTACAAAAGTACCCCTACCATTTCACCAAAAAAGTGTCAAAAATGTAAAAATGACAGGAGACGGTCTTTGACAATTCCTTTATTAAAATCTTCTTTCTTCTGGTCTTCCTTTCTTCATCTTCTCCTTCCGGCATCTTCTTCTTCCATCTTCTTCTTCCTCCGATCCGCTTCTTCTTGGCCTTCTCGTCCAGCATCGGTGTCTCTTCTGGGCCGCTCCGCGCAATGGGAGGCTCCCGCTGGGTGAGGCTTCTCTTCGGTATCTTCTTCCACGGCGTCGGTCTCTGAGGCTTCTCTCCGGTATCTTCTTCCAGGGCGTCGGTCTCTTCTTGGGCCACTCCTCGCAATGGGAGGCTCCCGGTGTGTGAGGCTTCGCTTGGGCTGACAGTTCTTTTATAACGGAGGGCGGGGCCACCTGGTAACCCCGCCCCCCTCTGACGCATGGGGACATCATGGGGACATCATGGGGAGTTCCCTATGGCTTTCCCCACGTCACGGGGAAAGCCATAGGGAAGTCCCCATGACGTTCCCATGCGTCAGAGGGGGGCGGGGTTACCAGGTGGCCCCGCCCTCCGTTATAAAAGAACTGTCAGCCCAAGCGAAGCCTCACACACCGGGAGCCTCCCATTGCGAGGAGTGGCCCAAGAAGAGACCGACGCCCTGGAAGAAGATACCGGAGAGAAGCCTCAGAGACCGACGCCGTGGAAGAAGATACAGAAGAGAAGCCTCACCCAGCGGGAGCCTCCCATTGCGCGGAGCGGCCCAGAAGAGACACCGATGCTGGACGAGAAGGCCAAGAAGAAGCGGATCGGAGGAAGAAGAAGAAGGAAGAAGAAGATGCCGGAAGGAGAAGATGAAGAAAGGAAGACCAGAAGAAAGAAGAAAGAAGATTTTAATAAAGGAATTGTCAAAGACCGTCTCCTGTCATTTTTACCATTTTTGACACTTTTTTGGTGAAATGGTAGGGGTACTTTTGTACCCCCTTACCATTTCACACAGGGGGGGGGCGGGATCTGGGGGTCCCCTTGTTAAAGGGGGCTTCCAGATTCCGATAAGCCCCCCGCCCGCAGACCCCCACAACCACCGGGCACGGTTGTGGGGATGAGGCCCTTGTCCTCATCAACATGGGGACAAAAGGCTTTGGGGGTCTTAGACCCCCAAAGCATCCTCCCAATGTTGAGGGCATGTGGCCTGGTACGGTTCAGGCGGGAGGGGGGGGCCGCTCTCGTCCCCCCCTCTTTTCCTGCGGCCTGCCAGGTTGCGTGCTCGGATAAGGGTCTGGTATGGATTTTGAGGGGGACCTCACGCCATGTTTTTTTGGCTGGGTTTCCCCTTAAAATCCATCCCAGACCTCAAGGGTCTGGTATGGATTTTGAGGGGGACCCTACGCCATTTTTTTTTTTTTTTTTTTTGCTGGGATCCCCCTTAATATCCATCCCAGACCTGAAGGGCCTGGTTATTGAATTTGGGGGGACCCCTACTCTTTATTTTTATTTTTTTTTTTTTTTTTTCAATGACTTTTTTTTTTTATGAATGACTTTCAATGAATGACTGTTCTCTGTATTACGGGAGCCGACAATTAACATTAGCCGCGAGTGATTTTAAATAGCTTTTTTTTTTGCAAAAAATGACACTTTTTGCAGAGACAGTTCTAAACACTGGAAACATGCGCCCCTTTACATGCATACTATAGACACCCCCCAGGTACGAAATTTAAAGGAATATTACACATTTATTGTTTCAATTTAATCATTATTAAAATCACTGCTCCCGAACAAACGGACGTTTTTAAAAGTTTTTTTTTTTTTTGCATTGATACATGTCCCCTGGGGCAGGACCCAGGTCCCCAAACACTTTTTATGACTAACTTTTTAAAAATAAATGACTTCAATGACTGTTCTCTGTATTAAGGGGGACGGGAGCCGACACATTATTATAGCCGTTCGGGTCCCCATTGACTTCAATGGGGTTCGGTGTTCGGGGTCAAGTTCAAGTTCGGTCAAGTTCGGTCCCGAACCCGAACAAAAATTTTTTTCTGAAGTTCGGCCGAACCTGCCGAACCCGAACATCCAGGTGTCCGCTCAACTCTACCAACAAATTAAATTCAAGATACTAACAAAATACCAACCTAATCGTTCTCTTTGCTCCTCTGAAGACCTCCTGCTCTGTAACTCCCTTGCCACCTCATCCCATGCTCGCCTTCAGGACTTCTCCAGAGCCTCTCCCATCCTCTGTGGAATGCTCTACCCAATCTGTCCGACTTTCTTCTACTTTGTCCACTTTCAGATGATCCCTGAAAACTCATCTCTTCAGAGAAGCCTATCTGGCCCCCACCTTACAACTGTACATTTTTTTTCTCCATCAGCACCCCCCCCCCAGTTATTACCTCTTGCATCTATTGACCTTCCCTCTTAGATTGTAAGCTCTAAAGAGCAGGGCCCTCTGATTCCTACTGTATTAAAGTGCATTGTATTTGTACTGTCTACCCTGGTAAACCGTTTGCACTATATAAATCCTGTATAATAATAATAAGACTATAATAATTGTTGCATGTGTACCAATCCTCTGGCCACCATGTTAGTTCAAATGAGCAGTCAGGATCAGTAAAACCACAGCTCAGAAGCTTATTTTTGCTGCCCCCTACCACCAGTGTAAACAAGGCCTAATTTAGTGCCATTCTGTACAGCAGAATAGAAAGGAAAAAATGTTGAAGGGAAGAAAAGAAAGTCAAGGACCCCATTTGTTATGTGACCAACCGGCAGACCGTTACATAAGAGGAATGTATACATAAATTCTATCTATAAGTAAGGCTTAAGGGAAGAGGGAGGATTGGGGAAGGTAAAGGAGACTACAGTTGGGCTATAAAGCATGTTTGAACAGTCTCTTATGTCTTATGTCATATATGGTGGATTCAGTAGGAAAAATTCAGAAGTTAGCTAGATGGGGTGCTCAAGTATATTGTGATTATAGTGCGCATTTATCTGCACATGGCTTGTCTATAAGCCCTATCTATAGGTACCTGACAGTTAAGTTACTCTACAAAATCTGTTAGCAACAACTTATTCAACAAAAGATAAATTGACATATAAAGGGTTATTTACTAAAGCAGCAGAGAAATTTCACTTAGCCCAGTAAACCTGTGTTCACTTTAAATACCCAATCATGTGCAAGGAATTTACCTTTGACTTGATTAGATGATTGATGTGAACACAGCATTGCTTTGATTCCTTTAGTATAGCAACCCCATGGGGAGGAGAAATAATAGTTAATAGAAAAAGAAAATGCTCATGATGAAAAGCCACACACAAACTGCCATAAATCCTACAGCAGCTCATCTGGTAAATTAAAATATGGCAACATGAATTTTCTGTCACTTATCTAGAAAATGAAGTAAAATCCACTGTACAAACACTTACATAATGGATTGTATATGCTGACAAGCTCATATGTTCCAAACCCACCATCCGTCCAATAGCAGAGTTACAAGGGAATACGAAGTATTAAAGATTCAGATGAACGACTCAGCGCACATAGAACTACTGGGAGTTTCCTAGTCTGTATTTATCAACACAAAGGCTTTGATTTGCGCTGAAGAAGCAGAATATTTTAAACCAACAGCTGTCTAATTTCATATGTCATTTTGTATGTACAATTTAACTACATAGTGTAATTCTAAAAGCAAAGGAGGATCATACTTTAAATATACTGTATGTACATAAGGATACATGCAAAATGTATTATTATTTCTAAATAAGAGCTCTACTAAGCACCCTTTCCAACTCAAAGGATCTTATATCTTGATCAAAGTACATCTTTAAAAAAAAAATGGCCAGGCGTACAGTATATGAAGGCATTCAAAAGCTTGTGCATCCAATCTGTTCTTGCACAGCAAAGTATTGGGTACAATCCTTGCAACCTAGCCTGGTATGTGGCTACCGTAACTTAACTGCAGATAGTGTCCTCCTTGTTGTAGTTTATTGCTCCATTTCTGCTGTGTAAACAGTGCTGAACTGAAAGTGTTCCCAGTACTAGGGGTGAAATGGCCATTTTGGAGGAGACCAAGTGCTAAAGAGGACTCCTGTTGGCTGAAAGCCTGGGTCTGGTTCCTGGCCACCAGCAAGAGGGGATATATAGAACCCATGCTGTAGGGGAGAGTACACATACTTTGGGAGTTGCTGCTGTAGAATGTTGGCTGCAAGGACTGTACTCTGCTTGTTCAGAGATCTCCTGTTCCAGAGATCTGCTGTTCCAGAGATCTGCTGTTCCTGAGATCTGCTGTTCCTGAGATCTGCTGTTCCAGAGATCTGTTGTTCCAGAGATCAGCTGTTCCAGAGTTTAGCTGTTTTAGAGATCGGCTGTTCCAGAAACCTACTGTTAGCCCCATACACACGGTCGGAAATTCCGACGGAAAATGTCCGATCGGACCATGTTGTCGGAAAATCCGCCCGTGTGTGGGCTCCATCTGACTTTTTCCGTCGGAATTTGAGATCCTGCTCTAAAATTTTCCGACAACAAAAATCCGATCTGACTTTTTCCGATCGTGTGTAGAGAATTCCGACGGACAAAGTGCCACGCATGCTCAGATCAAATTACAAGACCAAAGCTATTGGCTAATAGCCTCTACGTAGTTCCGTTGTACGCAATCGGATTTTCCGTCAACTTTGTCCGACCGTGTGTATGCAATACCAGTATCCGATGGATTTTGTGGTCGGAATTTCCGACCGTGTGTACGGGGGCTTAGTGTGGTGTGACTGCAGACGAGGCCCCATGAGGGAAGGACTGTCATTGAGGATCTGTCACCTGGAGTGGTGAGAGCCCTCTGCCATTTGTTACAGTTTTACATTGTTAACACTCGGGATTATAAAACATTCCTAGTTAAAAGTGATCACGCCAACCTAAAATACAGGGTCCCAACGCAGGCTAACTGTGTTCAGAATGCACTGGCCAGTGGTTTAGAGAGGGATTTTTTTATATTATTTAGGTCCCTCATCAGTGCTACATTTGCTACCACTTGTGCTTAATTACATTTCAGCTTCTTTTGTGGGCTGTGTGACAAACGCGGCATCGGACCACTACCCTCTTCACCGACTTGTGACAAATGGCTGGTCAAAATCACATCGTGATGTCACTGATACACGACAATGGCACGCTCAGTCTCAACTTGCACAAAGATTTTCCAGCTTGCAGGACCACAATCTAAGTGCAAAAGACTGAGAGTGATTTTACTGGGTATAGTTAACTAAGCAATCAATCCTCTACTGCCACCAACAACTTTTATTGAAAAAGTAAATGAAGCAAATGTTCACAAGACAGGTATATCCAGAGATTTACCATGTCATAGTGCTCTTCAAGAGACAGCCTAGTACACACTATCTTTATCTTGTTTTTTTTTTTTTGTTCAACCCAGCAGGCTGAACAAAAAAAAACTGAAGAGCTCCAGAGGAGCCATTGTACTAACTATCCTATGTTAGTACAGTGATCTCTCCTCTGAGCTATTGTGTTCTGGCAGGGAGATGACCCCCCCACCCAAGCCAGAACATACCGAACATCGCTCTCAGCCATTGGCTGAGAGCACTGATCGGATGCCAACTGGCAGACCTTTTTCGAAGTCCAAGGCCGGAAACGGGAGGGGGGTGGTGTATGTGACGCAGGCTTTTTTTTTGGCTGGGCCATGACCCACCTGACCTACATACACTTACGGTAGTGACCTACATACATTGACCTACCTAACCTACATACACTGACGGTAGTGACCTACATACACTGACCTACATACACTGACCTACATGACCTACATACACTGACCTACCTGACCTACATACACTAAACTACATGTCCTACATACACTGATGGTAGTGACCTACATACACTGACCTACATTCACTGACCTACCCGACCTACATACACTGACCTACTACCACTGACCTACCTACACTGACCTACATACACTGATGGTAGTGACCTACATACACTGACCTACCTACACTGACCTACATACACTAAAATGCCTGACCTACATATACTGACATTTACATACACTGTCTGACCTACCTCAGCTCACCTGTGGTGTGCGGTGTCACAGCAGGCAGTCAGTCAGTCAGTCGTCAGAGGAGGAGAGGAGAGCCACCCAACCAAGCGCCGAGCGTGGATGTGCCTGCAGCACCTATGATGGACGTCACATGTCCTGCGGTCCCGGCATTGGACCAGTGGGACATCCATCATAGGCGTTGCAGGCTCCAGAAGGCGGGACCTGCTATGGCACTCGGCAGCACTCGGCCGCACTTGGCCACACTCGGGGCTAACAATGGAGAGCTGCATGCCTGAGACTCTTTCGGGGTCACATTCGGGGCCTCAGCCCCCCCTCCCGACGCCCCTGACAAAAGGATTGAAAAATGAAAAATGAAAAAAATTATCAGGTCTGGTTTTAGCAATGCTCAATCAATGAGCAAGATGGTACAGTGGCTCACATAAAACGTGACAGATCTTTCTTTTTGATGGTACAAGAGAGCTGTCAAGTGCAGTGGCCCTCTTTTCTTGTTTATGTGAGGGAGGGTGTTGACAGCAATGACCTGACCAATTAGGTAGCTGAGGAATGGCCATGGGATGTCCCTGTGTTTATGATCATCCCACAGATCCAGTTTTCTATAGGTATTAATATCTTTGAATACCTACATGTTATAGTCTGCTAACTTGTATATTATTGTCCAGCGTGCAATTACCTTTTGAATGGATATAAATATGATAGGTTTTGGATGTCCAGTTCACTTAGAAGAGGAATTGGGCCGGTTCTGTTCCCGGTTCTTCCTAGGGTAGCAGTGCCTGGGCTCAAAATGCTACAAATTAGCAGATAGAGGTAAAGATGTCCTTGTTCTGGCTAAACTGTTATTATTTCAGAAGTTATGAAATACACTAAAGTTTTGGGATCTTCAGACAGGAATGTGTATTGCTAAGGACTCCAGCTAAGGTATTTACGATGGGGGGTGATGTGGCAGAATATCTGTTTGATTTCCTGATTGCTCAAGCTTGCAAGTTTGATGGTTTTACAAGGGCACCTAGACTGAAATGTGGATTTGGGTAATAGGCTGCAGAGGGTCTGCATGTGCCCTCTCAAGGAACTGATAAGAATATTCTGGTATGCAGCCTAAATTTTGTGGTGTATGTCAAAGGCCTTCCTGGGAGGATGTACAGGGAATCACTGCTGTAACTGTTATTGTGTTTCCTTATTGTTACAAACTGTCATGGCTGTTTAGAACCTCTGAACAACATGATTACCTGTTTGGGATGCCCTAACTGTGCCAATTGGGATGCCCAAACTGTGCCATATTTGCAATACACTGATATAAATCATTGTTTACCTGCTGCTTTTTCCTGCCTAAGCCTACTTGGCCAATAAAACCCTTGCAAAGCCCTTGTCACGTGAGTTCATGTACAATCCGAGTGGGTCATCATCTCTGAAAGTAAAAGTACCCAGTCAACCAGCAGCTCCTCCAGGTGTAGTGCTACATCATCATTGGATTGTGATTCTACCAGTTTCACTTGTTATGAAGTACTCTGCTGAGCAGACATGTTATAAAGGCCCTTACATTCACACAATACACTTATGTAACCAGGGAGTAAATGAAGACAACTTCTCAGGTTGACCATCTTTAAAATACAATCAGGATGAAATATAAATAAACTCCAGTTCACAAGCCACCAGATTTAATATTTAGTTTTTTAGTACAAAAAGGAGAATGAATTCACAAATCTGATTCTGGTGTCCAAGACCAATATGCTTATTTTTCTCGAGTTCCTGTGTATTATAAATTGCAAAGTGAGGGCTATACTATAATGCATGGTCAGTTCTCATCTCTTATTACAGAGGGAATTACCCACTTGCTGGATATAAATTTATTTGCAGTACAAATCCTAACTGTATGGCATTATATTTGCTGCTTATCATTAGTAACTGCCATGCTTTTTTCCCATAAAATACTTCTTTTCACCTTTTCTTTGTATTTTGTTGCCACTTTTTACATGCGGATACTTACGAATATTTCAGTTCTTCTTCCTAGGACACAGTTAACCCTGCCCACAGTCTACCTCAGGCCCACCCAGTGACTTGCTGGCCCCTGCCATAACATGCCCACCTAATCTCTATTTTTGAAGGAACTGTCCACTGATGCCACTGGAGTGGCCCACCCAAACCCCATCACTAATTAAGCAGGGACCATACACTCAAGCCCCCAATAATTTTAATGAATGACTTATTGAGTTACTGCTCATGCAAATTGCTTAAATAAACGCAATACTGCGATCCAAAGACATGCAAGGTCCAAAATGCAGGACTGTCCTGGCAAACCAAGGACAGTTGAAATCAATGCATGCACCTGCTTCAGCATCAGCTGCACATTATAGCACTGGATCCCCTTCCTGACATTGACAGTAGACCATTAGTGGGCAATATGTGTCAGCACAGATGTACATAGTCTCCATCAGGGGTGCAGGTGACAGGGTGGGTGGCAAAGCTCAATTGGAAGACAATTACCAACCTATAAGTGGTAATGCCCAAGAATACCTTCATGGCAAGATCACCAGGTACTATCACATAGCTCAACTGTTGTTCAATGCCATAGATAAATAGAGGCTTCAAGCCAACATGCATTGATAATCTTTTCACTGTCAGAGCCATTTTATCATTTTGCACACAATACTGAAATACAACTTTTACATAAAAATGCACATATATAAACTATATATGTAACTGTATACATATTAAAGTGGAGTCCCGCCCTCCCCCTCCAAAAATTCAAAGTCAGCTGCCACACATACTGTAGCTGCTGACTTTTAATATTAGGACAGCGATGACGGCACCTCCGCCGATGTTTCCATCAGCTGTCAGGTCCTGCTGCCTCCATAGCCGGTAAGGGAACCCGGCAGTGATGCCTTGCAGCTTCACATCCGGGCTCCTACAGCTCACATATATAGGTATATAATCCTGACTTTGAGCTAGCTGCCATAACCCCGGTATCCTCTTCTTCGACCGCTGGTCCATTTTCAGATAAAAGTGGTCTCTGCGGCAAATCAAATATCACTTTTATCGACGGCAGGATAGGGCCCCCCTCCCACCATGCTCCGGAGCGATCGGCGATCGGATGTAACTTTGGCATGGAGACGAGTGAGGGGAAGATGGCCCCCATCCGTCTCCATACCATTGCAGGGCGGAAGCAACGTCAAAACGTCACTTTCGCCCATAGCTCTTAAAGGGCCTTTTTTTATTTTTTATTTTTTAATGACAATTAATTTTTTTGCATGTTAGTGTCTTTTTGACCCCAGATCTCATATTTAAGAGGTCCTGTCATGCTTTTTTCTATTACAATTGATGTTTACATTCCTTGCAATAGGAATAAAAGTGACAGAATTTTTTTTTTAAAAGAACAGTGTAAAAATAAAAATTAAAAGGTAAAATAAATAAGAAGAAAAAAAATATTTTTAAACGCGCCCCCCGTCCCATCAAAGCGTGCATGCAGAAGTGAGCAGCGCCCACATATGAAAACGGTGTTCAAACCACACATGTGAGATATTGTCGCGATCAGTAGAGCGAGAGTAATCATTCTAGCCCTAGACCTCCTCTGTAACTCAAAACATGCAACCTGTAGAATTTTTTTAAACGTCGCCTATGGAGATATTTAAGGGTAAAACTTTGTCGCCATTCCACGAGCGGGCGCAATTTTGAAGCGTGACATGTTGGATATAAATTTACTCGGCGTAAGATTATCTTTCACAATACAAAAAAAAAAATTGGGCTAACTTTACTTATGCAAATACGGTGTGACAGAGAGTATTGCAACGACCGCTATTTTATTCTCTAGGTTGTTAGGAAAAAAATGTATGATGTTTGGGGGTTCTAAGTAATTTTTCTTTTTTTCCTAAGAAAAGTGTACTCGTAAGACCGCTGCGGGTGTATTCAATGCGTCCTCAGCTCCGGTCCCTCCAATGGCGGCGTCCGGTCTCCTCAGTCACAGCCCCTGCGTTCCGGTCCTCAACTCCGACCGACCGACTGTAGGGAAAAGTCTCCGCTCCGCTGCTGCTGACTCTGAGGGATGAGAGTCTCACTCCGTCTGCTGCAAGGCCCAGGCTTCAGGCCCTCAGCAGTCCCGGTCCGCACAGGTGTCCCCTCAGGAACAAGTCTCCGCGTCACCAGCTCAGTCAGAAGAGGCGTCCCAGTCAGACGTGGCATCAGAAGAGGAAGAGGCGGTCTCTCCTCCTCCTTTTTATCACCTCCCCAGCAGCCTCTCGGGCGGAAACAAGCAGCCCGGGAGCCTGGGGAATTATGGGGAATGTAGTCTCTTCCCCTAAAAGGGGTACGACCCCGCTACACACTCCCCCCACTTTGAATCTTTGGTCCCCAAAGACAGTGTTCAAATTACAAGCTTTCTCGGAAACAACACGTTCACATAATTTAGACAGGGGAGCTTCCCACCAATTAGCATAAGATGGGGAGCTGTCCTGTCTACAGGTCACTTCAGTGTGGGCGACCTGTTTAACTGTGCCAGAGAGTGAGCTGGGGTTGCCCTCCACCAAATGAGCAGTGGATGGGTCAGGGCGTTCAGCACTTCTCCTTGCTGTGGTTACAGAGTCCTCTGAACTTTCTCCCATCTTGGGGTAAGTTAACTTCTTGGGATGCTTCACAACTCTGCGAGCTCTCTGTTCTCTTGGGACTTCTTCAGGAACACATTCCGGCAACATCTCTGGTTCTGGAACATCTACTTCTTCTTCTGAGTAGAGACCAGGGATATCTTCCAGCACTCAGGCACAACACTGAATGGCACAAACTCTGTAGCTTCTGGGTTCAATGTTCCGTCTTCCACATCTTCAGTAGGTGGAAGGTCTATGGCAGAATTTCCTGGGGTTGAGGAAGGCCATAGCCATTCAAGTTTCCTCTTACATTCTTCTGGTTGGGGGTCCTGTCCACCCCTAATTTGGGATGTCTGAGACCTAGTTTTAGGCCTGGGGGTATCCAGAATGGAAACAGATTCAGTAAGTCTCTTGCTGGAGGCATTCTGACTGCTTCAGTGAGTGGGAGCAAGTGATTCCGCTATGCCAGGTCTTTCAAAGGCCCCACTCTCCCTTCTGGCTTCAACTTGTAGACAGGCAATCCTGGAAGTTTCCTACAGATGATATATGGCTCTGATCTCCATCTATCAGCAATCTTGTGTTTTCCAGGGATCCCTAGATTGCGTAACAGTACACGGTCCCCAGGCTGTAAGTCCTGTACTCTAACTTTCAAATCAAAGTTCATCTTATTTCGGGCCCCCCTCCGGTCGGAGGTCGCTTGAGCTTTCTC
Source organism: Lithobates sylvaticus (assembly GCA_028564925.1). Lineage (NCBI taxonomy): Eukaryota > Metazoa > Chordata > Amphibia > Anura > Ranidae > Lithobates > Lithobates sylvaticus. The sequence goes on along the minus strand of CM053027.1, from coordinate 442,100,297 downwards.
ATAAGCTATCTTCAAACTGTTTTACCTCAGTCTGTCCACATTTCCTTTGTGGGCGCGTAAGACCGCTGCGCAAATATGGTGTGACAGAGAGTATTGCAACAACCGCCATTTTATTCTCTAGGGTGTTAGAAGAAAAAATGTATAATGTTTGGGGGTTCTAAGTCATTTTTTGCAAACAAATATGTTTTTAACTTGTAAACGACAAATCTCAAAAAGAGAGTGGTTAAACAATATTTTCTCTAATGTGTAACAGATGAGACTGTGTGGAAAGGGTTGAGAAATTGCGTCAATCCTAATAATTGCATGGGCCTGAGAAACTCCAGTACCCTATAGGCGACGATTTAAATGCCTTTACAGCTCATTAATTTAGAGTTATTCCGGTTGTGAGTTTGCTTACATACCGTCACTGTCACTGCCGTAATAGTCGTATTTTGCCCGGAGTGGGGCTTTAATGAAAACTGCATATTTAAAAAGACTGAAAACACCTTTGGAAATGACATTAATATGTTCCAGCTTATATGAGATTTCAGTTCTCGGCTTTAGATCTACTTTAATTTCAATGTGTGGTGAATTACGCGGTTACCATCGAGAGGTTACAGTCCTCATTAACAGAAGATTAAAATTGCCTATGTATTTTTTACATAGGCAATTTTAATTTACTTTAAAATACTGCTAGTTCATCTCCGAGCTGCGGCTTTCTTCTCTGACATGTTTTACAACACCTGTGCCAGCCTAGATGCCACTAAAAAAAGCCGAGATTTTGTGAACAAAATAATAGTATGTCATCCATTTTCTTTTTCTCCTATTAATTAGTCAAGCACCGCAGAGCATTGATAATAGCGCACACCTCCCTGTAACAAGGGAAACAATAACACAGTGACAACCTTTCATGATTATCCCTCTTATTTTGATGTATTATGCATGCAGTGTTCCTGTTTTAGCTGTTAAGTGGTGCTCTGACAGGAAAGATGAAAGAATTGCTGTTATCCACTTGACCCAGAAGCAGAATCACAAAGTGCATTCAGAGTCCTTGATTTTTTTTTTTTTTTTCCTTCCCTGTTTATGACACGGAGGAGATAGTACACATCCCATTAATCTGGGGCTACATTAAGTGGAGCAATTAATCTAATTATATAAGACACGGACTGACTTTTAAAATGCGCAGACATTTATATGGCAGGCTGTAAAGATTAATTGCATTTGACCAATATTGTGATGATTCAGATTTGCAGCCATCAATTCATCTTGTCAACATATTACAGCTCTCAAATTTTATTTTCGCATAAATATTCGTCAGGCTTACCAATAATATTCATGAGGAAATCGCTTATGTACACAGTGTAAATTAATTTTTAAGGGCAAGTGTCTTAAAGACGATCGTGGGTTTCATCGCTGTGCTGGCAATTATGTAAAAAGGTCTTATTCCGTAGTGTAGTTTAGTGTGGGTGGGTAAGCTCATAGAGAGATAATAGAAGCTGCAATATACCTTCCAATTTTCTGAGCTGAAAAAAAATGGGTAAAGTCTTAACATACCGCACATCATACTCACCAAACTAGCCGAACAGTCACATGTGTAATGGTCCGTAAAGGTCGTCCTGTTTACGTACATTTAGATGCGTAATCATCTGTAAAAGGTTCACATCTGTAAAATTCATCTTCTGTTCCTCCAGCTCCGTTTTCAACCCCATGCTTTTACATGCGTTTGAATGTAAACTATAAATAAATACTGGTATATGTAAATTAGAAATACAGTGTAGTGCAACACAAATGAAATTTGCAATTACTACCAAGGCTGTACCACCAAACAATATCATAAATATACTCAAACAATATAAAACCAATCAATAATTTAGTGCATAAAGTGTCCATTTAAACAATAATAACAAACTTCTTGTTGATAAACACCATGAAAATGCCCAAAAAAGGTATGTGTTCCACCCCTCATGAGGAAGCCCACACTCCTGGATGTAATGCGTATAGGGGCGGAGCTTGGAACCTGACATCATCTCGTGGCCATCTTGGATAGTGACTGTAAGCTGATACATGTTTTTTCAGCTAAAGCTGCTTAAAGTGGTTGTAAACGGCGGCTGGTAAAAAAAATTTAAAAAACACCTGTAAGGCAATTGTATAATGTGTTAGTATGCATTGCATACTAGCACATTATGGAATACTTACCTTAGAACAATGCCCTCCCGTGGCACACTACCATTGCTGAGAGGGCTGACATCTTTCTTCCGGGTTTGTGCGCTCCGGCTGTGTGACTGGCCAGAGCAGCGATGACGTCACAGCCCGTGGTTCCGGCATGAAGATCTGAAGTTCCAGCAAGGTATGCCGGACCTTAGGAGCACATGCGCCGGTGATGTCCCTGGCTGAATGCAGGGCGAATATCTCCTAAACGGTGCACGTTTAGGAGATATTTATTTTACCTACAGCCTAAGCCTTATTATAGGTAGGTAGGTAAAAATCCCAAAGTGGGCTTTACTACTGCTTTAAGTGCTTTTTAGTGTAAGTACATTACTTTTTATTCTGCGCATTAAATATTTCAAATGGAGAACCCTAGGTCTGGTGTGTTCTTTTCCCATTTCTACATGCAAATCTTTGAGTTCTGAGGCCAGCATGATGGCAAAAGACAGTGGTTCTCAACCTCGGTCCTCAAGTACCCCCACAGGCCATGTTTTTAGGTTTTCCTTTATCTTGCACAGGTGCTTTATGTCAGAGTCAATGGCTTGGTATTTTGGACAGTTATTTTATATAAGAGAAATTCCCAAAACATGGCCTGTTGGGGGTACTTGAAGACCGAGGTTGAGAAGCACTGGAATAGGAGACATATAGGAGCGCTATACCTACATCCTTATTTCCCTTAAATAGATCAACAGCTTGTTATAACCTTACTGGTGATGCAGGGGTCATAACTGTGAGGTGAGCGGCTAGTAAGCACGGGTGTTGGGCGGCACTGGCATTTTTTGATCTTTCAACACGGTGGTGGAATACATACCTATTTTGAACATTTTCATGGTGTTAATCCACACATTATTTTTATAGAGCACAATCACAGGGGGCCATTACATTAAAAAACAGAGAAGATTATGTAAATATACATTGGTGGGTTAACAACCACTTTAACAACAAGATGCCAGTTAACAAAGTTAAGTATCTTTTTGATTATATAAATTGCATTGGGAAGTCCTATAAACCTATAGCCAAAAAACATTAGTATGTGACTTTTTTGTAAACAATTCCATTGTGCCGGTATCCAAAAATCTAAAGTTGTAAAATTGAAAAGGGCAAAAGACAAATTTATGGGCATCATCACAGGTTCAAATTTCCCTGGAAATTAATAAAAATTTGTGGATAAATTAAAGTAGAACTCAACTCGGGCAACCATACCATTCAAACAGTATTAGACAAGTCAGTTGAAAATGACATAGCACTTCCAGGAGGCATGCTGCAACTGCTCTTTGCCCAGGCCCAATTTATTATGTATTGTACAATGTCGGTGTGAAATAACACTTTCTGTTCCTAGACCACATAAGTGGCCATACACCTGTCCGATTTAGAGCTTTCCATCATCAAGGGAGCATTGTTAAATATGTCTGTGTAACAATAATGTTAGACTATAATAACTATGCTATTTCAGGGAGGGCACAACACCATATAAATTGATATATTTATATTAAATAAAGTATTTGTAACTGCTATAAATTAAAAAAAACCCACGTCAAGACATATAAAGAAATCAAATATCAGTCATATACAGAAAAAATAAAAAATGTAGGTCAGCATCAAGAACTTGACTGTGCTTTGCTGGCTAGCAGTAAAATCTCAGTCTTTGCTCCACAGGTCTTGTTTTCATATATCTCACTCTCTCTGGTGGCTTTTTTATTTTTCCAGCTCCCTTTGTCTTCTGGCCTTCTCCTTTTATTTCAGTTTGCAGAACATACTAGAAACTTAACTTGTTTGGCAGTTTGTCACTATTGAAGACAGATCAGGGTCTTGCGAATTCTCTATTAGGCAGCAAACAATCAGTTCATTGTCTCTTAATAGGACAAATAAGGCTGTAAAAAGCCTAAGACTCTTTATACCCTGAACAAACTAGCTTGTCAATAAAGTAAATGACAATCTTTTTTCATCTGCCTGCTGTTTAGCTTTAAATAATGTTATGGACAAATTACCGGTAGCTGATTTTTATTTTTTTTTGCCTTTCAAATATTAAATTCATGCAGCATTAATGTAAATTTCCTCATCTTTTGAGATAAAACGCACTTTAACAAAATCAGGTTACTTGTATAAAGAAAAAAAAGGAGATCGCCCAGGGGACTTTATATGAGGTGAGTATGGTTAGCCAATAAACATACCAAGAATAGATACAATCTCATTTTTATTGCAAACTGTCATACGTTGTAAACAGTAAAATTGCCAAGCTGATGTGGTAAAGCATACAATAGGGGAAATAACATTCCACTTATAAGTATATGATGATACAAGTGCAAATACAAGCATCAATAATACCCTACGCGTTTCACGAGACAAGGCTCGTTTTTTTATGGGTGGATGCATGTATGATATATCTGCAATGAAGATAAAAAAGAAAATATGTACAGTATTGGTATTGTGGTAAATGGTCAGAGAGGGCTCAAATTTTCGACCTCATGCTCACTAATAAGCTTGGGCCAAATCACAGATTCCCAGGCAGCGACAGCAATGAACATCCAGATCGGGAGCAGCCAGAGGACAGGCGTGGCATGGGTGGTCTTAACATGTCCATAGGAGATGTCAACTAAAATATATATATATATATATATATATATATATATATATATACAGTATTTTCCGGCATATAAGACGACCTTTTACATGTAAAAAAAAATGGCCAAAAAGCAGGGGTCGTCTTAAAGGCCGGGTCAGCCCCTCGGATGCCTGCTGGGTGTTCGGTAATACTGTATGTAGCTTCGGCTACATACAGTATATATCGCTGAGCCAATCCCGGTGATCGATGTATTCAAATGAATACAGAGCCTGCTCGGATTGGAGTAACAACCTCAGTAGCCTGCTCGAATTGGCTTCGAGAGTCAGAGAGGCGCGGGCTGATGATGTTACAGCCTCTGCCAATCCAAGCAGGCTTTGTATTCATTAATAGAATACATCGCTCGCCGTGATTGGCTCCAGCAAAAGCAGGAAGAAGGAAGAAATACGAAGCCTCGGAAGCCGGGTCGTCTTATATGGTAAGTGCAGGACAAAAACGCTTTTAAAACTGTAAGATTAGGGGGTCGTCTTATATGCCGGGTCGCCTTATACACCGGCAAATACGGTATATATGTCAGAAAGACATTGCAGTAGCAAAATAAGCTTGATGCATTATAAATGGTACAAATGTAAATATACATTTAAATAAACCAGCATGGTTAGGAGCTGGTGAGGACTTGGAGACTGAGGGATAATAAAAAGTAGATATATAAAAAAGTTGTATAACCATAATCACCTCATATAAAGTCCCCTGGGCGATCTCCTTGTTTTTCTGTATTATTGGGATGGAGGTGATCTATGGCTGACACCAGACCTTTTTTTTTTTTTCTTACTGAATCGGGGTGGAAGACACCCATCAAGCCCAACCAGGTCTGCTGCCACCATCAGCCATTGCTCATAACTAATGTTTCCTATATATATATATATATATGTTATATCCATATTGTTTGTATTGAGTTTTTTTAGAATGGTCCAGTCTCCTTGTGCTTTTCCCTGTCGGTGGTGGCGCCCATCATCCTGCTTGGGAGCTGCAATGTGTAAAAGGGAGATTCTTCTGATCTCCTGCTGTCCCCTCCTGTCTGTTTGGAAGGGTGGGGCCACCTATACATCGGCACCATGTTCGACCACACACACCGGTTGATGCTTGCCCTTGGTGTCATCAGGTCTGGGCTGGTCAGGTCATCTCGGGTGGCTGGGACTGCATGTAATGTGCACCCCGATTGGCGGCGAGCTCTTCCCGCGCTCGTGTGCCTCACCACCCATACATGGCATTGGGGGCGGAGCATCTGGGCCCTTCCGGGGGTATAAGCTGGAGGCTCGGCGTGGCTGGGATCTTTCATTCACGCTTCCGCATTCACATGCAGCAGTTGCATTTCCTTGAGGGGGAGCACATATTCACTCATTCCTTCACATTATTCAGGTAACTTTTAAATTGTTTTATCACAATGCATACTTCTGTATGGTTTTTCCACTTGTCCTTTCACATCCATTCCTATATTATTTATTTCATTTTGATTTAATTTCACTTCCTATATAATATATACAACTTTTTTATACCGTATATATTTTCTTAATTATCCCTCAGTCTTCAAGTCCTCACCAGCTCCTAAACATGCTGGTTTATTTACATTTATATTTACATTGATACCATTTACACTGCATTAAGATTATATTGCTACTGCAATGTCTTTCTGATATATATATATTCACACATCTATATTTTAGTTGACATCTCCTATGGACATGTTCAGACCAGTGGTCACACACTTGAGACCATTTACCACAACACTACTACTGTACATATTTTCTTTTTTATCTTCATTGCAGATATATCATACATGCATCCACCCCTGAAGAAGTGAGCCTTGTCTCACGAAACACATAGGGTATTATTGATGCTTGTATTTGCATTTCTATTATCATATAACTGTATGTGGAATGTCATTTCCCCTATTGTATGCTTTACCACATTGGCTTGGCAATTTTACTGTTTACAACATATGACAGTTAGCAATAAAAATGTAATTGTATTTATTCTTGGTATGTTTATTGGCTAACCATACTCACCTCATATAAAGTCCCCTGGGCGATCTCCTTCTTTTTCTGTATAATTGGGATGGAGGTGATCTATGGGTGACACCAGACCTTTTTTATTTTTATTTTTCTTACTTGTATAGAGTCAGGATAAGTAATTTTCGCTACCAATAATCTATTTCACGGTAATGATGCATGGTTTGATTTCCATTTGGACAAAATAAGCAATTACAAGAAACAATTAAAGTGGATTTCATTACTAAAATCTTAAATTAGCTTTCAACGTGTTAATATAATATTATTTTCAATCTTTTATTAATATAATGCCTGGGAATTATGCCATAAAGGTCCATGTTTCAGGTACCTCCTGTAATGGGGTGACAACTTTCTCCCAGTTGTGCTCTTGCATTGTCATTGTCATGTGCGCCCCTATTTGAGACTACATGCAGCCAAGCCAACACACCTTGCGCAGGCCTTGGTCAACTGTTGTCAACTTCAGGAGGCTGAAAAAGACTGCAGGAGATCAGCAGCACTAAGTTACAATAAGAGTATGAAAAAAAAAGATGAAAAGGTTTTATATTTATATATATATATATATATATATATATATATATATATATATATATATTTATGGTCTAGAGCCCTACGGACGACAAGAGTAACGATGACACATAGGAACAACACAAAACTCACCAACATGAAATAGACCTGAAAGTGTGCCTTGGTCTACCGTATGGTACACCAAAATAAGGGGGCATACCCTAGATAAGGAATGATAAGAAGTAGTTATGGAATAATGTGGAATGAGTATTCAGTCTGGGGTGAGAATACTTGGAAGAGGCTTTTAAAAGGGGAGGGTGGGTGGGTATCTCGCACAGGAAACCGACAAAGACCGGCGGCCTTTGGGCTGCTTAAATACCCTCCGGGCTCCTCCCATAACTTCAGGCCGGTACCCGGCCTTCCAATTTATGGTCTAGAGCCCTATGGACGACATGAGTAACGATGACACATAGGAACAACACAAAACTCACCAACATGAAATAGACCTGAAAGTGTGCCTTGGTCTACCGTATGGTACACCAAAATAAGGGGGCAAAAACCTTCAGGTAGGGGATAATTATTTATTAAAGGTAATGTCACTGAGTAAGTTGGGCAAAGGCCTGAGCCATCTCCAACTGTGGGTTAGGTATGTAGCGAGAGAAGCAGGCCGACTTCCACCGACCTAGTTTCTTGATCACATGGTCCGGAACCCCCTGTCTTGAGGCCGTCGTGGCCGCCCCGATCCGGAATGAATGCCCGGAGTACTGGCTGGGGTCCAATTGAAGATTGCCGAGAAGGACCCGGACATGTTCCACGAACTGCGATGAGTTGAGGGGTTTTACTGGAAAGGGTAAAATCGGACTGGACCCTGGGCGGTCGGATAGCAGTGCCGTCAAACGGTTTAACACGGCAACTGGGCACCAGTTGTTGTGGGTCCTGTACAGGTGAATATCTACTCCACAACCTCGCTGCTGAGTTTTAGACGTCGCCAAGTGAAGGACGTAGTGATCCTGGTGGCGGCAGAGATTACTTCTATGCAAGACTGGACCAGCTGGGTGGCTGCGAGTGAACTCGCTGGGCCGTAGAAACCCATAAAACGCCATGTGTATCGCAGCCTGCAGGACGGTGCTGAGGAGGAGACCGTAAGGGGACCTATCCAGGATGTCAGACATCCCCTTAAAGATCTCCCCAGTGATAGGCAGCCGCTTCGGGCTGACTGGCGGCTGGTGCTTCTGAATCCCACGCAGTAGAGCCCTTACTGCGTGGCAGGAGAACACCGAAGGCCTCGCGGGGTCTTGAAGTGACAAGTAGTGCTGCACCCCGGCCACGTACTGGCGTATCGTGCTGTGTGACAGCGCTAGGTGAGAATGGCAATAAGCGATAAACGCCAGAACCTGCTTGATGCTGGAAGATTCACGAGGGCGATGGGGCAGGAACTTGTTAAACGCCCTCCAGGCCGTCCGGTAGGCCCGACGGGTGTTGCGGGCGAGCGAAGCGTTGATGATGTTAGTAGCTGAGTGTAGATGTGGGGCTAGTCCAAGGTCAGTTGTGACCAATCCGGGATAGTGGCTGAAAGATGGTAGGCTCCTGGCATCTGTTCAAAGAAAGAAATAAAGTTAAAGCGGGAGAGGGCGTCCGCTGCTGAGTTGAACTTCCCTGGAATGAATGAGCAGTAAACATTGAACTGATGTTGTAGGGATAGCTGGACCAGTCTGCGGAGGAAGGACATGACGGGCCTGGATTTAGACCTGCCCTTGCTGATGATCTCGGCTGTGGCTTGATTGTCTGTCGTAAAAGCCACAGTCGGTCCAGACCAATGGTGACCCCATAGGTGAGCGGCTGCTACGATGGGGAACAGCTCAAAGAGGGCTGACGTGGTAGTGAAGCCCGGTGTGGCTAGTGCCTGAGGAGGCCAAGGGGCGGCGAACCACAAATGGCCAAAAATGGCGGCGCATCCTGTGGATGCCGCTGCATCGGTCACCACCTGGGGTGACAGCGTGGACACTACTGGGATGAACAGGGACACACCGTTCCAATTACTAAGAAAGTGTTCCCACATGGCCAGATCTGCCCTGGCTGCTGAATCCAGCCTGATGACCTGGTCTGGGTCCTGAGTGTAGGACAGGAAGACCAGCAACTGGGACACGAAGGAGCGGCCCTGGGGGATGATCCTCATAGCAAAACTCAACATCCCGAGGAGAGACTGAAGTTGCTTCTGAGTACATCCCCCCACCCGGGTGAACTCTCGCAGAACCGTCCTGATACGGTCCAACTTATCAGCGGGAAGGCTGGCCTGCATGGCAAGTGTGTCAAGGTCGATGCCCAAGAACGTGATCTTGTGCGCCGGGCCGTCAACCTTGTGTTCCGCTATGGGGACGTTCAGATTGTCGAAAACCGTCCTCAACTTTCCAAGGTCCCCTGGGGGAGCCCCGGGTGGTTCTATCAGAAGGAAGTCATCCAAATAATGGATGACCTCGTGGCACTGTGCCACGTGGAGAAGGATCCACGCCAGGGTCTCTGCGAACTTGTCAAATAACCAAGGACTACTCTTAGACCCGAAGGTCAATTTGGTCGCGAAATAATATCGCTCCCTCCACTTGATGCCGTGCCAGCACCACAGGGAAGGATGTATGGGCAGCAGCTTGAAGGCGTCGGATATGTCCGCCTTCGAGAGCCAAGCCCCCTCCCCAGTCCTGAGAATGGCCTGGATAGCCATGTCTACCGAAGCGTACTTCAGTGAGAACTCCTCGGAGGGGATGAGCGAGTTGAGACTGGGAACGACGGAAGAATGAGGCGCTGACAGATCATACACCAGACGTTTTTTATTTGAAAATTTTCCCTGTACAAGCCCGATAGGGCTAACCCTCCAGATACTGAAGGGAGACTGACTGAACGGGCCTATCATAAAGTCCCGATCCAACTCCGTCTGCAGAAGGACGTCAATAGCTGGCTCATCTGTTGCTGCTGAGCGCAGGTTCGGACATTCGTGGGTGGAGTGGGGCAGGGTGATGAGCCCGGTATGAAACCCATCGGTGAAACCTCGGATGAGGTAGCTGGCGAGTGACGGAGTAGGGTGTGAGGTCAAGTAAACATCGAGCCAAAGGACATTGACCCGGCTTAGTCACGGTTTCTTCTGCTTGACCTCACACAGGACCCTGGGGTGCGCCCTCTGGCATAGGGTGCAAACGTGCAAGAGCCGGCACTGGCTGAAAGGAGCCGTAGTTGAAGTTGTTGCAAATGGCGGCTCCCCCAACCATCCGCACCGGACGTCCCAATTTGTCCACCTTCTGCCCTTGCCCACCGTATTTGTGGCCCAGGTCTACGATCAAATGGAGGTAGAGGTCCAGTTCCTCCCGCCTGCCGGGGGAGGCTGAGCACAGCACGTCCCTGAACATGCCGAAAGCGAGCGTGAACTCGGGCACCGTGAGCTTTCTGTTGAGCCTCGGATCCTTTGCTTTCAAAACCACCGAGACGTCCCCCCAGGTGTAGGCCTTGTTCTCGGCCAAGTCATGGACCGAGATCATGAGGGAGGCCAGGTTAACGTCTCTGCCCTCTAAAATGTCCTTCCTTACGCTGGGTGGCACCAGGTGGGAAGGGTGAACGGTAGTCGTGGCAAGCTCATTACCTGTGGCCGGTGCACTGATGGCTGGGACCACCGCAGGGTCCGGAACCGTGGCAGCCGGACTGGCCTCCAGACGTGACACCCTGTCCTGGACCTCAATGATCGAGGAAGACAAGGAAGACACGAGGGTGTGTAGCTGAGCGACGGCGGCTGAAATAGATTCCAGAGACGCCTGCTGGCTGCTGGAGCCTGCTGCGGCCGGTGGTGGGAAGAGGAGCCTGAATAGCTCCGCCTTCCTGGCCGCGGACGAGAAGGGTATCCCTCTGCGCCTCAGCTCGGCGGACAGCCTGGGAATTGTCCATGCCCTAAGAGACTGGACACTAACAGCCTCGGAGGCTGACGCCGGAGATAGTGGGGTGGTGAGGTCATCGCTGCCGACTGATGACATGGCGGCTGCCAAGACCCGTTACTTAGTTGACTGGTCACGTGTCTGCAGGCTGGGCCTATAAAGAGGTGACAAGAAATGAGTTTGGACGTGTCACCTACGGTATACGTACCTGCCATGAGAAAGCAGGAGCACTCCCCCCCCCAACCCCCCCAAGCCCCTGCGTTTTTTTTTTTTTTTTTACCTGCTGGAACCCTGATCAAGCTGGTGCAGGTGGACCTACTGAATCCGACTGACCTGAGAGAGTGTGAGAGAAAGTACCTATTTAAGAGCCTGAACTGCTGCCGTCCAGAGCGACGGAACCCAACGTAGATGATAACAACAGGCGATAGTGACTTAAGTCGACTGCCGAGACAGCTGTGGAATCAAATGACAGACAACAACACGAATGACTGACACGACATGTTGCCTTAACTGAAATGAACTTCCCGTGACAGGGCCCGGCCCGGTTGTACCGTATGGGGGTGACTGTGAGCCGGACTCTGGACCATGTACAGAAATGAGGCAACCGTGAAATGAGGCCAACTGCCTGGGTACGCTGGGGCCGAACTGTGACATCCAGCTGCCACCGGGTCCGACTCCAAGTGCTGTAGTATGCATTTGGAACGCAAGCACTCGTGTGCCAGCGACCTCGATCGTCATGCCACTGTCTAGTGACTGAACCCCTTTCTCTCTTTTTTTTTTTTTTTTTTAGAAATGCGGCCGGCCTAGGGCACGCCGGCGCGAATTCGTACAGGGAGGGACCAATTAACGCCGGGGCGTGGTAAGGTGACATAGAAATGATATACCATGACAAGGACAAGAATCAAAGTCTCTCTTTTTTTTTTGCGATTCCGTCCCTGGCGCATGTATTGAAATGAGGCCGGCCTAGGGCACGCCGACACAAATTAGTGCGGGAAGTGACTGCATTCATGCCGGGCGTGGTAAAGTGACAGAAATTACATACCATGACAGGGGCAAGAATCAAGAATGTACGCAACCTGTGATGCGATTCCGCCCTTGGCGCATGTATCGAAATGAGGCCGGGTAGTCGTGCGTCTGGATCGCCCCGATCGGAGCATCTATGGATGCGACCGGACCTACCCAGAGGTATGGTGACCGAAATGAAACCATGACAAAGACTAGATTACAATAAACCGAGCAATTTGTAACCGAATCTAATCTCTGGAGCATGTGTCGAAATGAGGCCGAGCGGCTAGGCGAATCAGTGCGAATCGATGCATCCCGGATGCGACCGGATTCAGACCGATACGTGGCCAATGACCGATATCATGCCAAAGACTGGACTCGAGCCCGCATCCATACGAGCGGTGGGCCAATCTCTGAAACATGTATGGTAATACGGCCGTAACCTGGGTACCCCGAGACAAATCCGTGCCTGAGTGCGACATGACTTGAATCTGAGTGCGGCCAGGATCGAAATGATGGCATGAACGCCCTGTTTAACTGATGCGAAATGACTTAGCATGACCGAATGGCCTGATACGTTAGCCATGTTTGAAATGACGAAATGATTGCCATGCTAATACGTGAAATGTTTCGACACGGTCGAAGTGATTCGTACAATTAACATGCCAACAGCGATTCGGAATGCAAATAGCGATTCGGCACGCTTGCTGGCATAACCGATTTGAATAATATGACAGGACATGAACCAGACCAGACTCTTTGTACGGAACTGCGACTCGGCGACACGAGTGCGACACGAAGGGACAACACGACTTACGAACACGGAACGCGGGACTGCAACAAAAGGAGGCGGACAGACGAAACGGAGCTCACGAACCGGCACCAACAGCGCTTGTCTCGAACGAGTCGGTCCTAGATGTCTGACGTATCAGATATCTCGCACAGGAAACCGACAAAGACCGGCGGCCTTTGGGCTGCTTAAATACCCTCCGGGCTCCTCCCATAACTTCAGGCCGGTACCCGGCCTTCCAATATATCATAGATGTGCACAGCCTATTGCATTAAGGTGTGCACCCCAAAGCTCAAACACATGGTACCGATCACTCACTGTGTTCATTTAGAAAGGAAAGGGGCTGGTCAATTATTCCACAGCAGCCGGTGAGAGAGAAGAGGATGGAAGCTGGCAGCGCTGCCGGGGGGGGTGCAGGGCAGTAGGGGGAATCTTCACTGCATGGGATGATTAGGGTATGCCCAGGCACACCTGGCACACCTATGATATATATATATATATATATATATCCTGCCGCCTCCACCTCCGCCAAAATACGCCCCTTTCTAACCAATGACACAACAAAGCTCTTAATTCACTCGCTCGTCATCTCTCGCCTCGACTACTGCAACTTCCTTCTCATTGGCTTACCTCTACATAGTCTATCACCTCTGCAATCCATCATGAATGCTGCTGCCAGACTCATCCACCTTACCAATCACTCTGTGTCTGCCACTCCTCTCTGTCAATCCCTCCACTGGCTTCCACTCGGCCAAAGAATTAAATTCAAAATACTAACAACTACGTACAAAGCCATCCACAATTTCGCCCCCAGCTACATCACTAGCCTAGTCTCTAAATACCAACCTACTCGTTCTCTTCGTTCCTCTCAAGACCTCCTGCTCTCTAGCTCCCTCATCACCTCCTCCCATGCTCGCCTCCAGGACTTTTCCAGAGCCTCTCCAATCCTATGGAATGCCCTACCCCAATCTGTCCGCCTATCTCCTACTTTATTAGCTTTTAGACGATCCCTGAAAACCCTTCTCTTCAGAGAAGCATATCCTACCCACACCTAACAACAACAACAACAACCGTATTTTCATTTTCTCCATCAGCTCATCCCCCCACAGTATTACCTTTTGTTTCAATTGACCCTCCCTTCTAGATATTGCTTATTTTGTCCAAATGGAAATCAAACCATGCATCATTACCATGAAATAGATTATTGGTAGCGAAAATTACTTATCCTGACTCTATACAAGTAAGAAAAATAAAAATAAAAAAGGTCTGGTGTCACCCATAGATCACCTCCATCCCAATTATACAGAAAAAGAAGGAGATCGCCCAGGGGACTTTATATGAGGTGAGTATGGTTAGCCAATAAACATACCAAGAATAAATACAATTACATTTTTATTGCTAACTGTCATATGTTGTAAACAGTAAAATTGCCAAGCCAATGTGGTAAAGCATACAATAGGGGAAATGACATTCCACATACAGTTATATGATAATAGAAATGCAAATACAAGCATCAATAATACCCTATGCGTTTCGTGAGACAAGGCTCACTTCTTCAGGGGTGGATGCATGTATGATATATCTGCAATGAAGATAAAAAAGAAAATATGTACAGTAGTAGTGTTGTGGTAAATGGTCTCAAGTGTGTGACCACTGGTCTGAACATGTCCATAGGAGATGTCAACTAAAATATAGATGTGTGAATATATATATATCAGAAAGACATTGCAGTAGCAATATAAGCTTAATGCAGTGTAAATGGTATAAATGTAAATATAAATGTAAATAAACCAGCATGTTTAGGAGCTGGTGAGGACTTGAAGACTGAGGGATAATTAAGAAAATATATACGGTATAAAAAAGTTGTATATATTATATAGGAAGTGAAATTAAATCAAAATGAAATAAATAATATAGGAATGGATGTGAAAGGACAAGTGGAAAAACCATACAGAAGTATGCATTGTGATAAAACAATTTAAAAGTTACCTGAATAATGTGAAGGAATGAGTGAATATGTGCTCCCCCTCAAGGAAATGCAACTGCTGCATGTGAATGCGGAAGCGTGAATGAAAGATCCCAGCCACGCCGAGCCTCCAGCTTATACCCCCGGAAGGGCCCAGATGCTCCGCCCCCAATGCCATGTATGGGTGGTGAGGCACACGAGCGCGGGAAGAGCTCGCCGCCAATCGGGGTGCACATTACATGCAGTCCCAGCCACCCGAGATGACCTGACCAGCCCAGACCTGATGACACCAAGGGCAAGCATCAACCGGTGTGTGTGGTCGAACATGGTGCCGATGTATAGGTGGCCCCACCCTTCCAAACAGACAGGAGGGGACGGCAGGAGATCAGAAGAATCTCCCTTTTACACATTGTAGCTCCCAAGCAGGATGATGGGCGCCGCCACCGACAGGGAAAAGCACAAGGAGACTGGACCATTCTAAAAAAACTCAATACAAACAATATGGATATAACATATATATATATATATATATATAGGAAACATTAGTTATGAGCAATGGCTGATGGTGGCAGCAGACCTGGTTGGGCTTGATGGGTGTCTTCCACCCCGATTCAGTAAGAAGAAAAAAAAGGTCTGGTGTCAGCCATAGATCACCTCCATCCCAATAATACAGAAAAACAAGGAGATCGCCCAGGGGACTTTATATGAGGTGATTATGGTTATACAACTTTTTTATATATCTACTTTTTATTATCCCTCAGTCTCCAAGTCCTCACCAGCTCCTAACCATGCTGGTTTATTTAAATGTATATTTACATTTGTACCATTTATAATGCATCAAGCTTATCTTGCTACTGCAATGTCTTTCTGACATATATACCGTATTTGCCGGTGTATAAGGCGACCCGGCATATAAGACGACCCCCTAATCTTACAGTTTTAAAAGCGTTTTTGTCCTGCACTTACCATATAAGACGACCCGGCTTCCAAAGGCTTCATATTTCTTCCTTCTTCCTGCTTTTGCTGGAGCCAATCACGGCGAGCGATGTATTCTATTAATGAATACAAAGCCTGCTTGGATTGGCAGAGGCTGTAACATCATCAGCCCGCGCCTCTCTGACTCTCGAAGCCAATTCGAGCAGGCTACTGAGGTTGTTATTCCAATCCGAGCAGGCTCTGTATTCATTTGAATACCTCGATCACCGGGATTGGCTCAGCGATATATACTGTATGTAGCCGAAGCTACACACAGTATTACCGAACACCCAGCAGGCATCCGAGGGGCTGACCCGGCCTTTAAGACGACCCCTGCTTTTCGGCCAGTTTTTTTACATGTAAAAGGTCGTCTTATATGCCGGAAAATACTGTATGTATATATATATATATACACATCTATATTTTAGTTGACATCTCCTATGGACATGTTAAGACCACCCATGCCACGCCTGTCCTCTGGCTGCTCCCGATCTGGATGTTCATTGCTGTCGCTGCCTGGGAACCTGTGATTTGGCCCAAGCTTATTAGTGAGCATGAGGTCGAAAATTTGAGCCCTCTCTGACCATTTACCACAATACCAATACTGTACATATTTTCTTTTTTATCTTCATTGCAGATATATCATACGTTTTTTTTATGGGTGGATACCCATAAAAAAAACGAGCCTTGTCTCGTGAAACGCGTAGGGTATTATTGATGCTTGTATTTACACTTGTATCATCATATACTTATACGTGGAACGTTATTTCCCCTATTGTATGCTTTACCACATCAGCTTGGCAATTTTACTGTTTACAACGTATGACAGTTTGCAATAAAAATGAGATTGTATCTATTCTTGGTATGTTTATTGGCTAACCATACTCACCTCATATAAAGTCCCCTGGGCGATCTCCTTCTTTTTCTTTATACAAGTAACCTGATTTTGTTAAAGTGCGTTTTATCTCAAAAGATGAGGAAATTTACATTAATGCTGCATGAATTTAATATTTGAAAGGCAAAAAAAAATAAAAAATCAGCTACCGGTAATTTGTCCATAACATTATTTAAAGCTAAACAGCAGGCAGATGAAAAAAGATTTTCATTTACTTTATTGACAAGCTAGTTTGTTCAGGGTATAAAGAGTCTTAGGCTTTTTACAGCCTTATTTGTCCTATTAAGAGACAATGAACTGATTGTTTGCTGCCTAATAGAGAATTCGCAAGACCCTGATCTGTCTTCAATAGTGACAAACTGCCAAACAAGTTAAGTTTCTAGTATGTTCTGCAAACTGAAATAAAAGGAGAAGGCCAGAAGACAAAGGGAGCTGGAAAAATAAAAAAGCCACCAGAGAGAGTGAGATATATGAAAACAAGACCTGTGGAGCAAAGACTGAGATTTTACTGCTAGCCAGCAAAGCACAGTCAAGTTCTTGATGCTGACCTACATTTTTTATTTTTTCTGTATATGACTGATATTTGATTTCTTTATATGTCTTGACGTGTTTTTTTTTCAAATTTATAGCAGTTACAAATACTTTATTTAATATAAATATATCAATTTATGGTGTTGTGCCTTGCCCTCCTTGAAATAGCATAGTTATTATAGTCTAACATTATTGTTACACAGACATATTTAACAATGCTCCTTTTTATGGATGATGGAAAACTCTAAATCGGACAGGTGTATGGCCAGTGATGTGGTCTAGGAACAGGAAGTGTTATTTCACACCGACATTGTACAATACTTAATAAATTGGGCCTGGGCAAAGAGCAGTTGCAGCATGCCTACTGGAAGTGCTATGTCATTTTCAACTGACTTGTCTAATACTGTTTGAATGGTATGGTTGCCCGAGTTGAGTTCTACTTTAATTTATCCACAAATTTTTATTAATTTCCAGGGAAATTTGAACCTGTGATGATGCCCATAAATTTGTCTTTTGCCCTTTTCAATTTTACAACTTTAGATTTTTGGATACCGGCACAATGGAATTGTTTACAAAAAAGTCACATACTAATGTTTTTTGGCTATAGGTTTATAGGACTTCCCAATGCAATTTATATAATCAAAAAGATACTTAACTTTGTTAACTGGCATCTTGTTGTTAAAGTGGTTGTTAACCCACCAATGTATATTTACATAATCTTCTCTGTTTTTTAATGTAATGGCCCCCTGTGATTGTGCTCTATAAAAATAATGTGTGGATTAACACCATGAAAATGTTCAAAATAGGTATGTATTCCACCACCGTGTTGAAAGATCAAAAAATGCCAGTGCCGCCCAACACCCGTGCTTACTAGCCGCTCACCTCACAGTTATGACCCCTGCATCACCAGTAAGGTTATAACAAGCTGTTGATCTATTTAAGGGAAATAAGGATGTAGGTATAGCGCTCCTATATGTCTCCTATTCCAGTGCTTCTCAACCTCGGTCTTCAAGTACCCCCAACAGGCCATGTTTTGGGAATTTCTCTTATATAAAATAACTGTCCAAAATACCAAGCCATTGACTCTGACATAAAGCACCTGTGCAAGATAAAGGAAAACCTAAAAACATGGCCTGTGGGGGTACTTGAGGACCGAGGTTGAGAACCACTGTCTTTTGCCATCATGCTGGCCTCAGAACTCAAAGATTTGCATGTAGAAATGGGAAAAGAATACACCAGACCTAGGGTTCTCCATTTGAAATATTTAATGCGCAGAATAAAAAGTAATGTACTTACACTAAAAAGCACTTAAAGCAGTAGTAAAGCCCACTTTGGGATTTTTACCTACCTACCTATAATAAGGCTTAGGCTGTAGGTAAAATAAATATCTCCTAAATGTGCACCGTTTAGGAGATATTCGCCCTGCATTCAGCCAGGGACATCACCGGCGCATGTGCTCCTAAGGTCCGGCATACCTTGCTGGAACTTCAGATCTTCATGCCGAAACCAGGGGCTGTGACGTCATCGCTGCTCTGGCCAGTCACACAGCCGGAGCGCACAAACCCGGAAGAAAGATGTCAGCCCTCTCAGCAATGGTAGTGTGCCACGGGAGGGCATTGTTCTAAGGTAAGTATTCCATAATGTGCTAGTATGCAATGCATACTAACACATTATACAATTGCCTTACAGGTGTTTTTTAAATTTTTTTTACCAGCCGCCGTTTACAACCACTTTAAGCAGCTTTAGCTGAAAAAACATGTATCAGCTTACAGTCACTATCCAAGATGGCCACGAGATGATGTCAGGTTCCAAGCTCCGCCCCTATACGCATTACATCCAGGAGTGTGGGCTTCCTCATGAGGGGTGGAACACATACCTTTTTTGGGCATTTTCATGGTGTTTATCAACAAGAAGTTTGTTATTATTGTTTAAATGGACACTTTATGCACTAAATTATTGATTGGTTTTATATTGTTTGAGTATATTTATGATATTGTTTGGTGGTACAGCCTTGGTAGTAATTGCAAATTTCATTTGTGTTGCACTACACTGTATTTCTAATTTACATATACCAGTATTTATTTATAGTTTACATTCAAACGCATGTAAAAGCATGGGGTTGAAAACGGAGCTGGAGGAACAGAAGATGAATTTTACAGATGTGAACCTTTTACAGATGATTACGCATCTAAATGTACGTAAACAGGACGACCTTTACGGACCATTACACATGTGACTGTTCGGCTAGTTTGGTGAGTATGATGTGCGGTATGTTAAGACTTTACCCGTTTTTTTTTCAGCTCAGAAAATTGGAAGGTATATGGCAGCTTCTATTATCTCTCTATGAGCTTACCCACCCACACTAAACTACACTACGGAATAAGACCTTTTTACATAATTGCCAGCAGAGCGATGAAACCCACGATCGTCTTTAAGACACTTGCCCTTAAAAATTAATTTACACTGTGTACATAAGCGATTTCCTCATGAATATTATTGGTAAGCCTGACGAATATTTATGTGAAAATAAAATTTGAGAGCTGTAATATGTTGACAAGATGAATTGATGGCTGCAAATCTGAATCATCACAATATTGGTCAAATGCAATTAATCTTTACAGCCTGCCATATAAATGTCTGCGCATTTTAAAAGTCAGTCCGTGTCTTATATAATTAGATTAATTGCTCCACTTAATGTAGCCCCAGATTAATGGGATGTGTACTATCTCCTCCGTGTCATAAACAGGGAAGGAAAAAAAAAAAAAATCAAGGACTCTGAATGCACTTTGTGATTCTGCTTCTGGGTCAAGTGGATAACAGCAATTCTTTCATCTTTCCTGTCAGAGCACCACTTAACAGCTAAAACAGGAACACTGCATGCATAATACATCAAAATAAGAGGGATAATCATGAAAGGTTGTCACTGTGTTATTGTTTCCCTTGTTACAGGGAGGTGTGCGCTATTATCAATGCTCTGCGGTGCTTGACTAATTAATAGGAGAAAAAGAAAATGGATGACATACTATTATTTTGTTCACAAAATCTCGGCTTTTTTTAGTGGCATCTAGGCTGGCACAGGTGTTGTAAAACATGTCAGAGAAGAAAGCCGCAGCTCGGAGATGAACTAGCAGTATTTTAAAGTAAATTAAAATTGCCTATGTAAAAAATACATAGGCAATTTTAATCTTCTGTTAATGAGGACTGTAACCTCTCGATGGTAACCGCGTAATTCACCACACATTGAAATTAAAGTAGATCTAAAGCCGAGAACTGAAATCTCATATAAGCTGGAACATATTAATGTCATTTCCAAAGGTGTTTTCAGTCTTTTTAAATATGCAGTTTTCATTAAAGCCCCACTCCGGGCAAAAATACGACTATTACGGCAGTGACAGTGACGGTATGTAAGCAAACTCACAACCGGAATAACTCTAAATTAATGAGCTGTAAAGGCATTTAAATCGTCGCCTATAGGGTACTGGAGTTTCTCGACATTTCTCAGGCCCATGCAATTATTAGGATTGACGCAATTTCTCAACCCTTTCCACACAGTCTCATCTTTTACATTTTACGCCAAAAAAAATATGTGTGGTTTATACTAATGTAGCGGGGTCGTACCCCTTTTTTTTTTTAACAAAGAACTTTATTTATTTTTGTACAGTACATGTCATAGCATCATATCAAATACAATCGTGTGTATTGGCATCACATCAGGGAGGGCAGATACATAGTGACGAACTTACTTTCAACAAACATTGTCAAGACATTCTCAGTTGATGTTAGCCGATAAGGCATGTTTAGTGGAGAAAGTTGAAGAAGAAAAGGAAAAACTAGTAGCCGGGGGATCAATGGTATAGCATAGTTTGTTTTCAAAATAACCATGTCCGTATTCCCCTATACCTCCCTCCCATTTCAGAGAAACATTATTTCCAATATTAAGGGTCTAAGGCCCCCTAGTGGTCTACAATGAACAAAATAAGAAGATATCTAATCTCTCTCAGTGAGTGTATTGCCCTACTTCCCCTCCCTGCAAGTACTCCCGAGTAGACACTATGGAAGGTCGAGCTGTCTTTCTTGTACCCAAGCCCCCCAAATCTTTTCAAACTTTTGGGGGCAGTTACGCCCCATGTAGGTCAGTTTATACAGGGGTAATGCTGCGTCCACAAGGGCCCGCCACTGGGAGATTGTAGGGATGCTGGGGTCATTCCACTTAAGAAGGATCGCCCTCCTGGCGTAAAAGGCTGCATAGAAAACAAAGTGTTTCCTTGCTTGTGTCGTCTGCAATGTGTCGACTATCCCTAATAACAGGGGTAGTGGGGCGCATGGAACGTGTAGTTTCCCTATTCTGTTGATCTCTGCTGCTACATCTTTCCAGTTGGGGGTCGTACCCCTTTTAGGGGAAGAGACTACATTCCCCATAATTCCCCAGGCTCCCGGGCTGCTTGTTTCCGCCCGAGAGGCTGCTGGGGGAGGTGATAAAAAGGAGGAGGAGAGACCGCCTCTTCCTCTTCTGATGCCGCGTCTGACTGGGACGCCTCTTCTGACTGAGCTGGTGACGCGGAGACTTGTTCCTGAGGGGACACCTGTGCGGACCGGGACTGCTGAGGGCCTGAAGCCTGGGCCTTGCAGCAGACGGAGTGAGACTCTCATCCCTCAGAGTCAGCAGCAGCGGAGCGGAGACTTTTCCCTACAGTCGGTCGGTCGGAGTTGAGGACCGGAACGCAGGGGCTGTGACTGAGGAGACCGGACGCCGCCATTGGAGGGACCGGAGCTGAGGACGGTACCCCAGGATTGGTGAGAGAGCTGAAAGGCTCATCCTGCATTGATACACACATTTTCATGCCTAGTGAACTGCCAAGGCACAATTTACCTCAGAGCAGCAAATGTTACTTTCTGTGGATTACAAGTATACCATTTAAAGCTACATGTGCACCACCTCTACAGATCTATTGCCGGTGAAGAATACTGTACTTATTCAAGGACTGAGCTCTATTGCTAGGGATCAGGCCTGGTCCGTTAGGTAGGCGCAGATAGATTTATTGCACCTCAGGGGTGCATAGCAGACGGTCGCTACACTTGGCGCTCCGTTCCCCATTGCTAGTTTGATACATATATGTGTACATGTTAAAGTGCATATTGCAGGGACCTGCTAAAGTATTGTAAGTCATATGTTTAAATGCATGTTACTATTTCTTTTCCTTACTGCCAAAGTAAAGCCAGTTATTCTTATCTCAGCAGTCTGCTTGTGAGTTCATACCCATTACACTTAGAGTATAAGTGATATTTATATGTGCATAGATACATACCCCTTTACTAACTGTGCCAGAGCGGGTAGAGCAAATTGCCGGGGGTTGGTGGAGCTGTACTCAGGGACCCAAAACAAACCAGCGGCCCTCTTAACTGGGGGTATCGCTACACGTGGGGGCTCGTAATCCGGGATCCTGAGTCAGCGGGAAAAGCCGCCAGAAGGTACCGGCATGGACCCGATAGAAGTGGGACGGTGGTCCGCAACATGGGCCACTGATCCAGCCGCAGCAGCAGTCATTGAACTGCCAGGGATATGGCAGAGAGAGACAGTCAAGCAGCTCATAATGTCCCTATCCCCATGCCACAAGTCATGGATAATGGACATGAGAAATGATGCTGGGTATACATACGCCTTAATAGAATGGAAGGAAGAGACTCCAGAGCAGTTCAGGAGCCAAAGCATACGGGCCCCGGATGGTCAGACCTATCAATTGCTGCATACGCTGCCGCGTAAGGGAGACTATTCTCCTGTGAAAACTATGCTATCCCCAAAGCAGGAAGAGCAGAAGGGCGCGGAAAGCCCCGCACCCGCACAACCTACTTTTAGCGCAGAACTGTGTGCTGTCCTAGGGGAGATTGTGACTCAGTGCAGAAGAGACCCCGGGGACTACCCAATGTCGCGATACAGGAAACTCCGGATGTTTTCTGGGAGGACACCTGTACCCTCGGGAGAGGAGAGATTTGAAGAGTGGTTAGATGGTGCCACGCAGGCCCTAGAAGAATGGGAGGTCCCAGAAAGTAGGAAGAAGCAAAGGATTGTTGAGAGCCTAAAAGGACCTGCCTTAGAGGCCATACGCAATCTGAAGACAAGCAAAAAGGATTGCACTGCCCAGGACTACATAGACATCCTGGAAAGTGTGTTTGGTGGGACAGAAAAAGTCACAGAACTTACCTATCAACTGGAACATTGTTACCAGAAGACAGGGGAGAAGCTGTCGGAGTATATGGGACGCATAGACAAGATCCTGCATAGGATTATCCTGAAGAAGGGGATGGATCCGGGGAAGGTAGATGAAGCCCGTGCCCAGCAGGTAGTGAGGGGAGCCCAACCCCTGGACCCTGTCGCACTAGTACTACGTACCCGGCAGGATGGGAAGAGCCTGGACTACCCCGATCTCATTCGAATGGTCAGAGAAGAAGAGGCCATGTTGGAAGAGAAGCGGGAAAAGCAAGTGATGGGGTCTACAAAACTTCCAGTGGCCACGGTCAGGTCAGCCTTAACCCCTGAAAGAGAGACAGAGGTAGATGCCCTGAAGTTGCAGATGTCTCAGATGATGGAGATACTGACATCTCTAGTGGCAAAAGAGACGCCCAGTCCCAAGAAAGAGCCAAGCAGGAGGGAATTGTTTCCAACTGTTTCAGCACCAGCATCCCCACCTGACTACGGAGAGATGATCTGTTTTAACTGCGGGGGAGTGGGCCATATTGCAGCTGTATGTGCCAGTCCCAAGAAGAAGAAAACAGATAGCCGCCAGCCGGCGGGAAACGCCAAAGGGCCCCGGTGAAGGAGTCAACCGGGTGCCCATCACTTTCAGTGAGCTCCAAGAAGAATAACGGAAAGAGAAGAGGAGATCAGACCCCTCGGAAGGAACCCAGGGATCCTCAACCAAGGTACACTCCAGAGAAAGGGGGCAAGACCCCTCCGAAGAAACACAGCACCCCCAAGCGTGAACCCTTCAAAATGAGAGGTAACAATGTCCCTCAACGGGTTCACACTCCCACTAAGAGGGAGAAAATGAATGCATACCAGGCTCAAGAAAGGAGCAAGTGCAGATCAAGTGAGAAAGAAAAGAGTCCAAAGAAGAGGACAGCATCAACTCGGCCTTACCCAGAAGAGCTAGTTGGTCCATCCCCTACTGTACCTATCCAGGTGGAAGGAGTGTACACGAAGGCCCTCCTAGACACTGGAGCACAAGTGACCCTATTGTATAGGGACTTCTATGACAGATACCTGAGTCATCTGCCAATACAGAAGATAGAAGAGTTGGAGATAAGGGGATTGGGAACTCAGAGTTTCCCCTATGATGGATACCTACCCATACGGTTGACCTTTGACCCATCCGTAGCTGGGAAGACTGAAGTGTTTGACACCTTAGCAGTGGTGTGTCCCCGCCCACCAGGAACCAGCAAGACTTCCCTGATCATAGGGACGAACACGGACCTAGTCAGAAGGCTTCTGACCCCCCTGGTGAAAAAAGAGAATCTTTCAGCCCCCAAGATCCATCCCATGCTGAAGGCAGCCTACCAGCGGTTGGTCCTAGAGCAGAAGACCCCAAGTGAGGGGATAGGAAGGGTATGGAGGCTTGGAAAAGAAGGAGCAGTGTTACAGCCTGGAGAGGTGACCTGCATGAGAGCCACGGTGAAACTTACTTGGGAGCAGCCTGGCCCCTTTGTAATGTTGGAACCCGACCCAATGGAGGGTCACTCAGGTCTGGAAGTGATACCAGAAGTGATCTCCTTGAAGGACCTGAAGAAGGCAAGAGGAAGAGTCCCTGTCAGTGTGAGGAACCCCACGGAGCGGCCCGTGGAGATCCCTGCCAGGATGCTTCTGGGACAGGTGAGTCCTGCTGTCCCAGTTGGCTGGTCAGAGGTGAAGGGGACGGGTGAAGGAGAAGATGTTTGGAAGAAACTCTCCATGGAAAACCCAAACCTACCTGGAGCTTGGAAAGAGAGAGCCAAGACCCAGCTGACCAGATGGGAGAAGATTTTCTCTAAAGATGAGTTTGATGTGGGGTGTGCAAGGAGTGCCACCCACCGAATCCGCATGCAAGAGGACAAGCCATTCAGAGAGAGAGTCAGGCGAGTCCCGCTAGCAGATCTGGAGGATCTGAGGGAGCAGCTTGCGGAACTGAAGAAGACGGGAGTGATTAGGGAGTCCAGAAGCCCCTATGCCTCCCCAATTGTGGTAGTCAGGAAGAAGAATGGGTCATTGAGGCTCTGCATTGACTACAGAACTCTCAACAGGAGGACCATTCCTGACCAGTACACCACGCCAAGGATAGAGGATGCCTTGCAGAGTTTATCTGGAGCTAAGTGGTTCAGTGTGATGGACCTCAAGAGTGGGTATTACCAAATCCCCATGCATCCAGAAGATAGAGAAAAGACTGCCTTCATAACCCCAGTGGGATTCTTTGAGTTCAACAGGATGCCTCAGGGCCTATCTGGAGCTCCTGCTACATTTCAACGCCTTATGGAAAGGACAGTTGGAGACATGAACCTCATAGAAGTCCTTGTGTACCTGGACGATGTCATTGTCTTTGGAAAGACTTTGGAAGAACATGAAGCCAGATTGGAGAAAGTATTGAAGAGGCTCAGTGAAGAGGGACTCAAACTTTCCCCCGAGAAGTGTCGGTTCTATCAGTCTTCTGTGAACTATCTGGGACACATAGTGTCTGAAAAAGGAGTGGCTACAGACCCTGAGAAGTTGGAGGCGGTTACTTCGTGGCCAAGGCCCACAACAGTTACAGAACTTCGGTCTTTCTTGGGGTTCTGCTCCTACTACCACAGGTTTGTGGATGGGTTTGCCCGCATTGCAAAACCCCTAAACGAGCTGCTCAAGACAGAAGGAGAGGGAGATGGATTGGGGCCTAGGAGGCCCGGTGAGTCGGTTTGAGACCAATGGAACTCAAGGTGTGAAGAGGCTTTCAGAACCTTGAAGAGAAGTCTCACCACAGCCCCAGTTTTGGCCTATGCTGACCCCACTAGACCATATGAGCTACATGTTGATGCCAGCCATGAGGGCCTAGGTGGAGTACTCTACCAGGAGTATGAAGACCAGCTGCGACCAGTGGCCTATGTGAGCCGGAGCCTGACCCCCTCCGAGAAGAACTACCCCACCCACAAGTTGGAGTTCTTAGCCCTTAAATGGGCAGTAGTTGACAAACTGAGAGACTATCTGTATGGGGCTGAGTTTACTGTAAAGACAGATAACAACCCTTGACCTATCTATTCACCACCGCCAAGCTGGATGCAACTGGACACAGATGGTTGGCGGCGTTGTCTGGATTCAATTTCAGCCTCAAGTACAGACCAGGGGCTGGAAATAGGGATGCAGATGCCCTGTCCCGAAGATCCCATGTCATGGTCGATGAATGGGAAGACTGGACCCAAGTGGCACCAGATGGAGTGCGAGCCCTTTGTCAGGGGGCTGAACTCCAAGCCAGAGGAGGATCCAGAGCTGAAGAGATAGGAGTTACCACAGTGGGAGTCCCAAAGTGTTACTGTGGGGTAACTCAACTAGAAGAAGAGTGTCTACCGAAGCTGTCCAAGAAGGAGTTAAGGTGCGACCAATTGGAAGACCCCATGGGGAGATTGGTCCTGGAAGCCCTGGAAGACAAGAGTCCAGAGGGACTTCGCCTTCACCCTTCCAAAGAAGCTCGCCTACTGAGGAGAGAGTTGGACAAATTACAGGTGCATCAGGGGGTAGTCTACCGAAGGGGCCCCTCTGATGGCCCAGAAGACAAGTGGCAGTTGTTTCTCCCCGAGAAGCATCGAGAGACTGTGCTGATTGCCTTACATGACCAGCATGGTCACTTGGGAGCAGAGAGAACCTTCCAACTTGTCAGAGACCGGTTTTATTGGCCCTGCATGAGGGCCGAAGTGGAGGAGTATTGCCATTCCTGTGCAAGATGCATTCAGAGAAAGACTTTACCTCATCAAGCTGCCCCAATGGGCCACCTACAGAGTCAAGGCCCAATGGATCTGGTATGCATTGATTTTCTCTGCCTCGAACCCGATTTGAGTGGATTGGGAAATGTTCTGGTGGTAACCGACCATTTCACCCGTTATGCTCAGGCTTTCCCAACCAAGGACCAGAAGGCCTCTACAGTAGCCAAGGTACTTCTGGAGAAGTACTTTGTTCACTATGGACTACCACAGAGAATCCATTCAGACCAAGGAAGGGACTTTGAGAGTCGCCTGATCAGGAAGCTACTAGATTCTCTGGGGGTAGAGAAGACTAGAACTACACCATATCACCCTCAAGGTGATGCCCAGCCTGAAAGGTTCAACAGGACCCTATTGAACATGTTGGGAACTTTGGAAACAGAGAAGAAGCAACATTGGAGTCAACACATTTCAGCTCTAGTGCATGCTTACAACTGCACCACAAGTGATGTGACAGGTTTCTCCCCTTACCGACTTATGTTTGGGAGAGAAGCAAGATTGCCAGTGGATTTGGCCTTTGGCATTTCCCTAGACCATGCCTCTGCTGCCTCCCACAAAGGATATGTGGACAGACTGAGGCACAGTTTGAAGATAGCTTATGAGAAAGCTCAAGCGACCTCCGACCGGAGGGGGGCCCGAAATAAGAGGAACTTTGATTTGAAAGTTAGAGTACAGGACTTACAGCCTGGGGACCGTGTACTGTTACGCAATCTAGGGATCCCTGGAAAACACAAGATTGCTGATAGATGGAGATCAGAGCCATATATCATCTGTAGGAAACTTCCAGGATTGCCTGTCTACAAGTTGAAGCCAGAAGGGAGAGTGGGGCCTTTGAAGACCTGGCATAGGAATCACTTGCTCCCACTCACTGAAGCAGTCAGAATGCCTCCAGCAAGAGACTTACCTGAATCTGTTTCCATTCTGGATACCCCCAGGCCTAATACTAGGTCTCAGACATCCCAAGTTAGGGGTGGACAGGACCCCCAACCAGAAGAAGTAAGAGGAGAACTTGAATGGCTATGGCCTTCCTCAACCCCAGGAAATTCTGCCATAGACCTTCCACCTACTGAAGATGTGGAAGACGGAACATTGAACCCAGAAGCTACAGAGTTTGTGCCATTCAGTGTTGTGCCTGAGTGCTGGGAAGATATCCCTGGTCTCTACTCAGAAGAAGAAGTAGATGTTCCAGAACCAGAGATGTTGCCGGAATGTGTTCCTGAAGAAGTCCCAAGAGAACAGAGAGCTCGCAGAGTTGTGAAGCCTCCCAAGAAGTTAACTTACCCCAAGATGGGAGAAAGTTCAG